>OY764961.1:99180398-99780398 GCA_963668005.1 Melieria crassipennis | reverse complement strand
CTTATGAACCGATGTGCTGACCAATAGGCGAGCAAAAATTGTGCAAGTGGGTAGTAAGTAAGCAAGCAATGCTGACGCGCTAACGTTTATTGCCAGCTGAAGGCACTGAAGCGGCATTGCGCGCTGTGACACATGAGCGCCGCGTCAGCAGAAAGCAACAACGCAACGCTTGTGAAATGTGAATCGGGCAATACTGGCAAGGAACAACAACACTAAGAGGAGGAAACATAAAATTGCCAATAATAACAACAGCAACAACAACAACATGAGCGACTAACGTGACAACATGTAGCGTAATAAGCAACAACAACAACAAAAACAACAATGTAGTAACTAAAGTAGCTGCTTTGAAAATAAACCAAACCCACAACAAATAACTGCAAGGCATTGAAAAGCTACAATAACAACAAATACAAAAGCAACAGACAGTGTTGCCAGGGCCGAAAGTTCAGCGATTTTATAATTAACCCTTTCGACCCCTAATTTTACCCTGTGTCTCAATATTACTTTTTGGTATTTAAATCATGAAACACTTCCCTCAGAAGTGTGCACACGATATTTGAAGTCGCCACGTCTCTTTGTTAGAGTTCTAGAGCTAGTTTACTTTTGAACAATTTTAGCTTAAAACGGGTTAAATAAATTTTGTATCAATAGTTTTTAATTACAGAAAAATTATTTAATATTCATGAAAAAATACAAAATTATCACTTTTTGATTTTATTTAACCATTATTATTTGACCATTATTAATTATTATTTAAGAAACAGGGCTTTGATCAAATGCGCCCAATTCGTAGACTTCAATTAAAACACAAACTTTCCCTGATATCGCTGCAAATTATTGGAAATTATTTTAGGATAACAAAAAATTTTTTGTTATTTTCTTTGAATTCACTTCTAAAAATATTAATTTGTTGGTGTCTACTTAAATTAAACCCATAAATCAATCATAGCTTTTGCTATAAGATGAAAAATAGCTAAAGTTGTTATCAGGCAACTTTGCGGTCGAAAGAGTTAAAGATTAAGGATTTAGATTGAAAAATAAAAGGCATATTCATTGAGTGAGTGGTGTAATTTTTACAGCATTTTAACGAAGACATGATCTCATTAAGTGTAGAATAAAAAATTCGGGAAATGGCCTTCACAACTCTGAACATAGGCCTTTTTTTTCTTTTTCTTATTTTCAACACAGATGTGATTTTATCTCACCATTAGATCTAGGTTCTGAGTTCAGAAAATTCTTTAGGCTAATTTGCATAGACCAGAGATTTCAGATAGTCTCAAAGAAAGAAGTCGCTCGGTTTGTAATTTCACCATCTTGGGGATCAGTTGACATTGGAATCTTGGGAGATGACTCGGTCTGACTCGATAATGCAATCTTCTTTTGTATAGCGTTCAATTTTTAATAATCAAACCAATCGTAGATAACAGTTGTTAAATTTTAAAGCTGCCACTTACACAGTAAAAAATTCAACAAAATTTAAATTGACCATTTTAATTGAGACACAATGTTCGTGGTATCAGAATGGGCCTACATGGCCTAAGTGAGCTCCCCAGAGACTTTTTCTTACCTGTTTTTATTGGGACATTCTACACTTTTGCACCATGAAATGCATTTAGTAATTTTTTGTATCTCTAAAGATTCATTTAAGCAATTTTTAGCGTTCTTGAGTTAAGCATCTTGCAACTACTTTTAACTTTTTCTGGTCACACTGACAGCAACCGTAACGTCAGCAATAATCACTACCGCCAACGTCATCGAAGATCAAAAATCATGCAATAACAACAACAACACTAAGCAGTCGGCTCAGAGCAATGCTGCAAAACCCATAAAACTAATGAAAACCGTTGCGACAGCGGCTTTGGCAACTGTGGGAGTTGCCAACATGCACTGGCAGCGCTGGGACAACAACAAAGCAAACTACAATATTGCCAAGTACGTTTACGTGACTGTGTGGCCGCCAGTCAGGCAGCCGGTAATGTTGCTGCTGCTTCTGTTGGTTAAAACAAAACAACAACAACCATTAGTTCAGCAACGTAGCTACTAACAAATGCGCTGTTGTTGTTTTGTATTGAAGATCTCTGTGTTGTTGTTGCAATCGTCATTGATGACATTTGCCATCGTGTGCTCAGCGCTGACGACGACGACAACGACGACGACGACGAACGTTTGTCGTTTGTAATACGCTCAACGAATTTGACATCCATACACGACGCCGACGCGCACATCTGATGTCGCATTTTGTTGTACTTCAAAATTTTGTTGCTGTTGTCATTCGGTTGCTGTACACCTTCGATGCGCATAGCTTGTTGCTTTCGACTGCGTTGGCAATACCTGTCAATGTCGTTGCGGCGCTTTGGCCGTTTGACGTTGAATTGAACTGATTTCCGTGCGAAATTGCTTCATTTTCTTACAAGCGAAACAGTCGCACCGAAGCACGGCGCAGGATGTGAAGCACAGGAAATTGCTCCGTGTGGATTGCAGTCGAATTTGAAACCATAATAGAGAGGGAGAGGGAACGAACGTGCGCGCATTAAAGTCAATTTTATTACCTTGTGAGAGACACACACACACATACAAAACACTCACGCACACATTCAGTCAATGATGGCACCGTACAACTGCAACAACACTGCAACATGTTGCATTTTCAACGCAATTTTGTTATGAATTGTTTGCGCGATTTGCAATTGAACACTTTGTCGTAGAAAGAAGCCGGCATGGCACATACGACTGAAATGCAGCTACGTGGAATTTGAGTTTCTAGGAAATAGTTGCATAAGTTGAAGCGGCAGAGAATGTTTTGTTCTTATAAGGGAAGAATGAAACAAACATAAAAACAGATCAGGAAGACTTAACCCAACTTGACAGTAATTTCCAAGAAAGACCATGTCTCGGAACTAATAAGATATATCAAACTGTTTTACATTTAAGAAGAAGGAGAATAAATTTACAGGAAAGCTGCCTTTGTAGCAGATCCAGCAAGTCGTTAGCCATTGAAAGACAATTCACGGCATTAAATAATTTCATTCTGCCGGTGTTTGAATGCCAGTAGAGTTTTTCAAATTTCTTTTACTCGTATGCGATTAAAAATTTCGAATGTTATTCAACTTTTTCGATTCTTCAATTAGGGCAGTGTCAACGCAGTTGATTTAAGTGATTTATTGATTGATTAATTGATTGATTAACTGATTGATTGATTGATTGATTAACTGATTGATTGATTGATTAATTGATTAATTGATTGATTGATATTGATTGATTGATTGACTGATTGCTTGATTGATTGATTGATTGATTGATTTATTGATTAATTGATTGATTGATTGATTGAATGAATGAATGATTGATTGATTGATTCATTGATTGCTTGATTGGTTGACTGATTGATTGATTGATTAATTGATAGATTGATTTATTGTTTGGTTGATTAATTGATGGATTGATTGATTGATTAATTAATTAATTGATTGATTAATTAATTGATTGATTGATTGATTGATTTATTGATTGATTGATTGATTGATTGATTGATTGATTGAAATAATCATTACATTTGAAGCCTTTACTGCTACAATCTGTATTGTCGAACCATTGTCCAATAGAGCACTGACTGATTAATCAGAATCTCAGTAAAAATTTCAACCGTAATCTAAGTTTCAGTGCACTCAAAGCTCTTTTAAACTTGTATGGGAATCTAGTAGCCATATTAGCCATATTCGTTTCTTTAGTCTTGTCTTGTGATTAGGATCTCTTGAAGAATCGGCATACGATTTGTGGTATGTATATTTTTGGTTCTATTTTTTTTTCCGTTAAGCTGCTGAAACCGACATGATAAATTTGAAAGAAGACTGAGATATTGCAAATAAATTCAGTTGTGAACTGAACTCCTAATCAATTTTGATAAAAGAACTTACTCGAATTCAAAAGAGGCTGAAGGTAAGCAACGATTTTAATTTCACAGTGAAGAAGAAAATTTTAAGAAATTAAAAAGGAACTTGAAAATATTCCAATTGTTTGAATTTATTTTATTTCTAGAGCATCAACAATGCAGCTAAGAAATTGCCATAATTTTTTTTCCACTTTAATAAGAATTTTTCAAACGCTTTATTAGAAAACATTAACTCAAACATACTAAACGCTTGAAAACCAAAATTCCAGCCAATGCTGCTGTCATTGTTATTGAAATTCAATGAATTATAACATTTCACAAAAAGCGCTCTGACTCATAACAAGCGTTGTGTACAACTAAATTTACACACAAGAAGTAAAAACACGCGCTGAAAAATTTATGAGCATAAATATTGTGAAAACCGCCAATGGAAGACACCAAGCTGTACAAACACACATACACAAAGCATGTATGATGTGTTTGTATGTGTACAACGCCAACTATTTGGAATAAGCGTCAGCATTATTGGCATTTGCCGAAAGGTTTTTCCAACTGGCAGAGCTGCCAGAATGCCAAAGCAAAAAAAAAAAACAAAACAAAAAAATGCATTATAAGCTTTTTGATGAAAAACCTAAATTGACGATTTCGAATGAAAAAAATAACAAACACACTGCTTTTAAATGGTAAACTAAAGTAGAGATAAATAGGAAATATAACAAAACACAATTGTAAAAGAATTATTCAGCTGATTTTGAATTAAAAATACAATAAAGCAGCTTATTACAATATTATTGTGTTTGTTTCTGTTTCTGTTATAGTCTGCTGTTCCTCGAAATCACATACAACCGTGGCCATTGCTTTGTGGCAGAAGTCTTAAATTCACATTTACTTTCGCTAAGCCATTAACCATCCACAATTGCAGCCAGCGGCCATGCACTGACCAAGTAAACCGCTCGAGAATAAGCAACTCAATGCTGTGAGTCCTTTAAGGCGCTTACAAACACAATCCTTGGCAGCTTAAAAGCAGCACCATGACACACACTGGCACAACGAGTGGCAATGTGAAAAAACATTCCATAAAAAAGTGGAGAATAGAAAGCAACCAGAAATCAACACAACTCAGAGGAACTCGAGCTGCTGTGGAGCAACTTGCTTTTGCTTTGTTCGTGTGTATTTGTACATATGAAAAATGACTATGTCTGTGTGTGTGTTTTTTTTTTTTTTTTCTCGGAGGAGGTGGAAAATCTTCGAAAGATACAACCGAACCCGTGTTCAGCTGTATGCCGGATTCTTACCGACTAAAAACCACCCCCTGTCTCCAACCCGTGATCCCGGCGGGACTACCGGTGGGCATTGCGTCGCCGGGCGGGTTTCCAGCCTTAATAGTTTGGCTCGTAGCTACTGCTGGGGCCCTCTGCCCTACGCTGTCGCTCCACTCGTCGCTGCTCGGTCATCAGTTGTGCCGCGAACCTGCACACCTCATTCCACTTCTCCGCTGCATCCAGCATGTGTTGGACCAGATTCTGCACGCAGATCTGGCCGCCTAGCACTGATTGCAGCGCCTGTCGCTGCGTCTCGTATCGAGGACAGTGGAAGACTATGTGTTCTGCATCCTCCATCTCGTTGGTGCACGTGGTGCAGTATGGATCAGCTTCGTGCCCAAAGCGGTGCAGATATGCCTTGAAGCACCCGTGACCCGTCAGCAGTTGCGTCAGGTGATGCGTCACCTCGCCATGCTTGCGGTTGAGCCAGCCGCTGATTGTTGGTAGGAGACGGTGGGTCCACCTGCCCTTGGACGAGCCACTCCAGCGATTCTGCCACTCGCTTAGGCTCCGCTGTCTACCGTTGCTGCGGCCACTCTCATCGTGGGTTCCATTGTGCGCCTCCCATGCTAGCAAATCGATCGGCATCGTGCCGGCAATTACACAGGCGGCGTCGTAAGAGGTCGTGCGGAATGCCCGACATATTCGCAACGCGCAGAGGCGATATGTAGCCTCTACCTTTCGCCTATAGGAGCGCACCTTCATTGCAGGGGCCCATATTTGTGCGCCGTATAGAAGCGTGGAGGTTGCCACCCTTGCCAAGAGAAGCCTCGTTGCCTGCTTCGGTCCCCCGAGGTTTGGCATTAGCCTTGCTAGCGCCACCACAGCTCTTGTGGCTCTCTCCGCTGCGTGCTGCAGATGTTGCTTAAACGTCAGCCGATGGTCTAGTATGACGCCTAAGTATCTGATTGCGCCCTTTGACGCGATCGTGTGGCCGTTTACATGGACCCGTGCCTGCTCCACCTTCTTCCTGCTTGACACCAGCAGCACCTCCGTTTTTTGCTCGGCCAGCTGTAGACCAATTGCCGTGAGCCAGTGGTGCACTTTAGTCACCGTGTCGTCGCAGATTGCCTCGATGTCGTGGATGTGCTTGCCTGTCACCACTATGACTATGTCGTCAGCAAAGCCGACAATTTTTGCCGCCTCATGCACGTCTAATCGTAGCACGCCGTCGTACATGAGGTTCCACAACATCGGGCCCAGCACCGATTCTTGTGGGACCCCCCCAGTCACCAGATGAAGTTTCTCCCCTTCGTCCGTGCCGTACAAAAGACGCCTGTTGGAGAAGTAGCTGGCTATCGGACGTACCAGATATTCTGGCACCATTTTTTCCCGCAAAGCTGCCAAAATATGGCCCCAGTTTGCGGAATTGAACGCGTTTTTAATGTCTAGCGTGACTAGACAGCAGTATTCTTTCTTACCGCCCTTCCAGCGCGTGCCGCTGATTGCGCGTCGAGCCGCTTTCACAACCACGCTAATTGCATCGATAGTCGATGTTGCCTTCCGGAAACCATATTGTTGGTCCGAAAAACCGCCAACTGCTGCGATAGCAGCATCCAGCCTGTCGGCAATTATGCGCTCCAAAACTTTTCCCGCCGTGTCCAGCAGACATATTGGGCGATATGCGGAAGGGTCGTCCGGGGGTTTGCCTCCCTTGGGCAGTAGCACCAGCTTTTGGACTTTCCAAAGATCTGGAAAGCATTGTTCGTGCAGGCACGAGTTGTAGACGTCCGCAAACAACTGTGGGTGGAGCCTCATAGCTGCCTTGAGTGCTGTGTTTGGTATTCCATCGCATCCTGGGGCCTTGCCGTCGCCGATCCTTGAACAGATTGCAGCAACTTCTTCTGGTGTTACCATCTGGATCTCATCCCTGCCTCTGTCGAACTCGCTGTTGCATACGGGCAGGCGCTGCTGGTCAGGAAATAAACATCTGACGATTCTTGCCACGAACGGTGCTGACACTGGTGGTGGGGGGGCGAAGACTGCTAGCTTTCTCATGACCACCTGGTACGCCTTACCCCACGGATTGTCGTCAACGGTCTTTAATAGTTCCAAGAAACTCCTTTTCTTGCTATCCTTGATAGCAGTTTTCAAGGACTTGCGCGCATTTCGATAGGCAGTGTGCCACACGTTCCTGACTGAAGGATCCGTTGCTCGCTGGTAGCGTCGCCTGTTCCTGTTGCAGTCCACTCGAAGCTCCGCAATTCGGGCATTCCACCAGTATACGGGCGGACGCCGCGTATTGCCACCCCTCCTTCTCATTGAGGCATTGCACGCACGCGTTATTCGCCCCATTAGCTGCCTCGACTTCTGTAGCGCTGGGCCATCCAGCGGCGGGCCATCCATGGCTAGCTCAAAGAGTGGCTTGTCAAATGTGCGGCTGCTCCAGCCGCTAGTCTGTTTCCTTGCACGCGTCGGTTGCACAGTTGCGCGCGGGCCTGAAACGCTGCCACATATAGCTTGGTGGTCGCTGTGTGTGTAGCCGCTGCTAAGCGCCCACGAGGCCCTCGGCACCAGCCCTGAGCTTGCAAACGTGACATCGATGCAGGAGGTTCTGCCGTCTCTACTAAACGTGGGCTGCCCGCCAGTGTTGAGCAGCACCAAGTCGAGCGCTGCGAACGCCTCCAGCAGGATCGTCCCCCTCGCGTTAGTCCTGGAGGAGCCCCACTCCGTTGCCCAGGCGTTAAAATCGCCCGCGACTATCTTCGGCGACCTGTCTCTCGCATCTGCCACTATTTCGTCTATCATCGCTGTGTATTGGTCGATAGCGATGCTAGGCGGCGCATAACAGCTATAAAAGAAGATGCCGTCCACCTTGGCTCGCACAAAACCCATGGCTCCTCTTGTCTGCTCTTGGAGTGGGCTTCTGCCACAGATCCAAATTGCCGCTTTTCCCGCCTCGTCTGCGGCCCACACGCCCTCGTCTCTTTGCTTATACGGCTCGCTTAAGAGCGCTACATCTGCGCCCAACTCTCGCACAGTTTGGCCCAAGAGGTCCTGCGCCGCTTCGCAGTGATTCAAATTGAGCTGGATGAACCTCATTTGCGGTTTTTGACAGCCGCCTGGTACACTGGACACTTATAGCTGCCAGTAACATGGCCCGCTTCCAGCTTGTTTGGTGCGCAGTGCATGCATTTTGGCGCCGCAGCGCAGTCACTAATCTTGTGGCCTTTATCGCCGCACCGCATGCATAGATCGGACCAATCATTCACGCTGTTGCAGTCCCTGGCCAGGTGCCCGAAGGCCATGCATTTGTAACAGCGGCGCATCCGGATTTTCTCTCGGATGCGACACTGCACCCAACCGACCCGAATTTTGCCAGCCTTCAACACTACGTTGGCAGTATTTACCGGTAGCACTAACTCTGCCCGCTGCGTTCCAGCAAAGCTTTGCCGCATCGATTTTAGCTTCGCGCTCAATACGCCTGGCACTTCCGAAAATTGTTGGCAAAGTGCTGCGATAACTTCGTCGCCCGTGGTTACTTCGTCAAGATCCAAAACTTCCATAATGGTCGTTTCCGTTAGTGCCTTTACTTCTGCTTCACTCTGCAGGAACTTCTCCATCGCTCTCTGCAAGTCATCCGTCGTCGAGCTGGCTTCCAGTTTCTCCGTTTGCGTGGCTATGGTGTTTGTGGGCGCCTTAAGGTTTTTGTTGCTCATGTTGGCTTGCGCCACCACACGCTCATACAGGTCGACAATACTGCTGACCACACTCTTCATTGGCATTGGCATGTTTCGCTTGCTCTCCATCATGCTCGACAACTCATTTAGTTTTTCGCCGAGTGCCGAGAGAGTAGCAATGTGCACAACATCGTCGGGTGCCGCAAAACTGCCGCGCTCACTTGCTGGTGCAGTAGTTGCTGTTTGGCACCGTGTGTGTGGGGAGCTGGTTGTCTCCTCTGCTGTTGTTGTTGCTGCCTTGCTGGCCGCTGGCGCAGCACTTGCCATTTCCCTCACCGGCGATCGAGCTAGTTTTGTGCGCGCCTTGAACGGGTTCGCAGTCGTATCGCGGCTTGGTGCTGAGCTGGTTGTCGCTCTGTCATCTTGCGCAGGGGCGATTTTGCTTGGAGACGAATTCCACATACTACCAAGCTTGGTCGCATGCCCACCCGAATTCGCCGCAATCTTCGCCGGTTGGTGCCTTCGCAAGATATGGCTTGTGTTGGAGACTTTCCTCTCACGGTTTCGTGGTGGTAAACAGTCGAGGTTCGTGTCCGCGCTGCAGTGTGGGCGGAGCCTAGCGCGACGCCGAGCTTTTAGCACGGCCACAGCCCAGGTCCGAGCAGTACAGTGAACTTGGATGCAGTTTCGTTGCAGCCGCACTCCTTCCACTACTTCGTTGTTGAGGTTCGTACTACTTACCTCCGTTCTTCTCTGCCGAGTTGGATCTCGCTGGCCTTCGTGGTGCTTGTTGCTGTCCCTTACCTTCGCTGAGACTTTAGTTTTAGAATTTTTGGGTCACTTAGTCCTCACTTAAAAAGAGATTTTCGCGGATCGCTGTGAAAACACGTCGTCACTCCAGAACGATCACTCTCTCTGATCCGTCTGTGTGTGTGTGTGCATGTATGTATGTATGTTTGGCTGTAGTTTATGCAACATTTTGAGTTGGCATTTTTCTCGCCTGTTTGTGTATTTCAACCATTCCATGGCGATTCTATTCATTCATTCATTCATTCACTTACAGTTGCAGCCGCTTCGTTGCTGCAGTATTGTCGTCTGCGTATTTCTCTTATATTTCCTTTTTGAATTTCATTTTTTCATACTGCTAAGAAAAGCACCAAATTGCATGTGGCCTGCACAAACTGCAACACAAAAAACAACGCAAGCTGCCGCATGACAACGAACGTAAGGCGCATAAAATTGCCTTGCACCAAACGATGGCAATCTGCTGACACAAGACGTTGTTTTTATAATGTCTTTGCCTATTGTTAAATGTATGTGAGTGTATTGTGTCTGCAAATGTATGTAGGTGTGTGCATGTGTAAGTCTGAGAAAGAGAAAAAGCTTGTAACGCGATACTTTGGCATTTTAAAGGGATTATCTCCAAAGAACGATTGGTGCTACAGTACACACACGCACACACATATATATATTTATAAATAAATATAAACATTCATTTATATTGAAAAAGACAATAAAGGCTCTATTTAACTACCAGAGAAACTTGCCTCAATTATGTAGTTACATATAAACCTACTCAGTTTTGTTGCTGCAGTATCAAGAAATCCTTTGATGTTAATTATAAAGAATGATGTCAATTAAAAATTCGAGCTGAATTTATTTCTAGCCTGGTACAAGAAAAGGCTGACAGACGCTAGAAAGTGTTCAACAAAGAATTACTACAATTTTTATGGTTAAAGTCAATTTTACATCAAATCTATACGACTCGGCCTCATACTTCGGATAATGTAAAATGACTTCTTGAATTGGATTAGCAACTAAGTTCCAGCAAACATTTTTAAATGTTAAGATTTCATGTCATGTCATTTCATTTCATGTCTCTTAATATTTTTTATGCGGTGTCTTACATCTTTCGAAAGGGAATATTTCTTTTTTTTTAAGCCATGACTCAAGGTTTCACGCATTTATTCTATAAAGACGGCTCCACAACCTGTCAAGAAAATAAAGCTGGATGATACCATGTACTGTTACGCCACATGAGAGATAGCTACAGTCTTTCTTATAGAGGTTTATGCCATCCTGAATGGGACCTAATGTAGAATTGAGGACGAGTTTCGGGAGAAATGCATAGGACATTGCAATGGCAACCCAGCGTGTGTAGACTCTTCAGAACAGCAGAGGAGACTACTAAGGAACATCAATATGTCACAGTAGGAATCTTTACCTGATCCAGTACTGGCTTGTAGAAGAAAATATCACGCAATTGAACCTCCTGTTATTACATTTTATGAGCTCCGTGGGTTTAGGAAATATTTTTGAACTGTTAGTAGTAGGAAGCACAATAGATCATTAAATGTGTCAATGTATTACAACTCAAAAAAAAATTATACATTTATTAAGTTGCCACCTTAAGAAAATCTCATAATTTTCCTATGCATAATAAGCTGCTAAAAAACAAATTGACGCAAGATTTATGTCAACTGATTCATCAGATCATGGTTTCGGTTTTGTTTAGCGAAACTTTAGGCATCACAGCTATTTTCACAGACAATTTTTCAGTAAAAACTACTTTCTCTCATTAATTGTTTCTGACGTTCTTTTGCTTCAATGAAAATGCAATTAAAACTTGCGAGCCAAACAAATTGTCACCACTAGTTCTTACGGCTTTTTATCACATATTATCACCAATTATCTACTACCATTTTATTTTTTAAGTTGAAATTGGTCAAATGAATTTGTTAAACTCAAATATTTGCATGCAAACATGCAAATACTTTGACCAACTAGCACACATATGCAACTATTTATGCATGTACAGGTATGCATGCACCGTTATGTTTATGTATTTGTAAGTGTGTATATATGTGCGCATAAATAATTTAATAATTTCCGCATCAACATAACCACAAAAACACTACAGCCACCTATAACGAACGAACAGAGCAATAAGTACAACGGTGCGTATGAGCAACAGTTTGCATGGAGCAATAAATACATTTGGCTTTGGGTGGTTTGAGAACCACGCATTGCCTAAATGATTTCAAGTATATTTTCATTCACATGCCCCTACACACACACACACAAACACACGAACACACACACACGCGCGTGTCCGTGTGCAACAGCGCAACTTCATCAGCCGTTTGTTGGCATAAAGTCATAATTTATGTGTGTGTCGGCGTTGCATGCCACATGCGCCGCATCTGTGTGTCGTTTTATGTTATAACTTGATTGTGTTTGTTGTTGTTGTTACCATTGCATGCTACATGCGGCGTTAAATGCTATTTTAAGGCCGCAAATGAGTTTTTGAGCTCAAACTGACGCAAATTGTTGTGTTTTTGTAAATAAATGCACTCACACCATAAACAAACGTGCAACGTGCAACAACAACAATAACAAATTGCAATTTTGCGAATATGTGCGATCGCGCGTGTGCGTGTTTGTGTATTTAGCACAGTGATGTCTACATTTGCGGCCAATAACAACAATGTGTGAACACAATTTTTTTGACGAGTTGCTGAGATATTTAAGGTATTTTTTTTTAGAGGAGTATTTTTACATGTTGGCTGAAAATACGCAAATAAAATTGTTTATATTTACTTCATTTATTTTTCATGTGAATTATTTTGTAATAAACGAAACGTTGCTATGACACAAAATGGAGCAGATGTCAATATGTGGAATGTTGTCATGTCAGATTGATTCAAATAATGAATTACACGTATTTCAAACTTGCATATTTTTGTGAGAGAAATCAATAAAATGGAAAAGAAGAAACATATTTATAGTGGCTGTGAGTGGACAGCGAATTAAAAAAATTTTTGGAAATTTTTTTTTTATGAATTCAAATGTTTTTATGTGGAATGTTTGTTCATGGAATGTTTTCAGCTGGCAGCATAATTTCTTAGTTTCGAAAAACCAATTTTTTGTATTTGTAACACGCAACTGAGGTTGTGGCAGTGACAGTTTTTGAAACTCCTAGCAGACATCTATTAGGCCAACGCTGTTTATAACTTAGAGTCAACGAAAACAAAACTTGGTTATCGAAAATGCAGAATGAAATAAGGCTATGGCAGAGAAAGTTTTACAAAGGACTAGCAAACACCTATCACCGCCATTGGTCTGCGCTCATTGTTGAGATTTCGTGATGGCCCCTGCCTACTTAGATGGTGCTAAATTTCTTCTATTTCTACAAAGTAGATTTCTGAATTTCTTTAAAGCCACCGCAATCCTCATAAAGTCTCAGTTGATTTTCACACAGAGACAGCTGGCAACCAATGAAATAATGAAAATCCATAAACCATCATCAGAATTGATATCTGTTCAAGCGTTATGCTGCCATACATTGCTTTCTCATTTTTCAAAATACACGAATTTGTTGATCGTTTTCCATGTATTATTTGTGCGCTTCTCAGTCCTTTTCCATACCACTTTTTGTGTTTTATTTTTCCGCGAAGCAGTTCTGTTGTTGCTTCAAGCAGTCGCTTGTTCGTGTTGCACATTTGTAGGCTGCTGGCTATCGACATTGTCCAAACTGCCACTCAATGCTGCGGCTTTTGTTAGGCCGCCGGCCAGACGGCACGTACAAAGGTACAATTAGTATTGATGCGAGGATGAAGGTAAAAAATCATCCATGCAGGCAAAAATTCCAAAGCATATGAAATGAACAATGACCCAGAATTGTGGAATGCTGCAGCAGCTGGGTGGAGAAATGAATGTTGCGCCTCTATCCCATTTTGGCTGTTTTTCATGTTTCATGTTTTTCATTTTTGCCACCGTTTGACCTGGTTGCAACATTTCATGGTGGATCTGATCCTTTTCCAACCGTGAATAGTCCTTGAATAATAATTTCAGTCTGAAATGTTAATGGCTTCCCACGTACAGTTCATGATTTTTTGCGCCTCGAATTGTTGTGGTTGTGGATTCACTTTTTGTCACCCCTCACAGTCCAATGATCGTCATAATTAATCCATACTTCCCTCTTAATATTGTTGCAGCTCACGTTACAGTCCATGAATCACTTTACTGAATTAGGTTCTCTCAGGTTGGGCAGACGACTGTTCAATTGCTCACATAATATACTTGCAAGGCTCTATGATCCAATGTGATGTCAGAAAGAGTACCAAGTTATCAAAAACTCAGTGACTTATCAAACTGATCTCGTTTCTATTGCCTTACTGTAGCAGATTGAATAAAATTCAATGAAGCTGTGAAGTTTTCGAAATGAGCTATTTCAAGGCATAGCTAAAGCTCCAAGCACTGATGGAAAACCTATGCTGACAAAGGTTACCAATGAAGAAAGTCAATGTATGAATTTCAAAATTATAAATATTAATATAAAAAGGAAGAAATGTAGTCAATTGTCTTTCAACTTTGACAAGAATGCAGATAGTTCATAATAATGTAGTTTATTCAAAATAAATTGAAATAAATTGAACTTGATATAAGTTAGTTTAAGATAGAAGTGTAGATGAGGATCAGCACAGATGCCATGTAGTCATAAAATTTGCGGAGTTCTTCAATAAAACAAAACAGTTTAATTATTCATCAATATTGATTTGGTTTCATTCAAAGAAATCCCCATAAGCAGTACACATATTTCAATGCTTCTTTCAATCTTGAAAACATTTTTCATAGGCCGATTGTAGCCTTGTAGCCTTCAGCTGCTTCTTCTTTATGTTCTCAATCGTTTCAAAATGCTTTGAGTGAAGTGGTAATTTGACTTTTGGGAAAAGGAAAAAGTTTTAAAGAGACATGTTAGGTGAATACGAAGCTTGTGCAATGATGTGAAAGGTGGTTTTAATCAAATATTTGTGTTCAAAATGAGATGTGTAAACCGGTACGTTGTGATGTCCACAATTCTGGCGTCTTGCGACGAACATAAACGCTTTGATACGCTTCACGTAATACTAATTAATTGATTAATTTATTTATTTATTTGTTTATTTATTTATTTATTTATTATTTAATATTATTTTATTATTAATTAATTAATTAATTGTTTATAATTTAATATTTTTATTATTAATTAATTATTCATTTATTTATTTACTTATTTATTTATTTTTTTATTTATTAATCATTTTATTAATTTATTGATTTATTGATTTATTGATTTATTTATTAATTATTTAATTAATTAATTAATTAAATAATTTTTTTTATTATTTATTAATTTATTTATTTATTTATTTAATATTCCTTTATGTATTATTAATTAAATAATTAATTTTTTATAATTTAATATTATTTTATTAATAATAAATAATTAATTATTTATTTATATTTAAATTTATTTACTTATTTATTTATTTATTATCCAATTTATTAATTAATTATTTATTTATTTATTTATTTATTTACTGATTTATTTATTTATTTATTTATTACATTTCTTTCTGCCGCAAATTCAACACTCTGGAAGAAATAATATTTCGATATTACATGTCATATAAGAAACAGACACATTGAAAAACTTAGTGAATAATGAATGTTCAATCGTTTTAAGTTTTTTATTTATTTTATTCCTCTTTTCCCTCGTTCTGAACAAAAACCACCATTTATTAGTGTTTATTACCAAAAAACGTAATTTTACAAGTAAATTTATGCCGTCACTTACTTTGCCAACGAAACTAAACCAAAATTCCTATTATTTCAATGCAAAAACACTGCCATGCAAGCGCAAACAACAATTCTCTTGTCGAATTTTCCACATATTTTACCAACTTCGATTATGTTATAACTATGTAATTTTAATTACTTTACAACTGACAAGCAGTCGTTGTGAGCGCATATTTTTCCGCCTCATTTGGCGTAGTTGATGTATTTATTGACTTGTGTTCGCGGCAATGGGGAGCGTATGAGTGATATTAATATTAATTGCAAAGCAATGCCATCAAATAGTTGCGGTCGCACAGTGTCAGTGCATAAATTATTTATCATCAGCATTATTAATAATACAAAATAATATTTACACAATTTTACCATTAGCAATTTTATCAAAATGACACAAAAAAATACAAACCACAACAAAACCAACAAACAGATAATAGCAGTTCACAAACAACCAACGAACCAAACAACAAATGGAGTTGAAAAACGACAACGACAAAATGTATGTATGTATGTATGTAATAGGCAACAACAAGAATACGTGTAAACAGCATTAATTCCATATGTCACATCATTTGTTTGTACGCCCCAAACGTGGCGCGTCGAACGGCCGCCGCCACTACACTCAAGGGGAGACACACACACACTCACACACATACAGCCAGCCAGCCACCTGTGCTTTCGTATGCTGATTAATGTATATTTTCATACCAGTATGCGCACGCACATACCTATGTATGTGGAGCTAAAGCGCCATGAACTCGCTCGGCGCGTAGTTTTTTCCGATTGCATATATCCACGCGCTGGCGTTGGTGTCTGTTGCGTGGGTGTCTGTATGAGTGTGATTGTGTGTGTGTATGTGTGTTGCACGATACACATAAATTACATGAGTGTGGCAGGAGAACGAGAGTGCAGGGGCAGGAATTTGCAGAAAAAGTTATATGAAATACCGTTTTATTTGCATTTTGAATTTGTTTGTTTTGGTTTCAAGGCGTCTTTCCGCAGGCATTAGAGCAAAATTCAGTTAGCTGTGTTTAACCCGTCCGTACCGAAAGCGGCCTGCAGAGACACTTATACTTAACAAAATTCCACAAATAGGAGCTAATTTGAGAAAACAAATTTATAATTTAGCAAATTTAGCAAAAAAGCAAAAGCATTCGAATTTGTTGCTTTTTAAAACACTCGTAATCGCTCTTAACTATTAACTATTATTAACTATTATTATTTATTTATCATTAACCATTTATTATTAAGTTAAGTTATAAAAAACAAATAAATTGTTATTAAAAAATCAATTTCTTTTTTATTATTTATTATTTTAGATTCTGCAGGACTCTTTAAAAGAAAACATTACTTCAAGACTCCTAAACAAACTAAAATGAAAAGTTTATTACTTAGAAGTAAGTTTATTACTTATAAGTAATAAATAATATTATTGATTGCTGATTATTGATTATTGATTATTGATTATTGATTATTGATTATTGATTATTGATTATTGATTATTGATTATTGATTATTGATTATTGATTATTGATTATTGATTATTGATTATTGATTATTGATTATTGATTATTGATTATTGATTATTGATTATTGATTATTGATTATTGATTATTGATTATTGATTATTGATTATTGATTATTGATTATTGATTATTGATTGTTGATTATTGATTATTGATTATTGATTATTGATTATTGATTATTGATTATTGATTATTGATTATTGATTATTGATTATTGATTATTGATTATTGATTATTGATTATTGATTATTGATTATTGATTATTGATTATTGATTATTGATTATTGATTATTGATTATTGATTATTGATTATTGATTATTGATTATTGATTATTGATTATTGATTATTGATTATTGATTATTGATTATTGATTATTGATTATTGATTATTGATTATTGATTATTGATTATTGATTATTGATTATTGATTATTGATTATTGATTATTGATTATTGATTATTGATTATTGATTATTGATTATTGATTATTGATTATTGATTATTGATTATTGATTATTGATTATTGATTATTGATTATTGATTATTGATTATTGATTATTGATTATTGATTATTGATTATTGATTATTGATTATTGATTATTGATTATTGATTATTGATTATTGATTATTGATTATTGATTATTGATTATTGATTATTGATTATTGATTATTGCTTATTGATTATTGATTATTGATTATTAATTATTGATTATTGATTTTTGATTTTTGATTATTGATTATTGATTATTGATAATTGATTACATTACTCGACACGAAAAATGCTCCTAAAAATAAAACTATTTTTTAGACTAATCTTCGGCTGCTGAACACGAAACTGAAAATCAAAAAACTTTTCTTAAAAAGCGTTTTCGAAAAATCTACGAAAAACACGTTTTTCCCTCTTATTTCAGTTATGAGCACATATCTCGTAAACCAACCATCCGACTAACACAAGTGGGCCGTCGTTCAGAAGGCAATTAACTAACCTTTCCAACGATATATCGATTGCCCAAAACAGATGAGATCTGGGGAAGTTGTAAAAAAGCTCTAAAAAAGTGAATTTTTCGACCATTTTTAAAAATTATACATCTTCGAATCGTTTTTTTATAGATAAAATAAATGATCTCCTCTGGTTTTAAAAACTAAAATGAAAGATATATTATTTGAGCAAATATTAAGCCTAACATCAATAGAATTGAAATGAAAATGACAAAGTTATGATGCACGGAGTGAAAACACCAACTTTTCATTTATTACACCGTGCAAAAAAATTTTTTAATTTTTCCGAGACCCATTCAAATGTTGATATAGACGTGAAACTAGAAGTCATTTATAATATCCTGGCATAGTCAGTTTTTTATTTTCTGACCCAAAAACCTTTTTAAAGGCATTTACAATTTTAAGGACATACACATTTCAAATATTTTTTTTTTAATATTTGCGGTTGTGCAATGATGAAGATATGGGTATCAAATGAAAGACGAAAATTGTCTCCTTTTAACTAAATTTTATATTTTTAACTTTCAGGACCAAAATATGTCAGGTATGCAAAACATAAATGTTTTGGATCTCAGTCTGTAGATTCATACATCTAAATTTTTTCTATTTTAAAGCATTTTTCGTGTCGAGGAGTGTTATTGATTATTGTTATTGATTATTGATAATTTATTATTCATTATTTATTATTTATTATTTATTTATTTATTATTTCTTATTTACGATTTATAATTTATTACTTATTATTTATTATTTGTTATTTATTATTTATTATTTGTTATTTATTATTTATTGTTTGTGTATTTATTAATTATTATTTATTATATATTATTTCTTATTTACGATTTATAATTTATTACTTAGTATTTATTATTTGTTATTTATTATTTATTGTTTTTCATTTTTTATTATTTACTTCTTATTTTTATTTTTTATTATTTATTATTTCAATTATTATTTTTATTTATTTAGTTATTTATTATTATTAAATTAATAAAAATAATTTGTTGGTTACTTGTTTCACAAAAACTCATATTTACAAACTAGAGGGTTAATATTTGTTTATTCATACCTACATATATGTTCGTATTTTATCTCCATTTTTTATACTGCTGTGCATGCTGATTTATTTAGGTATTACGGTATTTTGTCGCCATATGAATACATTTCGAAATAAGCATTGAAGTCATTTCAAAATTGCTTGACTCCAAATACATCAATTTGGCAGCTAGTCAGCGAACGCAACAGAAATGTATAAAAGGAATTTTTGAAATTGCAGATTTATTAGATTATTAAAATTTGTTTTTGTTTTACACGCATTGTAATGCAATGTGATATTTTGTTGTAAAGAAGCATTTGAGTGAAAAATTCTTTGCAAGATTAATGAAACTCAACGTGCGGGCAACAGCGTGATTCCGAATAATCGGAGCAAGTAACGATTGTTACAATACATAAGGCATGATTTTTCCATGGCAATGCTGCAGAAATTGTGATTATGTGAGGTTTGATGACAAAATTAATGAGACAAACAATTTAGAAAATTGAGTGAGGTAAATATTCATGGAACAGGAAAATCTTGAGTTTCATTCGGAGGCGTAATTGGCCTTTCGAGTGCCTTTTGTGAGTGAGGAGCAGCTCCTATTAACTGAGATTACTGTAAGAAAGCAAAGTTTTATCCTGAAAATTAGCAGGTTTTCGACGTTTGCTGCATTATCTTTGTGTGTGTCTGTACGAGTATGTATGTGGCTTGAAAGTTCACTGAGTGAAAAGTGAAAACTTCACTGTGCCTCGGTGAGGCAATGAATTTTGTTGCGGAGAGCAGGTGGAGAGACAGATCCATTTGTGTCTGTAACCACTGCAAAGCTGGGCTCATGCCTTTGAACAGCCACTCAACCAGAACCGCTTTTGTTAACTCTTGGAAATCTAGGTTGAATTATGTCTTCAGATATAAAGACCCAACGCTTACTAGGTCTCGGAACATGTGGAAATTACGGTAATAAGACCTCCGACTACTTAGCAAGAATGGGCTCTGAAATTGTGCTTATAGACCCTGAGCCACTGTTCACAATTCGGTCACTTGAATGTTTCATTAGCAGTTTGCTAACCTTACATTGGATTTACAAAGATTTGTTGTTGTCATTATGCTATGATTTTATTATTTATAGGTAATAATTAATTATTATTATTTGATTTATTAATTATTTTTTGATTAATAATTTATTTTATTTATTTATTTATATTTTAGTTTTAGTTCCCATATGAATCGAAAAAAAAATTTTAAGTCAAATTAACATCGCCTTTTGATTAAAACTCGAACTTTTTTGGCATCTACGCCAAAGAACGAAATCGATATTGCTGGCCGTTTAGGGCAAACATTTCCTATTATGATTTGGTAATTCTTAATTAAACCAACTGGGCCACAGAAATTGGCTAAAAATGCTTAAAACGGCAAAAATTACAAGCAACGACTTTACCAGCTGCTGACTTCACTAGCGCTGCGAGTGAAACTTTTTGCCGCTTTTAATGACTGCAATTTCAATGCAATTGCATTGCCAAAATAATAAAAAAGAAAAAGACGAAGCAGAAGCAGAAGCAAAAGCGAAAGCAACAACAAAAACCAACCAAATAGTCTGGTGCGTGTTGTAAAGTTGCTTGCAACAAATGCCTACGGGGCGCAAAAGCTGTAACAATTAAAATTCGACTTGCTAGCTGTGTGCGTTTCTGCAGCTAACAGACGGTTGCACTGCGTCTGGGCCGTTTGAGCAATCTTTAATTTGCAATTTGTTTGTGCTGCATTGCTAAAAAGTTTCGGGGCGCTGCAGCAACAAGTGAGCTGTGCTGTAATTGCGGCAACTTTTGCCACTGTACGCTGCAATGTTTTTTGTTCTAAACCCTGTTTTTGTTGTTTTTATTATTGTTGTTGTTATTATTGTTGTTTCTGTTACTGCTTTTGTAATTTAAATTGCACAAGAAACTAATTTACAACTTTGATTTGAAGGTATTGTGTGGCTGTGCTGGGAGTAAGCAACATCGACTTTGTCGTACACGCACTCACCCATACATTCACACAAATAGTTATTCACACATATATGTGTTAAGGGTGCAACATGTGTTTACTGTTTTTAATTTTGTTGTTGCAAACTGTCATTTAAACAATTGCGATTACTTATGGAGTTAGCTACATGGAGCTAAGCGATTCAAGGGAGAGAAAATTTTCTTAAACAAAAAACTGAGATTTATGAGTGGTTGGACCCAAGACAGAGCCCGCTTAGGCCACAAAGGTCCAATGTGGTACCCCAATCAATCAAGCTTTAGTCCGTTCTTTCATTGAACCTGTTTGAGCTCCTAAGGAAGCTTAGAAGACTATAAAAAATTGCCAATCAATCGAGCTTATGGAATCTTGTAGAATGTAATTAGTCATCAATCCATTTAGGTTAAGTTCGCTATCTCCTCGAATCAGTTTGAGCTCCTTGCGAAGCTAAAAAGATTCTGAAAAATCCTCAGTCAACTGAGGTTAAGCTCTCTAATTCCTTGAACCAATTTGAGCTCCTTACGAAGCTAAGAGGACTGTGAGTTTTTCTCAATCAATCAAGCTTACGAAATCTTGTAGAGCCTAAATAGTCCACAATCAATCGAGCTTAAGTCTACCAAATCATTGAACCAGGTTGAGCTCCTTAGGAAGCTCAGCAGATTCTGAATAGTCTTCAATCAATTGAGTTTAAGTTCTCCAACTCCTTGAACTATTATCAGCTCCTTACGAAGCCTCGAAGACGGTTAATTGGCCTCAATCAATCTGAAGTTCTCAAATTCATTGAACCAGTCTGAGCTCCTTTGAAGCCTAGTAGACTGCAGATCTATTGTCTAGATGCCCAAAATTGTCGAAGAAGAAGTTGTCCTGGTCAAGTTTCCATCTTCTAATGCTTAGAAGGTGCAGTATGCTACGACCGAGGTCATTTAAAAGTAAACGCAAACCTTTTATCATGGGAGCCAATTACACAGTAAACCTTCAGAACACCAATTTTAGTTCTCATCTGTTCCTTTTTTAGTGAGTGAAGTCTCCTAGAATGGCGGAAGTTGAAAGGTTGACAATAAATCCCTTGTTGCCTTCAGCCCGTCGTAGGTTAGTTCAACTTTTTGTCAATGTTGATTCTTCTCTGTTATTAAATTTTCCTCTCAATACTTAAATTGATTGATTTCAAATTTTATTTAAATTTTTCCGCGCCAATACAAATGCATTCCTTCTTTAACTACTTGTCGACATCAATTCTCCCTCTAATACAAATTTTTCCGTTAAAAACTCGTAAATTTCTACCCCTCCCCCCTCTACGTTCTATTATCTGCACAAAATATTTGCCATATCAAAATATATGCATCAAGCAACGATCAACCAATATGACGTTTAAATTTAAATGCAACTTAACTTGTGTCGACACTTGGCTGGTGGTGGCAACGCTTCACTGCAGCAGTTGTGGTGTCACTGATGCGAAATTAATTTCGTTGCAAACTTGCAGCACATGGGAAAAGCGCACTGAATGTCAAATACGTGCAATTGAAATTCCATAATACACACACACACACACATTAACCCACAAACACACGCACACGAGTTGCGTGTGCGTTTTGCATTAAAGCCGCCACACTTTGCGCTCTTTGCATTGCAACTTGCACATCCAATGAACCATTTAGCGCCGCAACTTGGTTGCATGCAAGTTTCTAACTATTCGTTATTGTTGTTGTTGTTGTAGCTATCGTTAGCATTGGAAAATGGGGCCAATGGGGTTGCAATGAAATGAACAGCAGTCAACCAAGAACCCAGAAATCAGACCCCGAGACCCTATTTTCTATATGTATTCGTATATGAGAGTATAGCAGTATGTGTGTGCGTGTGTGTGTGTGTGTGTGTGTATGTGTGTGTGTGTGTGTGTGTATAGCTAGAGAAAAGTTACTTAATAAGCGACTTGCAGTATCGAATGGCATGAATTCGTTTGGGACGGAAGTACGCCGCAACTTGTTCTCATCAAATCGATAAATATTGTTGATGTTTTGTGCATTTGAACACACACATACACATACATTAATATTTGAATAGTTATAGGAAATTAGTGTAGTTTAGTAATATGCGCAGTAGTACAAACTGATATTTGCCAACGAGTTCTGTTGGTAATGAGTTTTCCCACTTGAAAGTTGTGATTCATTCGGTTGCACTTCATTGCAGCTGCTTACAAATTTTGCGGTTTTGTTTGGTTATGGTGGCGGCATAAGAACCACGAAGAGACTCAGAGCATTTACATTCATCCAGTGGCTATGATGGTCACTTTTCCAGTGTGTATGGAAAAAAAGCTTCATCGAAAAATTTCTCTTTGCAGATTTTGAACAACAAATGATACAGGAAGGCATGTCTAGGTAGAAGAACCAAGTTGAACAATCAGGTACTTTAAATAAGTAAACTCTGAGCCTTATTTATGTGATATGAATTTAATCTGTGGTTCGAAAAAGTCATAAAATCGTTTAGGGTAGTCAGGGTTCTAAAAACATTTCAGCACACATTATGAAAAATTTATTGGTGGTACAAAAGGTCTTTTACAGTTATTTATCCTCTCTTTCCAAGCAGTGCCTACAGCGCTTTAATGTAGTCAATTGCTGTGTGTATGCATCTTCATCAGTTGATGGTATTTTAACGGTTGTCAGATCTAACCAAACGTGTCTACATCTCTAAAAAGGACTCAGCATGTACATAGACGATAAGACAAAAATTTTATTTCAGAAATACTTAACGTGTATCTCTTCGCCCATTTCCCTGATTGCTATTAGTTTGTTACCAATTTGCATCTGGAATCACACAGTGGAGCCTTTTTTTAAATAGTTAATTGCTGGTTATGTTAGATTATTGCCAGCTAGACACCAACTGCACCAAATTAAGCCATTAAATTGGATTCCTTTTTGTTTCCTAGATATAAAGTTTAGTCGACCAGAGATCTACCGTTGTTATGGACCTCCTTTCTGATGATTACATACTTCAACAACTCGAGAAGGTATTTCAACTAAATGGTCCACAACTTATCCGTTTCTATATGCTGCTAATTTCTGTAAAGTTGAATCACCGCACTGTGGTAGTAATTGATTACTTATTATTTTGATGGTACTTTGATTGGTACTTTGGATTGGTACTTTGGTTTTGATTTTATCCATAAACCTTTTTTATACCTCTTCAAGCATCCTCAATCCCTTCAAGCATGTTCTTCAATCAGTTTAATTTTACTTTGAGGAATTTGATGGCTGATATAAATGTTTTACCTCTGCATCTGTCATTCGTTTCGGTTTTTTGCACTTTGGTCTTATTTTCACTCACTCAATGAATCAATTTGAGCCCCTCACAAAGTCTGGAAGACCGCAAGTAGCCCCCAACCAATCGAGCTTAAGTCCTCTCACTCAACGAACCAGTTTGAGCTCCTTACGAAGCTTAAGTAGAAGACTGTTAATAATCCTCGTTGAATCGAGCTCAAGTCCGCTCAATCATTGTCCGCTCCTTACGAAGCCTAAAAGACTGTGAATAATCCTTAATCAATCGAGCTTAAGTTCGCTAACTTCGGCCAATCTAGAGCTCCCATTCGATTCGAGTTTTTTGCACTTCTATCATATTTTCGAGCGCTTTGCTTCAATTGTTCCGAGCAACTCCTAAACTATTCCGGCCAAACCATTACGTAGCAGAAAATCAATTTTACTGGGTCAATAAATCTTTTCAGATAAACAGAATTTGTCAAACAATTTTTTTCCCATTTGACAAATGTACCCCGGTCAATGAATAAATAGTTAAAGAAGTGCTGAAGAAAATATCAAGGAAATTCAGACATAGACACAATGAGTTGTGTGCACGCAAATAGCCAGAACATTCTGTCGCAAGTTTTTTCTTCATCAACAACTCCGTTCAGATTGGCACACATTCCTGATCTAAGTACTTAAGTTTGTTACATTGCCTATGCAACAAATATTTGCAAGTTGTCCTATCCTAAATTTCTCAATGTGACTGTCGCTGTCTGTCAGTTCGTAAGCGCACAAGTGTTGCTTCTCTCGTGCTATTAAAATTTCATGCAATTGATTTCTGACTAATAGTCACAAATGGCATTGATTTGCATTTATTGGCACAAATATCTATGTGGTGTGCAACTTCAGTGCGGTGCTTATCACTTTTCAAGGGTCACCAAACATGGCCCAATGTGCTGATGCCAGCAAAGTCGACGCGACCGGTCAGACTGACACATGTGACCACGCATGCAGACAGGTTTCAAGTGCTTGAGCAAATAAATTTCGCACACACACACACACACACACACATACACACAGTAATAGTAACAACAACAATCACACATGCAGCATAATTTATTTTCCATGTAAGCAAATCCAAGTAAAACTGTCAAACATAAATTAATGTGAGCGAAAGCATGAACGCTGGCAGGCAGACCGCATGCAACTTCTGACCGGACAGTGTGCTAAGCATTTTCGTATTTGAATCATGAGTTATGGGCATCACATTCGTTTTCACATTAAGTCATATCGGCGGCCAACAGCAGTGGCAACGCTATGCTTTTCTAATAACGAACCATGGACGCAACGTGCGGTGGCCGGAAAGGCAAAAATAACGCAAAAGTAAGTGAATTCCACGAGTGAATGCGTGGAGTGAAAGGTATTTCAAGTATTTCGGTGCATGAACGCAATGGAGTTGGCAATACACACCTGCACACGAACACTACAGATATGTGTGTGTTTGTATGTGTGTATATGTATGGAGATACTCACTGGCGCTGTGTGCGACAAGCAATTAAATATGAACGCATAAATTTTGAATTCCTTGCCAGCAAACTTGCATAAATATTGCGCTTACGCCGCATATGTACAAAATCGAGCCTGGGGAAAAGTGTGCTTTGTGCGTGTGTGAAATGATCACACCAGGAGCGCTGCCAGTGCAAGGCTATTGAATGGAACAGAAGCTTAAAGAAATGTAAATATTGTTAACTTAACCCATTAGCACCAGAACGAACTTTCTCTCAAGACTCTTCTCAGCAACTTTGGAACCAAGACAGAATCGAACTTAACACAATTGCGGTAAATTGTTTTCCGATGTTAAATGGTTTGAACTTTCGAACTCTGTCATTGAAAATTTATAAAAATGCGTCACATTTTTATTATTTTAAATTATTTTTTTCTATATTCGTGCTGCTTTTTTTTCATATTTCCCATTTCCATCAGATTTTCCAAGGGTGCCCACAACCGAACCCTTTCTCCTAGTAATAAGAAATCCATTATGTTTTAATAAAATGCAAGGTTTCAGTTAGCATAATTAAAATTATACGATTTAGGTAGAAAGGTAGAATTGGCTGCCCCAAGGCAAAGCCCACTTAGGTCACGATGGCCCATTTGTGAACACACAAACTTAATTAATCAAACCATTAATCAATCATCATGAATCATCAATCATCATCAATCAATCATCGTCATCAATCATGATCAATCAATCATCATCATCAATCATCATCATCATCAATCATAACCAATCAATCATCATCATCAATCATCAATAATCATCATCAATCATCATCAATAATCATCATCAATCATCAATAATCATCATCAATCAATCATCATCATCAGTCATCAATAAATCGAGCTTAAGTTTGCCCACTCATTGAACCAGTTTGAGCTTCTTACAAAGCTTAGAAAACTGCAAATTGTTTTATCGGAAAAATTTTCTGAACAGTCAAACAAGAAATTGAAGTTTCCCAGGTAATTCGTCCTTCTTCTGGTAAAAGCAGGATAAGTAGTTATACAAATAGTGAAGTTGGTTTTCATCCTTGTCCATTTCTGTAACTTTTTGCCATTTTGAACGTAATTCGATTATGTTTCTCTCATAGAAACCCATGTTGCTATTGGCAAATAACTGGAACTCTTGATTTTCTAAAACTTCTTTTGAGACAAATTTTTCATTAGCAAAATTATTTGCCATAGACAGAAACAGGTGGTGAGCACTTGGAGCCAGATCTGGGCCAAAAAATGTTTGCACAAGAACCACCCAACCAAGTTCTTAGAGCTTCTGCGAGTCACTATCGACGTGGGTATGGGATGGTGTTGTTCTAATGGAACATAATTCCTCTCCTGTTGGCCAAATCTGGCAAATTTTAGGCATTTGTTTTCTTTAGATGATCCCATAGTTGATCGAAGAGGTCTAAATTGAGAATTGGGCCATAGAAGAGCAACTTACAGTAGATAATTTCCTACAACTTCCACCAAAAACACAGCAAAACTTTAGTGACTGTCAACACTGGCTTGGCCACCGATGGCACTGGCTCAGCTCTACTTGTCCACAACCGGTTTTACTAAACGTTGTTCTAAGTAATCTGCTTTTCATTACCACTTGCCAGCATCTTCAGAAATGAGTCGATTCCTTAACCCTTCCTTCCTTCCTTAGTCGACTTCCTTAGAGATTATTGCTTGTTTTCCTAGTTTACTTTGATCGAATGTCAACAAAAAGTCCATGTAGATTTTGACTGATTCTGATTTCTTTGACTTGAAAGTATGATTTTGTTGTGTTTCATTGTCTTATATTTCCTCCGTCTGCTGCTGTCTGCTTTTGATTGGATTTTTGAGCAGTATTGCACAGAGTAGTTCTTACTGAGATCTCTCTCGTTACTAAAGTTACTAAAGATTTATAGTCTGATCTCTTCAAGTCCGGTGGCTCAATTCCAAATATATTTAGCTTCTAATCCTGAAGACTTCGTTACTAAAATTACTAATTGGTTACTAATTTGTCCTTATCGACCTAACTGTGCTACTTTTGATCACAATTCTAAATACTTAGAACCTCTGTTACTGAAGACTTGGTTACTAAAGTTACTGAAAATTTATAGTCTAATATGTTTTCATACCTGACTGGTTCCTATCAAACCAAGTTCTTTTGACTTCTAATACTGATGGTTTGATTACTAAAGTTATTGAAGATTTATAGTCTACTAGCTGACCCGGCGAACTTCGTCTCGCACGACATTTGTGGTTTTTTTATAATGAAATACGCGAGATGGCAAATGGCAAATTGACGAAGAAAACCAACTAAAGGAAGAGGAGGGAGCTACTGATTAACGCAATCGAGGCCCTTAAATAAGAAATGTTGCTGCTAAGTTTAAGTAAAGAAATGGAGATCGCTTGAACCATATTTAAGTTTTATATGCAGGGCCACGGTCCCTTATTCAATATCCGCGCAATGCCCTCTGTCGAAGGAGAAAATGGTAGGTTCGTACTAAGTGGCATTGCTGAGCGACTTATATGTAGTTCAGCGAAATATTTGGGTCACAACAAATGTGCCACGCCCCTTGTCCAACGCTTATAAAAACTTACCAGTAGAATGACCCATCTATGGGACGACGGGGCACTAAATTTCAGTGTTGTACGACTAACCATTTCAAAGATATTCTCTATTAAAAATTTGGTTTGTATGGACAGTGCCACGCCCCCTTGTTCAATACCCTCATCATTCCCTCTGTCGAAAAATATGAATAAATGGTAGGTTCGTACTTAATTTCATTGCTGTGCGACCTATAGTTCAGCGGAATATTTGGATCACAAAAAATTTACCACGCCCCTTGCCCAACGCCCATAAAATCCTACCAGTGGAATGACTCATCTGTGTGACGACGGGGTACTCAATTTCAGTGTTGTACGACTTACAATTTCAAAGATATTCTATATTAAAGATTTGAGTTGTATGGGCGGAACCACGCCCTCTTGTTAAATACCCGCCTCATTCCCTTTGCCGAAAGATATGACTAAATGGTAGGTTCATACCAAGTTTCATTGATGTACGACTTAGAGTTCTGCTGAAATATTGGGTCAGACAAATGTGCCACGCCCTTGTCTAACGCCCATCAAAATTTAACAGTATACCAAATTTCAATGCTGTGCGACTTACGATTCCAAAGCTATTCCATATAAAAGATTTGAGTTGTATGGGCGGAGCCACGCCCTCTAGTTAAATACCCGCCTCATTCCCTCTGCCGAAAGATATGACTAAATGGTAGGTTCGTACCAAGTTTCATTGATGTGCGACTTACAGTTCTGCTGAAATGTTTGGTCATAAAAAATGTGCCACGCCCCTTGTTCAACACCCATCAAATTTTACCAGTAGAATGACACATCTATGAAACGACGTTACACCAAATTTCAATGCTGTGTGACTAACAATTCGGAAGCTATTCCATTTAAAAGATTTGAGTTGTATGGGCGGTGCCACACCCCCTTGTCCAAAATTCATCATTTTTTCCGAGTAAATCGCGTGGCATAAAATTCAATTAATTTAAGTAGAATAAATTCACCGATAATGTGATCGAAGTCAAACGGCAACCTCAACGAATAAACTTAATTTCACTTCAATGGAATATAATAAATAATTTAAGTAGAATACATGACACTATACCAAATTTCAATGCTATACGACTTATGATTCCGAAGATATTCCGTATTAAAAAGTTGGCTTGTATGGGCAGTGCCACGCCCCCTTGTCAAAAACCCACCCTATTCTCCCTGTCGAAGGACACGACCAAATCGTTAGTTTGTACCGAGTTTCACTGATGTGAACGCTATAGTTCGAAAGTTACACCGGAATTTAAAAAGTGCCACGCCCCTTGTCCAACGCCCATTAAATTTTACCGGTCGAACAACATGTTTACGCCATGACACTGTACCAAATTTCAATGCTATACGACTTATAATTCCGAAGATATTCCGTATTAAAAAGTTGGCTTGTATGGGCGGTGCCACGCCCCCTTGTCAAAAACCCACCTTATTCTCCCTCTCGAAGGACACGACCAAATCGTTAGTTTGTACCGAGTTTCACTGATGTGAACGCTATAGTTCGAAAGTTACACCGGAATTTAAAAAGTGCCACGCCCCTTGTCCAACGCCCATTAAATTTTACCGGTCGAACAACATGTTTACGCCATGACACTGTACCAAATTTCAATGCTATACGACTTATAATTCTGAAGATATTCAATATTAAAGAATTGAGTTGTATGGGCGGTGCCACGCCCCCTTGAATAATGCCACGCCCCCTATGCTAAGAACCTTCCACACGGTGCCCGTAAACACACACGTAATATTTTATTAACACTTCTGTTACCTTAGGGTCATTTTCGAGTAAAATTTGACTTTAAAGAGCCGTAACTTTCTTATTTCTGGTAAAGAATTGTTTTCCTTTGGACTCAGTGACTAATTTTATGCCATTTGAATATACGCTAAATTTAATTTTATTTGCAACACTGGTTTTCGTGCAAATGAGCAACTATACAAATTTGACCTTAGGGTCATTTTATGACCCACAGTACTGAACGCAAGAAATTGGTCTATGCGATGTGAATTTTATTAGATTTGGTTTCAAAGTGTCGTGGATAAATCTTTCTGGCATTTTTGTTTTGTTTTGTGTTGGTAAGAGGGCGTGGCACTAGCTATACCACCCTTTCTACTATGGAGTAAAATCGAAATTATGAGTCATACAGCATTGCAATTTCGTGCAGTCTCCCCATGTAGACACTGTTCCACTGGAAATATTTCATGGGCGTTTAAAATGGGCGTGGCACTTTTTTTAACGATCCAAATTTTGTATTTAACTTTGGAACTATAAGTCGCACATCAATGACACTCAGATCGAACTTACTATTGGGTCATGTTTTTCGACAGGGAAAAAGGGAGGAAGGAGAAAAGGGCATTTAATAAAGGGCGTAGCTTGGCCCACACATCGCAATGAGCACTACAAAAGCTTTTAAGTTTCAAGGGATCGAAACCCAATAGTACGAACACTTTATGTTTGCTGGTATGAAATCTTGATTGAAGCTTTCAATATAAATAGTACCTACATATAGTACGAATTCTAGCAAGTAATAAATTTCTAAAAAATTCCAAAAGGAGTGTGAACAAGCTAGATTAAATTTCTGGAACATATTCGTGTCAGCGACAAACACACAATTTACTCGTGGCTGCAACTCTATTATTCCTTGCGGCATCATTGCATTTGTGAAGTGAAATTCATCCATGGAATGATAACGTAACGCCGTTTATTCTATAAAGAATTGGAAAACTTACTTCCTGGGCTTCAATTTTGCGAAAAGAAAGGAAGCCAATCATATAATCGTGTGAGTTATCCTCAGCAGTACCTTCACTAAAGAAGAAGATACTCAGTGAAAGGAAACGATGGGGCGCAATCTGGGTCAGCCGAATATATTCATTTTTTTCTTCGGGAAATCGAATAATATTAATTAATATATATTATAATTTGTATTGGCTCATTGGTGTCAATATCTAGTATGAGTTTAATATTTTAGCATTCTTTTATAAATTAAACTTCTAAACTGAGTAATTTTTTGTGGGCCACGGGAGCAGGCTTTCTTGCGAAATCATTTATTTTGGGGCGATTAACGATTAATGATTATTATCTGTTATGTATAATATAATTATCCAAAAATTAGTTGCGATATAGTTTTAACTTCTGAAGAAATCGCAAGAATTAAAGTGCCCGAGAAGAATATCAAAAACCTGGACATGGTCTCCATGTTGAACATATTTGACTCCAGTAAGGCAAAAATAGTCGCTTTTCAATAATAAAAGTAATAACTAATTGTTAAAATCACATTGTCTTAACTTTTTTGAACAAAATACAAAGAAATAAATCGGGGTCATTTTATGACCCAAGGGTCAAATGTGCGAGTTTTTCCTAGGGTAACAGAGGGGTTAAAATAGGTCTGGTGGTTTGGGAGTCTATAGAACACATACGAAATTTATTTGATTTTTATATATATAGATTGATATCTTCTTACCTGACTGGTGCTTGATGAGCTGTCTACCTGCCGCTATCTAACTAAATTCCATATACACTAAACCACTGATACTGAAGACTTGGTTACAATTACTGATGAAGAAGAAGATGAAGATGAAGAAATATGTAGAATTTTACTTCAGATTAAACCATCTTTTATCGAAAGATTTACTTCAGCGAATTATCTATTAAATCACTCTATCCAGCCTTATTCTAACTGTCCCAAATGACTTTATGTACAATATTCAGCTCCTGGGCAATCAAAACAGTTCTTTATATGACTATCAGACTCGAAGATTTCCATGACTTTTTCAACATTTTCCACAATTGTGATTCCAGAGCGTAATGCATCTCTCGTAATGTAAAATCGGAATTGAGTCTGATGGGATGTTACAGTATTGGAACCATAAACGCTACTCTCATTTTCAGGCGCCATTTTCAGGAGCCTTTGTCGCAGAAAACCTGTGAAGTACTCGTATGACATATTTTCTCTTTTCTGGTGTCCAAATTGTCGGAGGAGTATTTTTCATACAAATTCTTATTTTTCAAAGGCCATCTGAAGTTACTCGCTGGCATTTATATACCTAGAGATAGAGACTACTAAAGCCATCTATTTGAAAAATCATTTATTTCTTTTGACTACTCAATTTGTACCAAACAGATTCGCTAAAAACATCTATGAAACGTCAATTCATGCGCTAAGGAATAAATGGGTTGCCTTATGCCAGTGTAGAGTACGTCCGAGTTTAAACTGTAAAAAACTGAAAAATCGTATCTTTTATTATATCCATTGCCATCTCCTAAGAACGTCCTGTGGCTTAGAAAACCCTTAGACCAACGTGACTACGCTCCTGTCTCAGACAATAATTTTTGCCTAGCAATACAAAGCCAGCTCCAACTTTGCCCAACATGCAGCAACATTTTTGGCCAACTAGTAGTGTGGCCGCCAACAGCTAAAAGTGGTGAGAGGCGCCAGAAACTATGCATCACACACACATACTTACATACATAGTTCATACATTACTTGTGCTTATATAATTTTGCCAGGTATAATAAATCTATCATATTAAGGGGTTTTCAGAGAAATCACGCAACCATGTTTAACAAAAAATTACTGCCCAATAAATTGTCAGTGGAACGGAAAAGAAGAACAAGAACAAGAACTGATGTAGGCAGAGACAGAAGAGGCACTGGCATAGTGTTGCCGTAGTGTTTTTGTGGATATGGCATGAAGCGGAAATGGTAATATGCTCGAAAATGTAGCAAATTGATGTGTGCATGTGTGTGTCGAGGGGGTGTGTGTGTGTGCGTGTGTATGAGCATGTAATGCTATAGAAATGAAAGCTCAACATTGCCCGAAGAAAATTGCACATTAATGGGCAACACTTGAGTGCACACAAATGAGGTTTCGTTTAGTTTATTTTCTTTTTCATTAGTTGGTTGATCTTTCTTTTGCACTTTGCCACTCACTCGCAATGTACGATATGGTGCACAGAATGTCGAAGTTCTTTGTGTGTGTGTGTAAGTGCGTGTGTGCTCGCTTGCAAATGGCTGCCTTGAACGAAATATATTAAATTCGAAATTGTTGCTGTGCGCTGCGGGCAGCGATTAAAGCAGAAGCTAAATTATGAACATAAATTGTGACAGCAGATGGTTCAAGGTTTCCTTGCACACAATGATACTTGGCAATATGGCATTTTTTGTCACGACACATTGAATTTTGAAAGAATTTTAGGTATTGAATTTAATAGGTTTAGTCAATTATTGGTAATTTAAAATTAATATAATTTAAAAAAAATTTCCGTTTCTTCGAGTTCTGTTCTTTCTTTAAGTTTTGAATTCTCACAAGAAGAAACGAAAAATGGTCAAATAGGTAACTTACTGATATAAGTTCTTAAAAAAAAGTGTTTAAATCGGAGGGAAAGCCAGCTTGCTTAAGAACACTAAATTATAAATCTTAGTAACCAAACTTTGAAATTTAGTAACCAAATCATCAGAAAGAGAGATTCATTGTGTTTGAGATTGAATTCGAAAGCAGCGCATACAAAGCGACAAGAATTTATCAGGGTTGAAGACATCATAAGTCTATAAATCTTAGATAACTTTAATAACCAAATTAACCAATCAGTAACCGAGGTTCTAAGTATTTAGAATTGTGATCGAAAGTAGCACAGTTAGCTCAGAAAGAACCACTTCGTCGTGAAAACATCATACGAACAGAAGTCTTCACAAACTTTAGTAAACAAATCTTCAGTATTAGAAACTAAATATATTTGGAATTCAGTTCGATAGCAGTGTAGATAGCTCGACAAGAACCGGTCAGGTATGAAGATATCATCAGTCAATAAATCTTAAGTAACTTTAGTAACAAAATCTTCAGTAAGAAAGCCTAAACGTATTTGAGATTCAAATCGTAGAATCGTAGAATCGAAGAATTTATCAAGCTAGAAGAAATTCAGTTCGATAGCAGTGTAGATAGCTCGACAAGAACCGGTCAGGTATAAAGATATCATCAGTCAATAAATCTTAAGTAACTTTAGTAACAAAATCTTCAGTAAGAACGACTCAATGTATTTGAGATTCAAATCGTAGAATCGTAGAATCGAAGAATTTATCAAGCTTGAAGAAATCGTAAGACAATAAATCTTCAGTAGCAGAAGTTTTAAGTATTTAGAATTGAGGTCGACAAGGATCAATTAATCTTGAAAACATCATTCGAACAGAATTCTTCACAAACTTTAGTAAACAAATCTTCAGTATTCAGCTAAATATATTTGGAATTGAGTTCGAAAGCAGCGCAAACAGCTCGACAATCCACCAGGATTGAAGACATCACTTGACTATAAATCTTCAGTAACTTTAGTAATCAAGTCTTCAGTAACAGAGGTTTATTGTATTTAAGACTGAGATCGTTAACAGTGCAGACAGATCAATCTGTCCAGAAGACATCATCAGAACAGAAATCTTTAGTAACTGTCGCAAACAAATCTTCAATATTAGAAACTAAATCTATTTGGAATTAAGTTCAGTAGAAGTGCAGACAGCAATTCAAGGATCAATCAGACTTGAAAACATCATTGGACTATGACCAGGGAAAGGATTTTGTGGAAATTGCCTTTTTTGTTTGCTGCTAGATAGAGCATTTCTGATTGAAAATGAGCACGAATTAGGTTCTCCTGATTATCCTCTTTTATTTTGCCTTTTTTGCCTTAACACTTCTGTTACCTTAAGGTCATTTTCGAGTAAAATTTGACTTTAAAGAGCCGTAACTTTCTTATTTCTGGTAAAGAATTGTTTTCCTTTGGACTCAGTGACTAATTTTATGCCATTTGAATATACGCTAAATTTCATTTTATTTGCAACACTGGTTTACGTGCAAATGAGCAACTATACAAATTTGACCTTAGGGTCATTTTATGACCCACAGTACTGAACGCAAGAAATTGGTCGATGCGATGTGAATTTTATTAGATTTGGTTTCAAAGTGTCGTGGATAAATGTTTCTGGGATTTTTGTTTTGTTTTGTGTTGGTAAGAGGGCGTGGCCCTAGCTATACCACCCTTTCTACTATGGAGTAAAAGCGAAATTATGAGTCATACAACATTGCAATTTCGTGCAGTGTCCCCATGTAGACACTGTTCCACTGGAAATATTTCATGGGCGTTTAATAATGGGCGTGACACTCTTTTAATGATCCAAATTTTGAACATAACTTCGGAACTACAAGTCTCACATCAGTGACACTAAGATTGAACTTACTATTGGGTCATGTTTTTCGACAGGGGAAAAGGGAGGAAGGAAAAAAGGGCATTTAATAAAGGGCGTAGCTTCGCCCACAGATCTCAATGAGCAGTACAAGAGCTTTTAAGTTTCAAGGGATCGAAACCCAATAGTACGAAAACTTTATGTTGCTGGTATGTAATCTTAATTGAAGCTTTCAATATAAATAGTACATATAGTACTTTCTAACAAGTAATAAATTTCTAAGAAATTCCAAAAGGAGTGTGAACAAGCTAGATCAAATTTCTGAAACATATTCGTATCAGCGCAAGCAAAAAATTTACTCGTTGCTGCAGTTCGCAACTCTATTATCCCTTGCGTCACCATTGCATATGTGATATGAAATTCATCCCTGAAATGATAACGTAACGCTGCTTATTATATAAAGAATTGGAAAAGTTACTTCCTGGGCTTCAATTTTGCGAAAAGAAAGGAAGGCAATAATATAATCGTGTGAGTTATCCTCAGCAGTACATTCACTAAAGAAGAAGATACTCATACTCAGTGAAAGGAAACGATGGGGCGCAATCCGGGTCAGCCGAATATATTCATTTTCTTCGGGAAATGGAATAATGTTAATTAATATATATTATAATTTGTATTGGTTCATTGGTGTCAATATCTAGTAGGAGTTTAATATTTTAGCATACTTTTATATATTAGACCTCTAAACTGAGTAATTTTTTGTGGGCCACGGGAGCAGGCTTTCTTGCGAAATCATTTATTTTTGGGCGATTAGCGATTAATGATTATTATCTGTTGTATATAATATAATTGTCCAAAAATTAGTTACGATATAGTTTTAACTTTAACGGCAGCCGCCGTGGATCAGTTGGTTAGTGCGTTGGGCCACGAGTCGAAGGCAGCGACCCAGCTTCAAATACTGCCTGTAATACCACCTAAAAAAATAACGGGAAAACTCGTTTTCTCTTTCGGTGGCTGTCCTCTCAGCTGGAAATGGCAAACCTCTGAGAGTAAAAATTGCTTATGAAAAAGCTCCCAACTCGCCGTTCGGAACCGGCATAAAACTGTAGGCCCCTTCCACCCGCGTGCAAATTCACACGCACAGCACGGGTGGTTGCGGGAAGCTAGGCCTAAGTCTCGCGTAAGCGGGCTATCGTGCCAGTCAATTTATTAATTAATAGTTTTAACTTCTGAAGAAATCGCAAGAATTAAAGTGCCCGAGAAGAATATCATGAACCTGAACATGGTCTCCATGTTGAACAGATATGACTCCAGTAAGGCCAAATAGTCGGTTTACAATAATAAAAGTAACAACTAATTGTTAAAATCACATTGTCTTAACTTTTTTGAACAAAATACAAAGAAATAAATCGGGGTCATTTTATGACCCAAAGGTCAAATGTGCGAGTTTTTCCTAGGGTAACAGAGGGGTTAAAAAGGCAGTTTGCCTTTTTCACCCTTAAATGCCTTTTTTAGTGCCTATTTTACCTATAAATGCCACAAAATGATTGAATTTGATTTTGTATTCTTTCGTTTTTAATATTTTCCCCCTTTTGTTTCGCAAAAATACCTTGAAACTGAAAAAAATTATGTGGTAACATTGCAATTTCGTTAACTTATCGATGTTCTTATATTGATTTGATCATTCCTAAGCCGTTATTTTTTGTTGTGCAGTGGAAAATTTAAAGAAAAAAACATGCCGAAATCAAAAAGTTTGGTTACCGCAAAAATTCCGCGCTGATAGCAGAGTTTGGTGGTGCTGAGAGAGGTGCTGAAATCCTTTCTTTTATTTATTTTTTGTGATACAAGTACGGCTTTTATGCTTTTATATGAGAATATAAAATACGAATTTAAAATATGTGCCTGCATTTCAACTAAAATAACTTAGTTTTAGTTTTTAAACTATCTTTAAAAACTTTGATGTTCCTTTTCTTTTACAAAAAACGAAGTATAAATATTGTATGTTGCATACGTCAGATGAAATAAAATGATTGAAAAATACATACCGTTTCCCCTTTTTTTTAGATTTTCTAGTATTTTTTTCTTATTTTTAAATGCCTGTTTTTGCCTTTTTAACAGTTTTTAATGCCATATTTTGCCTTTTTAGACAGTTTTTAGTGCATTTTTCTGCCTTTTTGGCAGTTTTTAGTGCCTTTCCGTGCTTTTTTTGCTATTTTATTTTGCCTTTTTTATAGGTTTTTAGGTCTTCAAAATCCTTTCCCTGATTATGAAATTTTTAGTAACTTTAGTAAGCAAATCTTCAGTATTAGAGGCCAAAGGAATTTAGTTTAGTTTAGATGAAAACCAGTCAGGTATGAAGACTTCACTAGACTTTAAATCTTTAAAAACTTTTGTAACCAAGTCTTCAATAATAGAGGTTCAATGTTTTTGGCACTGAGATCGATAACAGCGCAGAGATCTCAACAAGAACCAGTCAAAGTTGAGTAGAAAATTCTCAGTAACTTAAACAACCAAATCTTCAGAAAAATGTATTTAAAATTGAGTTTGGTAGCAGCGCAGAGAAGAGAAGAACTACACTGTACATTATAGCTGAAAAATAAAAAAAAAAGCAGACATCAGCTGACTGAGTTGGACGCAAATTGAATTACCATAGAAAATAAAATGACAATGAAATACAACAAAATCATACTTCCAAGTCAAAGTCAGCGAATCAGTTGAAAATTGCTTTAGCAAGAAATCAAAGTCAAAATCTACATGGACTTCGTGTTGACATACGATCAACACAAACTAGAAAAAACAACAACAACAAACAACATTCTCCAAGGAAGTGAGCCAAAACGTGGTGCACGTGCAACAAAATGCACCACTTTCATCTGTACAACGAATTGTTGCGGATTATTTGGAGCGACAAATGGAATTGCAATCGAACTTCAAATACAAATTTCCAAGAAGTGTAAAAAAAATAAAAACAAAATTTTTTCCTAAAAAAGTGTTGGCGGACTTCTGATCGGTTTACTTTTGCACTCTGGACACGAGTTGAAACGCTTAGACACACATTCAACTCTATAACTATACGACTATGCTGTCCCCGTGACAACGTCTCATTTTATATGTGTGTGTGTGTGTTTATTTCCATTGCATTTGCAGTTAGCATTTGTCATACACTTTACGGCGCGCACAAGTGTGCAAAGCAATCGCACGGCTCCTAGACGAGACGAAACAAAAAAAAAACGGGCAGCTCAAGCATGGCTTGTGCCAGTGTTGCACGTTTTTCATGTACGATAGCAATTCGCAATTTTTCGTAATTCGTAATTTTTGGCCATTTTTTCTCTTCCATAAAGGTTGGTCGGTGTCCATGGGTGTGTGTGTGTATGGTTTTTTGCACATCACTGACACTCTAAGCCGTGACTCAAAAGATTTTGCACGCTACCGCTGTGCGTTTTATGCGAGCGCGCGTTCGCATACGAGTTCGAATTGATTTCTCCCGCATTGCCCAACTTCTCCCATCAGCGCATAGCATATTTGCTTAGTTGCCAGTCAGTTGGTGTAGTGCAACAATTGCACAAAGGCGCACCCATGTACAGTTGTGTGTGTATACACACATACATACAAACATATTTTTTCGTGCACAATTTGGCAACAATTTCGCCTGTGTGCCAACTGGCAGCGCTTGTGCTGACTGGCCGCTGTACGAATACGTTGCATGTTTGCCGCCGCTTTGCCTCGAGCAGGTTGGCTGGCATACGGGGCGTATGTATGTATGTCGTTAGTTCGCCGTCATGGCCGCATGTTGCTCGCAGAACTACGGCAGCCTTGTTTTTTTCAATGTTTTTTTTGTATTCTTTTTTAATTTTGCACGGTTTTCATGCTTTGGGAGCGAGTATTTATTGAGCGTAATATTTGCAGAGTAGTTGCGTGTGATTGACTGTGCACAACTTCACGCAAGTACTGTTTACATAAAGTGCAACAAAAACCAAAGTAAAAAATATTTTAAAGTTACAAATATTAAAAATTTGTCACAGTAAGAGGCGAAAATAGTTATTTTTTTTTTAAATCTTAAACAGCAGATCAGTGGAGCACTGAGGATTTCATTTGGTAGGGAATGGAAGGCATTCGTGGTGGAAAAAACTCTAAACAAAAACTAGCAACAACTGATTGCAGAATTTAAAACTAGACTCATTTTCAATTATGAGGGTTATAAGCATGAACTAAAATTCTGTAGAATTATGTACACTTTATTCTATTCAAAAAAAAAATCAAAATAAAAAATTAAAAGTAAAAGAAAGAAAACAATTATGGAATCATTGAATAGTTAGTGATTGCCCATTTTAATGCATAAAAAATTAAAAAATAAGCGTAAATATAGCTTAAGGAATTCATCAGCGTTGCTAGTAAATAAAATCAAAAATATTTACATACATCAAAATATTTATGCACAAAAATATCGTGTTATGGCAAAATCAAATTTTACTAAAAATTGCAGACTAAGAAAAGTGTCAGTGTGTGAGTCAAATTCGATAATTTGTGATTTTGCTAATTTTTTGTTTATATTTTGCTTTGATCGCATTGCAAAACAAATAAAATAAATTATTACGATCAGAGAATTTTTTTTTAATTTTTGTCGTTCTATAAGTTTACAAAGTGACACTGTGTGCTGCTCCGTTCATTGCTGTTGGCGTATTAGAGTTTTAATCAGGAATAAACGAAAATTTTGAAAATACGACATAACACATCTAGATTTTAGATTAGCCTTATTTGGTCTTTTTAATTAATAATTTAAGGATTAATTGTTTCCCATAGTTTGTAAGTAAGTAGTCTATAGGCTGAATATATAAATAAATAAATTAATCAATAAATAAACAAATTAATCAATAAATAAATAAAAAAAATTAATAAATAAATAAATAGATAAATTAATAAATAATCGCTATAAATAACTATGGTTTGACAGCTGAGAATGTCAAACTTCGCTGACATTTCTGTAAGATTTGACGAGTCATCACGAATCGTTGAACACCAGAACAACGCTTCTAAATTATAGAAATTTACTTTGAAAAAATAAATCTGTTGGCAAGGTTCATAAAAAACTTCGTCCCTTCTTTTTTTTATTGTAAAAAGTAATAAAAAATTAGACTGATCGAACGGACCATGTAACTCGTAGCCGCGGCTGGCATATGCCGAAAATCATATTTCAAAAATAAATGCCATGAAATTATCTACGAGATTATAATAAAAAAATTGTCATTCCAAAAATATTTCTTTATTCTTCCACCGGAGGCAGTCTCCCTGTTTACCGTCGACCTCCAACTACCGCATCGAATATCTGTTTAGCTGGAGAATCATTGTCCATACGGAAGACATGGCCAAGCCAGCATAGCCGCTGGATGTTGGTTGGTCTTCCAACATCACATACAGCTCATTTTTGGGTCCTATTCTATCGACGATGTCAATTCGAAGAGGACCAAAGATTTTGCAAGGCAGCTTCCTTTCGAACACCACAAGGGTCATTTCGCAACAATGTCCATGCTTCTGCGCTATAAGGCAGCACGAACAGAATGAGCATCCTATAGGGTGCAAGTTTTGTCGGCCCAGAGAAGGTTTTGCTACTCAGCTGTCTGTCGAGCCCCTGGTAGCACATGTTGGTGCTAAGAGCTGAAGATAAAACGAAGGATTACCGACATCAAAGCTGATGTGTATGCCACTGACAACGTCAAAGGATACCTGTAGGACGTTCAACTCCATCAGCTGCGAGTTTCTAGACAGTGCGTGTTTCTAGCATAAACATTATCTTATCTTCATTTATCAGCACGTATGGGCAAGAGGTATCCTTTGCTAACATACAAAGAGGTCAACTTAGATGCGCCAACTACATCACAAGAGCAGACCATTCAGACGTTCAAAATGCTCATCGATAAATACCATGAATTGTCACCTAAAGCATGGATTAACGAATTCAATCAAGACTTTAAATCTGAAAGAATGGAGATACCAATCGCGAGTGCAAAGCAACTGGAAGTCATTACGCAGACGCTTCCCGATTTGTTCAATCCAGAATGACGACAACGATCTAACAACTTTCCGTGGCATAAATGCAGTATAGCGAACCGTCGTAAAAAAAATAAATGAGTATGCTTTTATCGCAAAAATATCAAATGTTTTATATTTCATTGTAAAGGGAATTTCACAGGCTACAATATTGTAAAAAACTTGTTGCACCTTTATTATGGATTTTTTCGAGAAAAAAATCCGTTTTTAAAAAAATTTTTATAAAATTTTTTTGTTGGTTAAAACTTTTTATTAGTGAATTTTACGTATCTAATGTTGTTCATTAGTAGAAAGGTATGAAAAATACCTCTCGTTTGATACCCATGTCGCGTAAATAAGTTGGAGATTAATTGAGTTTTTTCGATAAAAACTTTGAATTTTGACCTCGAGCCACGCCTTTTGTGGGCTTTTGCTCGGCAAAATTTTGGTTTGTTGATTAATTTAATTTATAATTGACTGGCACGACAGCCCGCTTGCGCGAGACTAAGGCCTAGCTTCCCGCAACTACCCGTGTTGTGCGTGTGAGTTTGTACGCGGGTTGAAGGGACCTACAGTTTAATGCCGGTTCCGAACGGCAGGTTGGGAGCTCTTTCATAAGCAATTCTTACTCTCAGAGGTTTGCCATTTCCAGTTGAGAGGACAGCCACCGAAAGAGAAAACGAGTTTTCCCGTTATTTTTTTTAGGTGTTATTACAGGCAGTATTTGAACCTGAGGTTGCTGCCTGCGACTCACGGTCCAACGCACTTGGTTTGTTAGATTCACAAAAATACGCTCTATATGGCCCTATTTTCACTTTTTTTCATGAGGGTTCGCTATACTGCATTTGTCCCCTTTCCTTCTTCAGAGTTTTTAACATTCCCAGTGCATATCCTCAAATTGTTTTCTTTATTTAGTAAGCGGCGTTTGATATCTCTGCAGAGAGTCTATATTTAATTTTTTTCAAATTGTTCATTGGTTCGACTTTCGCATGGAGAGTCCAAACCCAACCCAAAACCATCTCAATCTGTGGTTGGTTCCCACAAACATACTGTGGTCCATCTTTGAAACGTGCTCAAACAAAATTGATTTAAACAATTACAAAATTGTCTGAAAAGTTTGTTTAGTACAAAATCGTATCTTTCTAAAGCCAACTAAAGCAACTCGATTGCATTTATACAAAGCGAGATATCTATTACTAAAGTCATCTATTGGAAAAATAATAAACTTCTGTTTACTAAGGCTTATACATTTAACCATTGGCGTACACAGGAGTTGGAGGGAAGATTTGGGTTTCCAATATAATACAAAAATACGAAAATAAAATAATAAAAAAATACAAAATAAGAATAGAATAAAAAAATTGCTGATGCAAAATATGTTTTCGAAGGGAATTGGGCTCAAAAGTTACATAGTTATACGAAAAACCCCTCGAAATTAAATACTGCGTGGCCACTGCATAAACCTATGGTTAAGAGAATACTAAGGGCTGTCCAGATCCCCCAAAAAATTTATTCGAATTTGAATTTTTACATTGCCAATTTTTTACCTGTGACTTTGATTAAATTTTTTTAGCGTTCCGCCCAATCTGTCACTGTCTCAGTTGAGTTCTAAATGCTCTCGATTAGTTTGTATTGTAGGCATTATAAATCTCTCCGAGTGACTAACTGTTTATGCTTCAGTAAGAAAATTCCCAGTCAACCTTGAAACACAACTAATAAACTTCACTGCTCGAATGTTTAAATTCGAGTTAACGTCGATCAGTTTAACCGGCGCCAACTACCACCAACTGCCTCGACTCGCTCTGCAACTGGCTGCTGCAACTGAACTTTTCGTATAAATGCAAAGTTTGGTTGCATTTGATTGCCACACATTGTGGCAGTGCCCTGCAGCCATTCTCTAAAAGTTCCCTCATGTCTAAGTATGAGTGTATGTGTTTGTTTGTGTGTGAAATTTACACCTACACGACCAACCAGCGAACGCGTAGCTGTAAATAAAGCACAGACAAAATTTTTCTTTTTATTTGTACCAACTTCTTCGACTCCTTTGCTGCTCTCTTCCCGTCTTCCATTTGTCAGTAGAAACTTTTCAGCTTTCAGTGCAACGCAGGTGCCAGGCTACAATTGCCACATTCATTGTCACTAAGTGTTTGGCAATTTATGCCACTACTCACTCCTACAAACTCACACGCCCCTTTGTCCTAAGCCATTTGCGAAGTTGCAACTTTTTCGCTACTTTTGTTGCTACCAAAATTGCTGCCAGAGCAAAAAGCCTAAAAAAGAATCCTTACACCACTGTCTGAAGGCATCTTTCAGCATTTTCCAATGCCATGTTGAACCAACTGATTGTTGGTATGTGTGTGTGTGTGTGTGTGTGAGAGAGAGTATTGTCTGTGGATATCCTTTAAATAGCGCAGCAGCATCCTTTGCCAATCCGCTACATTAACATGCGCACGTAAACTTAAATCTTACTTTGATTTGTTGCAAACTTTATCCTCCGGTCTTTGCATTACGAGTACCTGAGGCGCCGCCCACTCGCTGCCTGCCCTGCACCTCCTCGCCGCACATTGTTTTCCTTGCAATTGCAGTCAAACACGCAACGCTCGACTGCACACAAGCGCACTTATGCATCCATGCATATGTGATACAATAGTTCAAATGTATCTATGCCTATCTAGCTATGCATGTGTCAGTGTGTGTGTGTTTATGCAAACTGTGGCAATTGTTTTCAGGGTCACTTCGTAATGTCGTTGATTCATTTTGGCCTCAGAGTAGCTGCAGCATTGCTCAGCAACAGGCATTCAATTTGATAAATTGTTAAACTTTGCTGCTGCTATTCAACGGCACAATACTCTTGTCTGTTTGTATGTGTGTGTGGGTGCATACGCCACTACAAGCAATTCCTGAACTAACAAAAGGAAGCCAAAGAATTCATTGCAGAAAATTGCAGCCATCTCTGGGCACATTCAAAGATATCTATTTTGTTGAAAAATTGTATGGTTAAAGTTTATAGTAAAATTTTCTCAATAAAGCAAAGCCGCATGTGCTAGGCTATAGTAGCTTTCAAGTAAAGGTTTTATTTATGAAAATTATAAAAGCGTATTTTAAACTTGATAATTCGATTTTAGAAAATCTCTTTTATTCTATTTAAAGGTAAAGTATTAGTGCAAGAATAGATTTCCTATTTGACAAAATTTTTGCAATCAGACATCGGTATCCACTGGTATTGAGTGCATAAGAAAATAAAAAGGACATTTTAAATAGGACAATTTTTGGTGACTTAGTGCTTTGAAAAGGTACATCTTTTCCTTATATTTTCTCAAAGTTTCATGATATTTGGTTACCTGGAAGCCAAGTCGTTGCGGTTTGTGTTATTGATGCAAAAATGGCTCAAACACAGAGACAAACATGGAAAAATCATTTCAATTAATGAATCAAACTTATGTTGATGATCAATTATCTCATTGCAGAGTTCATAAGTTTTATAATATAAGCGATTTAAAAATGATCAGAAGGACATCATTGATAACCAACATGTTAGCCAACCAAAATCAATAATCAGCTCAAGTTACACCAACACTGTTCGTAAATTCAGCAAAGATCAGCCAAAATCGTTATTCAAATTTTTTAAAACACTTTAAAACACTGCTAAACACTTTAAAACGACCTTCACAAATTCAAAAGACACCAAAGAATATAACCTACCTATTCTTCCTGACGCTGAATATAAAGCATTCAAAAAAGTAACCCTGGACGAAATTAGGCGAAAGATCAAGGCCATAAATAACAAAAAATCCCCGGGTTATGACAAAATCAATGGACATATACTAAAAGAACTACCTGACGATGGAATTATATACCTTAGAAACATCTTCAACTCTTCAATAAGAATAAAACACTTCCCTGCACCATGGAAAGTATCCGAAATCATTGCACTGCCAAAACCGAACAAAGACGCGACTAAGCCATCATCATACAGACCTATTAGTCTTCTACCCATCCTCTCTAAACTATTCGAAAACTTGATTCATGACCGCCTTGACCCAATAATACAAGAAAAGAAGATAATTCCCAGCCATCAATTCGGATTTCGACGAAAGCATTCGACAATTCAACAAGTGCACAGAGTGACCAACAAAATATTAAATGAAATTGACAAAAAGAACTTCTGCGCTGCAATCTACCTTGACGTGGCGAAGGCTTTTGATAGCGTATGGCACCCGGGACTATTATTTAAGTTAAAACAAATATTTCCACCTGACTATTATCAACTACTCCGAAGCTATCTTAGCGACCGCTATTTCTATGTTAAATATCAGGACGAATGCTCAGAGATATTAAAAATGGAGGCTGGAGTGCCACAAGGTAGCGTTTTGGGACCATTACTGTACATCATCTATACACATGACATACCCAATCCAATGGACGACAGAATGATTGCCACTTTCGCCGACGACACTGTTTTAATAGCGTCTGACAAAAGCATAAACGTTGCTTCATTGAAGCTGCAGCAGCTGATCAACACAACGATGACCTGGTTCACGAAATGGGGAATTGAAGTAAACGCAGACAAAACTGTCCAAGTAATTTATACAAACCGAAAATATGACCATCAAATCCTGACAATTAATAACACACCAATCGCACAAGACAAAAAAGCCAAATATCTGGGCATAATCATTGACGCAAAGCTGACTTGGAAGGACCACATAATTCAGAAAAGGAACGAAGTGAAAAACAGATTCCGACAACTGTACTGGCTACTCAACAAGGACTCAAAACTGTCGCTATTCAATAAACTATTAATATATAAAACGATGATAACACCAATATGGAAATACGGCATAGAACTATGGGGGACAGCCAGCAAATCAAACATACAAATAATCCAACGACTACAATCAAAAATTTTAAGGACTATCACCAATGCACCCTGGTATATAACGAATGACGATATCCACCGCGACTTAAACATAGAACCCGTCAAAGACGTAATCGAGAAAAGCAGTACCAAGCACGCACTTAGACTCCTAACCCATTCAAACAAAGAAGTGCAACGAATACCTCAAATGGAACTAACAAAGGAGAGAAGACTGAAGAGAACTACACCGACAGCATTAACAGACACAAGCGCTATAATACCAGAAATTACTAAAACATAAACCTAATAATGTACTCAAAATCGTTAAACATATTACTTAAGTATTGATTTAATGTAGTAACTATCTTCCCACCCCTGTTAACTCAATTACTAAGTGCCCACGGGCAGATGTAATCAATTTGGGATGTAAAAACAAAAAAAAAAAAAAAAAAAAAAAAAAAAAAAAAAAAAAAAAAAAAAAAAATTTTTTTAAATGCATGTAAGCTTCTCAATAATAACTTTATTGCATTTAACTGCACATTTGGCTATCAAAAAGTGAATACGCGGTTTGTTCTTCACCTGTTAACAGACGTCATTTGATTGATTGATGTCATGTGATGGATTTTTTTGACTAAAAATCAAATTCAATCCATTGACCACTCTTCATATTGGCCTGTTTTTGCATTGTGCGGCTTTTATTTTTTCTAAAACCTGAATTTATCATTGAATAGATATCATTTTGTGGTCCTAGAAGCCATCTAAAAGGTGTTTTCCGACATCCCGAAGGACATCTCGGTCAACAATCTAAAACACTCATACGACATGCTTTTTAAAAATTGCAGACCGCTGTATTCAGTCCAAAGAGGGTTTGTCAAAAAGGAGTTGTTATTGTTTTTTTAAATTCATAATAGGTTAGGTTAGGTTGAGGTGGCTGCCTCTGTATGAGACACACTTAGGCCTCTTAATGGGCCCGTTGTGATACCACAGATTCCACCCGTTTGAAATGCGTATGCAACACTGTTTTTTTCAACATGTGATACACCACAAATTTAATAACTTTATAACTAAATTTTTATCACTCAAATATGTTACTTATGATGAGTTACTTTCAAAGTAATGCGTCAATCTTTGCAAATGTTACTGTCACAGTTCCATAATAACAAGCAACTTCTATCTGCAGCGTTAGTTAATTTTCATACACAAAGATATCAAAAATATCAAAATGTATGTCATTGTGATGGACACAAATCAAATTCGCATTCAATTCAATCAAGAAAATAACAAATGTACCATTTGTCTTTTGTTGTCTGGGCAACATTTGCGGTTTGCTGTCAGGTCAACATTGCTGTCGCATTCGCATAAGCAATAAAAATGTGACAAAAGTGGCAGGCACACTGTCAGCTCACACTTTGAAACAGGCACTTACACACATTGGACATATGTATGTTTCTACATATGTACACACATGACCTTTGGTTGTTTGGAAATTTGAATAAAACTTGAAAAACGATAATAAAATAAATAAAATAACAGGAAATAAAAAATGAAATGAAAAAATCAAAAAAAAGTTAATGAAATAAGAAAAAATTAAATGATAAAATTTTGCAAAATACTTTATGTATAATTTGATTATTGCAAAGAAAAAACCCCCGACTCAATGCAGGTGTCCTGTTTGAGGTTGTGTGCAGAATGTCCTGACCAGTGGCGAACACAAGATTTTATTTGTGTGCGTTCTGTATGCAACTTTTGAGCCCAATACCAGTTCAAATCATATTTGCCACCTAAAATGTTAACAAGATGCAAATATTTTAAAGTGGTTTAAAGCCCAAAAATCTCCCCCATGCGTGCGTTACTGCTTCTGACGCAAATGTAAAGACCCTTTAAGCTACTTAGGACCTAAGATTCGAGATAAGAGACGAATTTTATTTATTTTTTTTCTCGAATTTATTGACATTTTATTTAAAAAACAAAACTGCTACCAAGCAAACATTGCATAAAAAACTCGTATTTATAAGATAAATTCGCAATATACATAAAATAAATTTAAAAAAATAACTTGATCCGTCCAGTTAGACTCGGTATTCAAAAAAAGATGGCAAATTTAAGCAACAAAGAACCTATTTTATTTTTCGAGTAAGATTTGGTACTAGAAAAAAGATAACAAAGTCAAGAAACAACGAAATTTTATTTCCTTTGAGTAAGATTTGGTACTAGAAAAAAAATAACGAAATCAAGAAATAGAGAAATTTTATTTTTTTTAGTAGGATTCGGTACTACAAAAGAAATATGACAAAATCAAGTTACAGTGGAACTGCTTTGTTCTTGGAATAAGATTCTGAGCTAAAAAAAATATAACAGAATCAAGAAACAAAGAACTACACAAAAATTATAAAATCAAGTAACAAAGAAACTCATTTGTTCTCTGAGTTCCTAGTTCCTATGATTTGGAACTAGGAAAAAGATGACAGAATCAAGAACAAAAAAATATTGTTTGTTCTTTGAGATTGAGCAAGGTTCGGTATTAGAAAAAAATATGAGTCTAATTTGTTTTTCCTATAATAGATAAAAACGTAAATATAAACAGACCTCTGTAGGTTTGTTGCACTTTTGGGACAACCTCCTTACAGGACATGGATGTTTGAAGACCTAATGCGCGCACAGTGGGTTCGCTCATTCCTCTAATGTTGGAATCGATTTCCAATTGGAAATCATAATGGCTGATTTAATCACAGAGACGCGCTCAAAAACTGGTTTAATAGGACTGGGCCAGTTTAACTCTTTTAGAAATAATAGAATAATTCGTCCCATAAAGTTTTTAATGCTCCTCAAAAAGATCTTTTGAACGACGCAAAATATTTATTCAAATTTTATGTCCCACGATAAAAGGATGATTTCAGAATTGGTGACTATGCAACTCATTTTTCGAACGCAAACTTTCATTGCTTGGGAACATTTCCACCAAAATTATTTTAGTTTTAAATATTTAACACCATTCCCTATGTTTTAGTTCCGGAAGACGAGTGCCTGAGAGATCGAACGCAGGCGGTGATTTTTATGGGGTAAAAATCAGTCATTTTCGAACTGTTAGAACGCCAGTATCTGTCAAGGATTTTCCACCTTCGTTTGAAAACAAACAACAAAAAACCTCTGAGATCGATTTTGAGTTTGTACCTGCTTTCTTAAAGGTTCATTAACACTGGAATGTCCAAGGATGTCAAAATGACTCCATTGAGATCTTTTATGGTAAAAAAATCTCACTGCATTTGCTTTTTAAAAAAATTTTAAATTTAAAAAAAATTTCAACATTTTAAGACTTTTATTAATTTTTAATGCTAACTCTACCAAAGCAAAAGTAAAACCTTGGCAAACAAACTTTAAACAAACTTTAAACAAATTATTTGTTTGGAGAACTTTTTGCGTGTAACTTTCTGAATCGGCTAAGTTCAGCTGAATCTCTGGACAAAATCTCCGATCTGACAAGCCTACTGGAACCAAGTTCGACATCAGACGAGTAAGTGTGCCATATTCTTGCATATCTTTGCCATAGACCGTTGCAAAGTGTTCCTTGATTGCTGTTTTGTGCATCCATAAGCGCTTCCAGATATCTGGAAGTGAGCTGAGGACTGCATTGAACTTTCGGGTGTATATATGAATAAATGAACTGGGCAAGCGGAACTTCATAGAGTTGCATTGGATACCATGAGAGACATGATGGTAATGCAGAAGTGAATCGCCTAGCAAAAAATTACCCTTACGCCCACTGGACTTGGATAAACACGGAAGCATTTTGTGTAGTACCAAGAGCGCACATTCAGGAGTGGCTACAGAAATGGGTAGACCTGGAATTTTCTGACCAATTCAAGGGGACTATGCTAGGCAAACAGTGTCCGACCCCTGACAGGGAGGTGGCCCGCAAACTCTTAATGCTTAACCTTGAGGCCCTTCGTATTATCACTGGATACCGAACAGGGCATTGCATTCTTGGATACCATTTCAAAAATATGCCAATATTCTTCTCGGATGGGTGCAGGATCTGTGAGCAAGAACAAGAGACATGACTTTATGTTTAATGTAAATGACCTGCGCTCATTAAAAAGAGATTTTTGCAGTGTGGGTCAGGTCCCAACATTACCATCAACCATCTGGAAGCAACAACATCAGATAGAGCTGAAATTTATAAGAAGCCTTAACGTGGAAGGTTAAAAAGATGGCTGCACAAGGGACAGGGACAGTGGTCGTGGTGTACTAATATGGATACATTGATCTATCCACATGAGTATCTAAGTATGTATGTAACCATTTATGCTTTCGTATACCAGTCGCTTCTATCAAATCGACGAATTCCATTGCTGTAACGGCCGAGTTAATTAAAGCAATATTAATGTTCATTCCAACCGTTTAGCGGCAACCATAATAGGCCTGTTTAACCATATTGTATACATATTAACAAATATACATACATACATATATTATATAATATACGTACACAGCTCTGCTGCTGCTGATTGTCGCGCACCTGTGACAGCTGGATTTAACTTGTAACGTTTTTTCGTTCTTTTTTTTTGTCATAACGACCTGCTTGTAATTTTTCATGTTGACCACTTGCCGGTGCTGTCAGTCGCTGCGGCAATAAATAAAAATGTTCCTATTTGACAGCTGTCACACTCGAGCTTCCTTAAACTTTTAATATGGTGTTTGCGTCACAGGCGCCAACGTGCAGCTGCCATTGTTAAATATGTATCTTTGTTGTTGTATTTAAATCATACAATATTAAATTTCCTTAAAAAAAAATGAAAAAACCAAAAAATACAAGTCGAAATTAAATCCATGTACAACGAAAAGCAGCAGGCGCACTTTTCATAATAATTGAATTCTTATTTACGTAAATTTCGTCAACATTTAAAATCATCAGCGCAACAGCTGTGCACTGGACATCACGCAGACATACATACATACATATATACCTACAAGTATACATAACGAATCTATAGTGTTGTTCGCGTTGTTGTTGTCCATTTGTGTTTTGTTGCCACCAACTGTTTGCCTCATCGTACGACCATGCGACAACATGCGCCAAAATAATGAATCAGCGCGCTTAATTAACCAACCGCAAATCTGTCATGATTCCAGGCAATTAATTCCTGACGAGCATCAAATAAAACACACTGCCACAACACCAACGCCAACGTCAACAACGGCTCGCGCCAAGCAATACATTACAATAATAATTACAGCAACGGGCAGCAGACGTTGCACAGACCTCAACACTGCACTGTAGCGACATTCGTTTAAATTGTTGGCAATGTGAATTTGAAAAAAATTAACTGATCAAATGTTAGGCTTAGGTTGACAAAAATACGTACATGGGTAGTCGATTATAAATTATTCGATAGTCAATTAAATTTTCGACACAGTCTTGACTGACATTGTGTTGCTCAAAATTTTCGCACATCTAACGGAATGACATCGGCATAGATTTCACTATATAACCTCTGAAGGCATCAAGTTGAATCTCCGCATCCATGAGACCTAATGACGAACTAAGGACTGCAAGTCTGAAGGCATCGAAGTGCTCGTATTGCCTCGAATTGGACAAGTGGAATCTTCGAATCCATGAGACCTATAAAAGACTTAAATGCTACAAGTCTGAATGCATCAAAGTGCCCATATTACCTCAAATGGGTGAATTGAATCGCCGCATCCATGAGGCTTTCTATAGAGGTGAAGGCTTCATGTCTGAAGGCATCAAAGTGCTCGTATTGCCACGAATTAAACAAATTAAATTTTCATATCCATAAGACTTAATAAGCCGCCGTGGCTCAGTTGGTTAGTGCGTTGGACCGCGAGTCGCAGGCAGCAACCTCAGGTTCAAATACTGCCTGTAATAACACCTAAAAAAATAACGGAAAAACTCGTTTTCTCTTTCGGTGGCTGTCCTCTCAGCTGGAAATGGCAAACCTCTGACAGTAAAAATTGCTTATGACAGAGCTCCCAACCTGCCGTTCGGAACCGGCATTAAACTGTAGGTCCCTTCAACCCGCGTACAAATTCACACGCACAACACGGGTGGTTGCGGGAAGCTAGGCCTTAGTCTCGCGCAAGCGGGCTGTCGTGCCAGTCAATTATTATTATTATTATTATAAGACTTAATAACGAGCTGACGACTGCAAATCTAAAGATATCAAAGGGCTCGTATTGCCACGAATTGAACAAGTTAAGTCTCCGCATTCATGAGACCTAATAAGGTAATAAGGACTGCAAGTCTGAAGGCATCAAAGTGCTCCTATTGCCTCGAATTTGATAGGTTAAAGTTGGACAAGTTGAATCTTCGGATACATGAGACCTAATGAAGAGCTAAGGACTGCAAGTCTGTGCGCTCGTATTGTCTCGAATTGGATAGGTGGAAGTTGGACAAGTTGAACCTCCGGATCCATGAGACCTAAAAAAGAACTAAGGAATGCAAGTCCGAAGGCATCAAAGTGCTCATATTGCCTCGAATTGGATAGGTGGAAGTTGGACAAGTTGAACCTTCGGATCCATGATACCTAAAAAATAACTAAGGAATGCAGGTCTGAAGGCATCAAAGTGCTCGTATTGCCTCGAAATGGATAGGTGGAAGTTGGACAAGTTGAACCTTCGGATCCATGAGACCTAATTAAGAGCTAAGGACTGCAAGACTGAAGGCATCAAACCGCTCGTATTGCCTCGAATTGGATAGGTGGAAGTTGGACAAGTTGAATCTTCGGATCCATTAGACCTAATTAAGAGCTAAGGACTGCAGGTCTGAAGGTATGAAAGTGCTCATTTTGTCTCGAATTGGACAAGTTAAAACTCCGTTCTCCAAGAGCTCAGAAGATTTTTCAAACAAAGGGATATCACAAGCAAGCAACAATTCTGATCGAAGCATCCAGAGGCCCATACAGGATTTAATTTTGGGAAAGGCGGGGATTTTCGTACAACTTTTCAACCTAATACCATGCGAAACCATATTTTGTACTACCAATTTTTGTGTTTGCGGGGGAGGGTTTGAACCCAAAAATCCCGCCCCTACCCTGTGTGCGCTACTGAAAGCATCTCACAACAACTGCATAAAGCTGTAACGCGAGTTTTATTAAAGCCAACCTCACTGTCAACCCCATAAAAATAATGTTGACAGCAGGAAAACAACAACAACAACAACATACACCAGTTAACCGTAATAAAAATAGCAATGCAAATTTATGTACAACAGAATGAATAAATGGAATAATAAGAAGAACAAAATAAAGACAACGAACAGAAAAACAAAGAAGAAAAAAAACAAAGAAGAAGCAGAGCATAAGACAATTATAAAAAAATATGAAATTATTTACGCTGTAGGAGCGGAAGTGAAACTTGTACGAGTACGTTTGTGTATGTATGTAAGTCGCTCACTCAGAAAATGATGGCTGCATGTTGTCGGATTGTGTTGTGGTGATGTGTGTTTTTTTTTGTTGTTGTTATTGATATGAAAAAGACAAAGAACGTGTTGAAATGGAATGTATGGCGTTGCCACAGTCGTACAAGTAGCAGTTGGCCACACAAAGTCGCATGCACAGCAATGAGCAATGGGTCATAAATAATGTTATCATTTCTGAAGCGTTTCATGAAATTTATGACATGTCAAGCCAGGCGGCCATGTTGAATTTTATGTCAGTCACAAAGCAGGCAAAGGAAGCAACAATGATCTTCATACATATGACATAAATACGTACAAGTATGCAACAACAACAACAACAACAACAACAGTAAAAAGCTGAGCAAAACAGCAACAATCGCAGACGAATATGTAAACATATACTTTGACATGCATGTAATACCGGTGCGGCTTTTAACTGAGTGGCAACACCGCATTGCGTCATTGATGATGATTAAGCTTAAGGATAAAATTTATGAGCGGATGTTTGCAAACACTTTACCACACGCAAACAAATGCACATCGATGTGTTTATTTGGCTGTAAGTGAGTACAGTGAGTCGATGAAATGATTGGAATAGGTGGAAAAAAAATTTATTTTTTGGTTGATAATAGCAATCAGTAATTCAGTAATCTGTATCTCATGTTGTATGTGAGTAAGCGAGTTATTTTGAATGGCATTAGTAAGATATCAAGTTGTACTGAAACAACTTTTCAGACTGTTTTGTGATTGATTGATGCAGTTCTGTGTAAACATTAAAGATGAACAGCAGCCAAGAAAAAAAAACATGCCATATTTTTTTAGTTGATGCGCAAAGATGCGCAACGCTCTACAAGAATATTTGTCACAAAGATCAACAAAATCATGGAAATCCTCAAGTTCGGCTGTCATGTAAGCACTGTTTCAGTAATCCTGAAGCTAAGCATTGCACAAAAAACCGTTTGAAATCACTTAAACAAGTTTGAATATAAAAAGAAGCTTGATGTATGGGTACCATCAAAGAATATGAAGTGTATGTTTATTTTCTTTGGTACCATACGAGTCGACGCAAACCCCGTCCAAATAGAAAAAATGTTAGTGGAAAATATGATTTCAACTGAAATTGAGCTCAAAAGTTGTACGCATAACCCCCTCCAAAAGGAAATCCTGTGTGCACCACTGGTTGGGTGGTTCGGACAAATGATTTTGCTATTGACAAATTGAATTTTAAGAATATTGAGAGTTCCAGTTGTTTGCCAAAAGCAACATAAGTTTCTATGAGAAAGAAGCAATTGAATTACCTTCAAAATTGCAAGAAATTATCCAACAAAACAATGCATATTTTTCCTGAATCGGAATATTCTAAGTATGCTAAATGAAATCAGCAATCGCATTGGTTAATTTTATTTACATTGAAAGCCCCCTTAAATATATTCTAGACCCCTATTTGAATAAGAATGTATTTTATTCGGGCTGATTGAAAAGTGTCATATCTCCACAACACATACAAACATATTCCTATAAATTTTTTTAGCATAATATTTACTTCTGCTTGTGTCCTTTTTTTCGTACTTATATTTTTATGACTTGTTGCTTGTTTTTATTATCAATTGTTCCTTTTATTTTTGGCACTTATTTACTTTTCTTTTTTGCATTATCTTCCGCTTGCGTCTTTGTTCGTCAACTTTATGATTTGTAATTTTTGGGCGTTTTTTATCACTGCAGTGTGGCACAGCAAGTCGCTGATTCCATGGTGCGCCATATTGGCTGCTTTATTGCCATAGCTGACTGACACAGACAGCGTTGCTATGGCCAATGTTGCTGTTGTTGATAAGCTGCATTCAAATTATTGTTGCTGTCATTACGTTTTTGCTCAGCAGAAGAGAAGAGCGAACTTAATTCAATACGACATATGTGGCAGTATGTCAGAAGAGAGAGGAGGGAAGGGAGAAGACGGACGAAACAGACTATTGAATTAAGGTTTGGCTGCGCGCTGTCGACACCGACAATTGAATTTCGCAGCCAATTAAAGAAGTTGAGAAGTTTTTTCAATTGATTGGTTTTGGCATGGCATTTCGGTGTGTTTGGAGTATGCGAGGGCAGAAATTCAGTGGTATTGGGTCGGTTATATGTATAGTAAATATCGAGCGTTTCGAAAAACAACTGACCCAGATGGGTATTTCAAGGCTTTAGTGGGCTTCTGCGCCTTTCAACACTCTAATTTTTTTTAAGAGTCTTCTATGCGAGAATAAAGTCAAGTGGGACATAAAAATGTATTTGATTTTTCGAAGGCATCTGTGAATATCCTTTCAAGTATAAGGACTTGAACTTAAAGAACCCTTTAAAATTATGTTTTTCAAGACAAGTGTTTAGGGGATCTTGGACTTGGGAACATGATCCTTTGAAGTGATGGACTTGACTCCAAGAAACATTTAAAATTATCTTTTTCAAGTCATGTGAAATATAATAATGAAATTTATTGCTTAGAGGGTGGAAAGAGGATCCCTTGAAGTGATGGACTTGGACTCAAAACAACATTTAAAATTATAGTTTTCAAGTCACGTGGAACATATTAATAAGACTAGAGACTGAGTGTACGAACTTGTACTCAAAGCAGCATTTCAAATTATTTTTTTCAAAACAAGGGAAAAATATTAATGAGATAACTTGTTCGGAGGCAGGAAAGATGATCCTTAAAAATGTGTGGCTTTGGGTTCAAAACAACATTTCAAATTATCTTTTTCAAGACAAGGGAAAAATATTAATGAGATCACTTTTTCGGAGGCAGGAAAGAGGATCCTTCCAAGTATAGGGATTTGGTTTCAAAATAGTATTTCAAATTATCTTTTTCAAGACACGGGAAAAATATTAATGAGATAACTTGTTCGGAGGCAGAAAAGAGGATCCTTTCAATTAAAATTCCATTTCAAATTATTTTTCTCATGTGAAGTGAGACATATTAATGAGATAAGTTGTTTGAACGGAGGAGAGAGGATCCTTAAAAATTTGTGGATTTGGGTTCAAAGCAACATTTGAAATTATCTTTTCCAAGGCAAGTGGAACATATTTATGAAATAACTTGTTGGAAGGCAGAAAAGAGGATCCTTCCAAACATCATTTCAAATTATCTTTTTCAAGACAAGGAAAAAATATTAATGAGATAACTTTTTCGGAGTCAGGAAAGAGAATCCTTCCAAGTATAAGGATTTGGACTCAAAGCAGCATTTAAAATTATATTTTTCAAGTCAAGTGAAACATATTAATGAGATAACTTTTTCAAAGGCAGAAGAACACATTCTTCAAATTGTATAGGTTTGGGTACAAAACAACATTTCAAATGATCCTTTTCAAGTCAAGCAAAACATATTAATGAGATAACTTATTCAAGGGCAGGAAAGAGGATCTCAGTGGAACATAACAATGAGATAACTTTTCCAAAAGCAGAAGAGAACATGCTTCAAAGTTCAAAGTAAGATTTCAAATGATGTTTTTCAACTCAAATAGAAAATATTAATGAGATAACTTTTTCGAAAGCAGAAGAGCACATTCTTCAAAGTGTATGGCTTTGCGTACAAAGCAACATTTAACCTGACCTTTGGCTTTTGCCAAACCAACAAATAATCTACCTTAAGCTCCTATAAGCCACTACATACACATTTCAATATTATTATTCGTTATTATTATGCAAAGAGACAAATTTTATTGCCTCACATGGTGTCATGCAGCAGCAAGTTGTCATATTAATGTCCACCATGTGGCCATCGACCAATGTCACAGCTTCGTGCAATGTTACAACATTTTATGCATTTAATCCCCTAATTGATGTCTTCATGAAACTATGCGTCTTTCGCTTAGTGCGCTACGGTCAGGGGCGATTATTTAAAGTAGCCATTTAATTTTATTGCCGCCATCATTGATATCGCCCAGCGACCACAGTGGCGATTTGGCCATGGCGCAGATACAAAGCAACACATTTTTATTTTCAGTTTTATTTATGAAGCAAACGAGAAGGCGGAGAATTGCCAACACACACACACATACACAAGCAAATGAAATGGTCACTTGTCAGAAATGTGATAGATATAAAGTAATGATGGACAGTTTGGCCAAAGACTCGACTTTTCGTTGCTTCTATGTGTCATTGTATGTATTATAGTTTGTGTGTGTTTGTGTGCCAATCATTGTTATAAGTTAAACTTTTGTCGAAGCGGAAAGTTTTCATGATTTTTATGGCAATAGTTTTGTTAACTTTTTGCCAAAAGCCAGCGGCATCACACCACCATTGAATTTCCACAAAAATTACGCATCATAAAGTTTGGCCGCTGTGCGCGCCCCCGACTTGCTGTCCGTTTGCGTTCGTTTTTGGCCTTTCGCTTTTCTTTGGTTTTATTTTCAAATTTTTTTTACTTATTTCTTATTTTTTGGCCGATTTTTTTGTTGCACTTACCCACGCTCGGCCTAGTATGAAAATTATTTTTCACGCTCAATTAAGCAAATGACAGGGTTGACTTTATGTTGAGCGGTAAAATTGACAAAATTTTATTTTATTTATTTTTTTTCTTTAGATCATAAAGAGGAAAGTGAATTTTACATGAAATTGTGCACATTATGTACAAAATTTTGCTAGAATTTTTTAAATAATCAATATTTAATGTATAGAATTTTAATAGGAAAAAGCAGACATTGAACCAGAAGAGTAGAATATTTAGTTTGAAAAAGTAAATTGGCTGCATGTGTTGGATTTAAACAAATTTCGCTAAAGCCGAAAAGTATGCAGCGATATTTTGATGTATTTTTCTATGCCGGCAACTTAGTTCAAAAGCAGTTGCAGGTCGATTGCGAGCAAAGAATAGAGTTTGTTAGTTTGGGCAATTATTATTTAAATTATCCAATAAGGTAACAGAATCAATTTGAAAAAAATGTTTTCAAAAATGTTTATAGCATTTTTTTTTAATTTTTGTAAAAAAATTTTTAAAAAATGTTTAAGAAATGTTCTGCTTGATCCTGAGATCAAACTGGTTGTTCCCTCGAAAAACTGAAAGTTTCTATTTATTTTCAATAAGAATCAATTTGAAACGGGCTATTTGGGCTTCCGCGTTCTTCCTTTCCTAATGTAATCAATGCCTGTTTTTCTGCTCTGCTTCATTCTTAGATCAAACTGGTCTTAGTTAGATAGAAATTTATGTTGTCTTCAACAAAAATCAATTCAAACCGTCAAATTAGATCTTTCGAGTGAAAGTCAATGCTGTCACTGCACACATTCTTCCTTTCCTAATATAATAAATGCCTGTTTTTTTTGCTCTGCTTCATCCTAAGATCAAATTGGTTTTAGTAAGAAAGAATTTATTTTCAGTCTTCAACAAAAATCAATTCAAAGCATCCAATTAGTTCCTTCGAGTGAATGACGCTCTGCACGCGCTCCTCCTTACCAAAGCTTACCCATGTTTTTTTTTAAATAGAAATAAACTATTTACCCTCCAAATACATGTTTTCCCGATCTAATCTATGCTGAAATTAATTTTCAATCCATCAACACGAACTACGCTGACAAATTACTCTTAAATGGGATGCAACATTTTCAGGCCAACGGTGCGTATGAGTAATGTGTTTATCATTGCAATTAATAAATGCAAAACACTCGAAACACTATGAAAATATTTGCGCAGTATATAAAATCTCATAATTATGTGTCTTTAAATGAAAAGCCTTCCAGCAAAACATTCAGTTGCAACACACACACTGGAGGCGGCAACAGCAATGAAACGTCTGGCAGTATTTCTTCACGAGCATTGAGCGAGTTAAATGTCGAATGTTGGCAATAAATCATGGCAATTATATGCCATCAGGCTTCAGTGCATCTACAGAGCTGCTGCACACACACTTACATAAACACACAACCAAATGAATCGCATCGGCCTTATGAAAACGTGCTACTAATGCTTGCAGCAGCAGAACGCTCTAAATAAATTCAAGCAAAAATCGTTTAGTAAAACTTGTTATATGCGGCACAAGTATGAAAATATAAAAAATTTATAGAGCGCAGCAGTGTATATATATATGCATGCGTATGTGCATTTATGTACTAATGCCTAGGCGAGAGCATGTAAAACTAAAAGTAGTAAAATACTTACAGCAAGTCAAATAGCATTGAAAGCGGCTACGCCTCGTCAGTGTAAACAATATATTTGATTGAATGGGAGCGCATGAATTGAAGTGAATTTACTGACTGCCTGGCTGCACACTGACGACGTCCATACTGAGTACAAGCACTGACACACCGAAAGAGTTAGGCCTGCCATGACGCCATCTGCCTCAGCGCCTGGCTGCCGCACCGAGTCTACGTCAACGTCAACGCCTACGTGCCTACGTGTGTATGTGTAGTACGAACGCAGGTTTTTTGGCACACTCGCGTCTCACAAATACTTATAGCTTCGAGTGCTACATTGCTGCGTATATTAAAATAAATCTCACTATTATTCGCTGCTGCTGCGCAAACGGAGTCAAGGATATTTTGTGTAAACATACAGCGAGCATATTTACCCGACGCTGGAATATTCGAAATTTATGGGAAAATAAGTAGATAAAATGCTGAAATATGCAAAAAAAACCATAGAACTCATCTCTGCAAGATTTTAATGTTTTTTTTGTGTTTTTTTTTCAGTTTATGGAATTTAAGTTGATTTTCATCAGCTTGAAAACAAAAAGTAAAGTTCAAAGTTGTTTAGTGCAAAAAATGCAGCTTAAAAAGTTCGAATTTTAAAAGAATAATGCCTAATGCACATACATACTATATATATCTATATACAAATGGTAACTATTCCAAACAATTATTCTGGCATTTTTAAATCAAATATTCAACTTCAAACATTTCCTTTTAGTCGAACTCACAATGAAATTACTCAAGTAAACCAGGTAGAATGACGGCTTCTTTTGTGTATGACAAAAAGAGAGAAATTTGTCATGATTTATGTCACAGGGTTTAAAAAAATTCTAAGAATCTCTGAATAAGAGAAAATTGTTTCAAATTTGGTAAGATTTCAAACAAAATTTAAACTTCGAAGAAAATTCTAGGACATCAATTTTTGTATTGCGTAGTAATGAAACGCAAAAAATGTATCGAGAGTGTACGCTGCACTTTAAACAACACCGTGCGACAAAAATCAAAAAAATTCAAAACACACGAAAAAATCGATACACTTGCGAAACTAGGGGCCAAATGTAGTAAAACTGCTCCTCTTTGCAATTTTCGTCATTTTTGGTGAGCTATAGCACCAAGCGTGTTGGCTAGATTTTTCAGATTTGAACATTTAATCATTTACGTCAACATAGATAATTGCAAAGTGTAACAGAAAATGTCTAAGGACCCTTTAGTTTTGCAATAAAAACGATAATAATAGACGTATGTTTTGCTTTTTTGCAGTTTTCTAAATTTTTCATGCTGATTGCATACTTTTAGGGATAAATAAAATAAATTTTACCGAGAAATAGGTGTTTAGACCACTTTCAAATTGATTATTTTTACTTTTACTTTTATTTTATTTTTACATTTTTCGACAAAGAAAGACTGCTTCTTAAAATAAAAAAAATCCAGGAACATACTTTCATATACTTTTTAGATATTTTCCTCTAAGTTTTCAGATTTTTAATTTTGAAAAATATTTTAAATTGAAAGTAAAGTAAAATCTTAAGCTTCGGAAATTTTGAGAAAACATTAAAAACGAAAATGCCCACATTATTTCTTAATCTATATCGAAAGTTTTAGCAACTTCTTGGTAACCATGTATTGCCCAACAAGGTCCGTAGGGACCTATGGCGTTTTTAAAAGCAATTATTTTGTATTTTATACGTTTTTGCCATCTGTCTGTAGTAAAAAATACATAATACAAACACATCTACACACATTATGTAACACTACATTATACAATTACAAGCCTTATATGCAATATTACAAAAGAGGTCCCTGGGGACCTTGTTGGGCTTTCGCCGTTTAAAAAGTTGTTGGGCATCCGAGTGTTAACAGACTAAAAAACAGAAAATTTGTGTTTACATTTTTTTGTGAAAAAAGTTTCAACTTTGAGCGGCTTTTGCACAGATACTAAATATTTGTTTGCACAGAGTTTTGGGGGTTTTCTTAATTGGAGTTCTACCTTTCAAATTACATCAATCAATCGTCAAATTCTGAGATTATAAATTTTTTGGATTTTGTCTATGGAACGAATCACTGTGCAATCGTGTGAACAATTGAAGCCAGACAAAAAATTAAAAATTGAGCCGAATTTTGTCGGCAACTCGAGCACCAACCACAGGGGCCGACAATTTTGTGTGTGCTTTAAAATTTGTTGAGAGTTTATTTAAATTTTTTTTTTCGATTCGGGCAATCGTGTGAACTACCTATGAAATCGTTCGGTGCGATATTTCTGTTCACTAGGTTGAGCCGACAAAATTTGTCGAAATTGGGGCAATCGTGTGATCTAAATTGAAAAGATTTTACTCAATTGAGAATTTCTGCGTAGTCAATACCCGACCAGATGGGGCTATGATCGGCGCATTTGCGGCAATCGTGGGACCTTAACTTAAGGGGACACATTGCCGGCCTTGAAATTGCCGAGTTTGGAAGATTACTGTCGTAAGATCCTAAGTGGGAAGTATGGTCGGAAAACGTCCAAGAGAAAGCAGGAGCAGGTGAAACCAATGGTTGTATAGGGAGGAGATTGATCCTATTTATGATAGCTGAAGACTTCTTACTTCTCTGCATATTTCTCTCTTCTATGCATACTAGTTTCAATCTTATTCCAGGAACAATTGGCCTGTAGATTTACAATTATTACTCTGGCTTAGTACCGAAAAAGTCTATACAGCTCCCATATTTAAACTTATCACAATCGACAAATTTAAATTAATTTGTAATTAATTTTTAATTAATTTTTACTTTTCCTGACTAATACAGAAATCCGTTTTACTTTGCTATTAGCTGCCATTAGTTACAATTAACAATGCACTACACGGTAAATACATCATGGCGTTGACCAGCTGTCGCTGCACTTATTTCATGCATAATGCAGCTGGTACAAAAGAGGCTAATAGAGCAGCGACGCAGCGCACAAATGACATGCATTAACAGCTGCAGCAGCAGAATCAATACCAGCAACTAACAACAACACCAATAGCGACAACAGTTCAGTTCAGCATGGAACACCAACACAGGCAGCAACATTACCAGCAGCAATACCCTGAAACACCAACGCCAGCACCAGTGTGACGACCATCGACAACAATAGCAACAATCAGCAATCAACAACAACAACAACAACAACAACAACCAGCAGCCGTTAACAACAGTCAACAGGTATTTCAGCATTTCAGCATTCTGTGTCGTTATCCTTTGGCCATTGCGGCTATACGCTATTTGCTTTAAATGCACAATAAATCCAATGTGAGAAATCTTACTCGCTGGCTGCGGCTGGCATGATTTTAGACATGCTTTGTTTGTTGTTGCGCAGCAGTCCAGAAGTGGAGAGCAGATAGTGAAGTTTGGCGTAGGATGGCAGCAACTGCAACCGGAACCCAAATCAGCGAAAGTCATCATCGATGGTGCACTGACAACGACAGTTGGGCACATGGAGTGTGCAATTGTGTCACGAACATGGGCGTAGCTAAAAGTAGGGAATTGGACGAATTAGATGAATTGAAAAAGCAAGGTTGGGTAATGAGGTCCTCTGGTAGGAGAATTGGGCTCTTTGATGTAACTGTTTGAGATATTTTTGTTCATATATGGAGATGTAACTGTCTGAATCGATGATTTTTTACGATACTTTGGTTTTTTTACACAGATGCAGTTACAGAAGGAAGCAGCAAGAATAAACAATAATATCCACTCATGTCCTTGTACCATAACAACACTAGTTTTAGTTTCCTAGAAGCCCAAAATGAAGAGCACATTATCGCCAGTCAAACATCACTTGTATACTTATAAAACAATTTACCAATGTTGCCAGATACCCAAACTGTCTTCTTCTTAAATTAAAAAAAAAAAAAATGAAATTTTCTCGCAAAAATCAGGGACCGGAAATAACAGTTATTTGTGAAAACTATAATTGAAAATTTTACTATGAAGAAAAAATCATGCAAATAAATGAAATATACCATTTCATTTCTTTTCACACGGAGAGTCAAACTTGGCAATCAACTTTTCTTTTATAATTTTTACGGAAAAATAAACAAATAAGAATTATTTTTTATTTACATTAAAAAAAAAAAATATTTTTGATTTTTTCATATTATTCCACAAATAACAGTTTTATTTCGATTTTTATTTTAGTTGTCCTATGATAACAATTATTGGTGAATTTTATTTTTTTAGTCATCAATAAAAATCATTCAGTGACTTTTATCAATAAAAATCGTTCAGTGACTTTTATTTATAAAAGTCATCAATAAAAATCATTCAGTGACTTTTATTTACAAAAGTCATCAATAAAAATCATTCAATGACTTTTATTTTTTAAGTCATCAATAAAAATCATTCAGTGACTTTTATCAATAAAAATCGTTCAGTGACTTTTATTTATAAAAGTCATCAATAAAAATCATTCAGTGACTTTTATTTATAAAAGTCATGAATAAAAATCATTCAATGACTTTTATTTATAAAAGTCATCAATAACAATTATTCAATGACTTTTATATTTTAAGTCATCAATAAGTAAAAATCAGTCAGTGACTTTTATTTTTGAAGTCACAATATAAAAGTCATTTTCATTAATGGATTCAAAAGTTATGATTCTTCCAGAAAACAGAATTGGCAAGATAGGTCTTGTTAAGCCGATCAAGAATATATATACATTTCGATATTTAATGAATCCAGTAGTGCAATTAATGAAAACTACTTTTATATTGCGACTTAAAAAATAAAAGTCCCTGAAAAAATAAAAGTCATTGAATGATTTTTATTGATGAATTTTATGAATAAAAGTCACTGAATGAAGTTACGAATAATTGTTATCATAGGACAACTAAACTAAAAATTAAAAAAAAACTGTTATTTGTGAACAAATAAGAAAAAAATCAAAAATAATTATTATAGAATTTTTAAAATATAAATAAAAAATAACTTTTATTTGTTGAGTCATTAAATAAAAGTAAAAAAATAACTCTTAAACAATGATTTTTATAACAAAACTTATAACTGTTACGGTCTCTGCCAAAAATTTAAAAAATCTAACATTTTTTATGTTTGTCATTGTAAACTAAGGAATTTAACTTCTCATAAAAAAGAAAAATATATTTAGTTCAACTAAACAACAACTTAAAACAAACAAAACATACACAAAATTAGATCGATTTGAAATTCGCTTTTGTAAACTTTCTGCATTCATTGCATAAATTATACACTTCGAAGAATAAAATTTATTTGCATTAAATTAGACACTTTAGCTTTTGATATTCAATGCTTCGGTGCCACTAATCATGTCAAATGTATTACCATCAAAATCTCCTAAACTTTCTCCTAAACATCTCCTAATCTGCCTCCTAAAAATTCTCCTAAATCTTGGAGGAAATCTTCTGATCTGGCAACACTGCAATTTACGTTGAGCCAAAAAGTTGCGATTGGTTCTTGGCAATGGGAAAAAGCCAGGGACCCAAAATAACAGTTATGATTTTTTAAAAATTCGAAAACGTTGCCCATTTTTAAGAGATATTTATAAATAAATAAATAAATAAATAAATAAATAAATAAATAAATAAATATTGGACAATAACTATTATGAAGAAAAAAATACTTTTTTCATCATTTCGTAACTATTAGTCGTGACAAATATTTTTTCTGTTGCCTAATAACTATTATCAGCAAGAAATATTTTTTCCATTGTTCGGTAACGTTTATATTTTGAAAAATATTTTATAATATTTTATTTTTAATATTTTATTTACGTTGACTGATAACTATTATCTTGCAATATATATTTTTTACGTTGAAAATACCGGCACACAAAATAAACAGATGTCTGATCGGTGAATGCGACTATACATTTTGTATGGAATTAGGTTCGCTGATCATAAATTGGATGTCAGAGTTGGGTATCCACCACATTTAAGGACTTCCCTAAGTCTTACGCCTCTTACTGGGATGGGTACTACTGGACAAGGGGCTGGCACCCACCACCCACACAATACAAAATTTAATCATTGATTCAATTTTAGATTCGAGATTTTTTTCAAAAGTGATGGCTGATGGTGTTAGTCTGGCATCAAATTCATGATCAGCGAACCTAATTCCATAGACAATTTATAGTCGCATTCAAAGTCCCAAAGCCAAAAGCCTATGTGGAATCATTTTACAATGTTTTAAAATATATTTAAAATTTTTTTTAATAATTATCCTGGAAAAAATACCAAAAATCAACAAAATTTTCTTTTACAAAGCCAAATGTAATAAACCAAATCAGTGATCAATCAATCAATTTTGACTCCCAATTAAATTTTAAGATGTTAAATGTTGCTAAAATAAAAAAATAAGATAGCTTTAATACAAAAACTGTTCGTTTAAACTTCAAACACCACACTACTATTGAAGCAAAACAAACTCAAGTTTTAGTTTCGCTCAAAACCGCAGGTAGTGGGTTTTCAAAGAAAAATTTTCTCTTACCCACCGCTGCCGGGCGGCACTGACTGCACTCTCAATCGTTGCAATCGCACTGATGCCGCCAACATGTTTACGTTGTTGCAACGTGCAACTGTTGCCACGGTTTTTGTTCGCTTTCTTTATTTTTTTGTTTCCAATCGGCACTTTTCATTGAAGCCATTCATGTGCTGGCAGCAATCGCAACGCTGCCGTTGCTATGTTGACCTGCAAATGCCCTCCACAGTTGCTGTTTTTGGTTCACGTATTTGCTGTTGTTGTAGACTTTAAATTGGTGCACAAAGTCAAAATCGCACGGACAGCATGAATGCAACTGAATGCTGGCAACAAAGTCAAAAAGCCAAATCAACAATGAAACGCGAAATGCGCCACACGTAGCTTGTTGCACAGCGAATCGGAATTTTTGCGAGTGTGTTAATAAACCAAAAGAACGCAAATTTTGTGGCTGCATTTCGTATTTGCGAATGGAGACATGGAAGCGATGGTGTCTGAGTTGCAGGATGCGAGTGGTAAAATTAAAAACGCTTCGAATTGAAGACAACCACAAACGTGACCCATCTGATTTGTTCGTTTAATAACTTAACTTTTAATTTGAATACAACAACAACAATAATAATGTAAAATTTAACTGCAGTTATTTAAAATTCTTCACATTTCAGCTGAAATCGGAAATAAATCGAAAATATTTGCAGCTTGAAAAATCGTATATAATAAATCCAGCAACGCTGCTCCCCTCGTCGCTTTTTTGTTATTCGATAACGTTGCATGTCATTTGCCGCTTCCACGAAAATACGTCAGCAACAACAATGAAAACGCAGAAATAGTTGCGACGAACCCTTTTGCAGTCACCTACCAATGGACATGGTTATTGTTGTTGGTTTTTTGTTTTATACCACAAGCGCGCGCACACCCACACACACACACACAGACATGCGGATAAAGCATAATAAAACCTCAATCCATACAACTGAATGTTGCACAATGGACTGTTGTCAAACAAAAATTGTGCAAAAATTAAGAACTTAAAGGGAAAGAACTTAAATTTGATTTCTTAGTGAATTTAATATCAAAAATTGGACTTTTACATAATGAAGTATTTTATACTCTGCACGAAGCTCTTGGAATATGTTCACCTTGTCTAGTTGGCAAGTAGTTCGCTCATAAGACGACATAGTCGGTATCAGTGGAGCACACGGGGAGTGGGGGGCAGGGGTTCAAACACCCCCAAAACACAAACATTTCTGGTACAAAATATGATTTCGAATGGTATTGGGTCCAAAAGTTGAACGAAAACTCCCCCTAAAATGAAATCCTGTGTGCGCCACTGGTCGGTATGAAGAACTGTTGAAAGTTATGATGTAAATTAGCATCTTTCTACTCATTTGTGTCGCTGTCAGGTTGTCCGTTTGGCCGTCTGCCCAACCGTCCGTCCTATCATTTGTTATCCGTCTTGTCCCTTCATTAGCCAACTGTCTGGTACTCAAAATATATTCTAAGGACTCTTAAAAATTATGATCAAAATCAGCAGAAGTATCAATTCAGTCTTTTCCAAACATCAATCTATCCATTTGTGTTGCTGTTTAGTCATCCATCTCGCTGATCTTACAACTGACCTTCCATCCATTCATTTGCTTATCAGCTGGTACTCAAAAAATATATCAAGGCAGCAAAATACCAGCACAAACTCTGTCATAATTTTTGTTAAGACTTCAACTAATTGATTCACAATCACAAGTCACACTTCACTAAGAACTAATTACAGGTGTTTGACCCACCGGTGGCATAAAAGTGACTTTGATGTGGGGCAAAAAACACATTGGCCCGAAAATTAATGTGCTACATGGCATACTACAAAAGAAAATCTGACAATGACTTCTGCTAGCTGGAACCTAGAGTTGGTCTCAGCAGTTTCACTGCGAAAGGGATTATTCAACCACTACATGGACTCTCTCTCTATCTGAAGATATGGGAGCAGGCAACAAATTTTCTAATTTTTTCATTTTTTATATTTTTTTAATTTATTATATTTAATATTTTCTAATTTAAAAATATGTTGGGAAGCCATCTAGACGCCTTAAAAAGTTGACTGAAATTATTATGAGACATGAAATTTGAATGGGAGCGGACATGCAAGACAAAGTCTCTGATTGTTTTCAACCTTGCGAACATAAGACCGACCTTGTTGTCAAGGTCACCTTGGAGCATATTTTTTGCTTTTATTCAGCTTTCTTAAGACTGCGTCTTACTCACTTAGGGGACCTTTTCTTTTCTGGGTCTTATGGGGCCCACAAATACGACATCAGGTCATTACTGATCTTTGCTAGGAACACACACATTCTCACATCTCACTTTTGAACTAAAGAGATCTAACTGGCAGAGATCTTACTTAGTACAAAATTCTTTCTTTTCAAAACAATTTAAAAATCATTGATTATTTACTTATTATAATTTTACTCACCGACAGCATCTGTGCATTGTTCATGTGTTAGTACCACTGTATGTAAGCGTTTGTTGTTCTTGTAAAATTGTTGCGCTATCGGTGGTTGCACATCGGCAGCGTCGTAATGCCATTTCGTCATTTTGTTTATTCAAGCGTCACAAAATACCGGAAATCGAACGTAATTTGAAATTCTGATAGAGATTTTGTTGCTTTTGCTTTTTTTCTTTTCTTATCCCGTTCACTAAGTATACGATTTTTCCTTGGTCTACTTTTGTGTGGGTGCCAGCAGAGACTATCAAAGCGACTACTAAACTCTGCGAACAGGGAGAAATCCGTGCCAATACACATACACTTACATTCATATGTATAATATATGTATGTATTATAAGCGCGCATTGTAGATAAGGAAATTGTAACGAAGGAAATAGTTTCACACATTCGATGTTTTTATGTTGGCACTTTAAGTAGTTTTTGCTTGAGAAAAGCACAAATATAAAGACAAATAAATATAAAATAGCGTTGAATGTATGTGCGTGTGTGTATGTGTGTGTGAGTGTGGTGTGTCAAAAAGTGAGTGGGTTTCTATTCACAGGGAGAAATTTATTGTGATAAATGTAGTTTTTTAATTTTTAATTTCATTTAATTATATTAAACTTTTATTTTTATGAATTGAATGAAATTCATTTGAATTATTATTAAAATTTTTTTTTGAATTAAATTAATTAATTAATTTGAATTCATTAATTAATTCATTTTAATTTAATTAATTTAATTGTAATTAAATTGAACTGAAGTGAATTGAATTCCATTGATTAACTTAAATTGATTTAAATTTACTTGAAATGATTTGCATCGATTTCATTTGATTTGAATTAAATTTATCGTTTTGAATGGATTTGAACTGAATTTATTTGAACTGATTTTAATGGCTCTTAATTGCTCTGAATTTAATTGTTTTTATTATAATTGATTTTTTTGAATTGGTCTAATTTATTTGAATTGATTTTAATTGAGTTTATTTGATTTTGATTCAATTAACTTCAAATTACTTGAACGGACTTGAACTGATTTGATAAAATTAATTTTATTTGTTTTGATTTATTGGCATTGAGTTCATTTTAACTCAAATAAATAAATTGTTTTTAGTGGACTTGAATTGATTTAAATTGAAATAATTTTATTTGAATTAAATTTAATCAACTTGAGTGGAATTGATTCATTCGAATTAACTTAAAATAAATTGAACTGAATGGGATTAAACTAAATTGAATTTTATTTAGTTTAATTGAATAGCATTGATTGGATTAGTGTTGATTAATTTTAATTAATTTAAATTTATTTACATTGATTTGTATTCATTTCCTTTGATAGAAATTAAATCAATGGTTTTGAGTGGACTTGAGTTTATTTGAAATGAATTCATTTTATTCGAATTAAATTGAACTCAATTTGATTGACTTGATTGGAATTGATTGATTGGAATTAATTTACAATTATTTGAATAAGTTTGAATTGATTTTAACCAAATTGAAATGATTTTAAATGAATTGAATTAATCAGAATTAATTCATTTGAATTACTTTAAATTGATTTAAATTTATTTGTACTGATTTGCATTGATTTCATTTGATTCAAATTAAATAAATTGTTTTTAGTGGGCTTGAATTGATTTGAATTGAAATAATTTTATTTGAATTAAATTTATTCGACTTGAGTGGAATTGATTCATTCGAATTAACTTAAAATAAATTGAATTAAATTGGATTAAACTAAATTGAAATTGGTTGAGTTGAATTGAGCAGCATTGATTTGATTAGAGTTGATTAATTTGAATTAATTTGAATTTTAATATTTGAAATAATTTACATTTATTTTATTTTATTAAAATTATATCAATAGTTTTCGATGGACTATGAAATATGAATTGCATTGAATTGATTGGAATTGATTGATTTAAATTAATTTGAATTGAGTTGAGCTTAAATGTACTGATTTTAACTGAATTGATTTGATTGATTGATTAATTGTAATTAAATTGAATCGAATCGAACTGAACCGAATCGAACTTGATTTGAAATGAATGCAACTGAAAAATCCCCATAGAACACCAATCAAATCCTTTCCTTTTTCAACACGTTACCATTCTCAGTGTACTAACATTTTGACATTTTGCTTGATAGTCTTTGTTGTTGTTGATAATTTTACTATTCTTGTGCAACTTTAACATCCTTTTCTTGGTCATGTTATTAGGAAATTGTTGTGGGATAACGTAAAAATGGCATTTCAATTTGCGCACAAAGGCAACGTTGCCTCGAATAAGATATCGAGAGGAGCCAACGAATATTTCGCCCACACACATACACACGAACGAAACAGTTTGAAAAGCTTTCAATTTAAATGTTTTTGCCTTGTCTCATGCATGGCTGATTTATGCACAGCGGAGAATTTCATTCACGTTACCGCAATGGCAGCGCAATAAATACACAAACGACGGCATGTGCGTGAAATGACAACGAAATTGCCATTGTTGTTGTAGTCTTATAGCAAAATATGATTCAGAAAAGTATGTCTCAACATTGATACAACTGTCATTATGCAGTTGGTGTGTTCCGTTTAATTAAATGCAACGCTTGTGGAAAAATTTCAATGAAGGCCAACCTGGCGTATGAGTGATATTATTTTCGTTGCTAAAGTTGCACACGTTATGGGCAACAAAGACGCATTCGATGACAGTGCCGTCAATAGTTTTTTAATATGCTTGCTGCATGTCTATGTTTCAAGGCCAGTTTAGGTGTAAAGCTGTCTCCAGCAAATGTTGAGTCAAAGTGGACAGAAAGCAGAAGAACACTTTTGCACACGTACAAACATAAAATTGATTGGAATCTTATTGGCAGCAATAATCCATATAAAGGCAAATACACATCGCACACCCACACAGACACACATACAAATGCACAGACAGACAACGTGTGAAAGGTAGAGCGAACAAGTTCGGCGCGCCAACAGCTCGTTGTCAATTTCGAATGCAAACAACGTCCAAATTGAAGCGGCAAACAAACATAGAATGAAAGGATAGCAAAGTCATACACACACGTACTAGCCCACACACACACACACACATACTTATATACAAACTGGCAAAGAATCATCGAACGCTGAACATGTCAAGCGAAAGACAAAAGAAATTAAATTGAACAGCAAAAAATCACAACAACAACAACAAAGACAACTGTATGTGTCAATAAAACACAGAAGGAAACAGGCGATCAATGTTAAGCAGCTATGATAGTTTTTTCCGAAAAGATAAGCGTTAATAAAAACAACAACAACAATACGAAATGCAGCAGTCACTACAGATAGCATGAAGACCATAGCCAAGATAACAACAACAACAACATGAACTGTTAGGCAAAGTCGATTAGAACCTGCCAACGCGTTGGCGTAACCAAAACACAGGCAACAGACGTACAGCGAACGAGTCAGTGTCGGAAAACAATCGCCGCCGGTGGAAGCCAATAACTATTAATGTGAGCCGCTATGCTGTTTGTGACATTGTGCTGCTGCTGTCAATGCTGTTGGCGTTGCTGCTTCAATGTCTCACTGCTTCTGAATGGCTAATCATAAATGACATTCAATGCATTGTGTGTTTGTTTGTGTGTGTGTGTGTGTGTGTGTGTGTGCGCTGATGTTGTACACTTGATTAAGCATTCGTGCATACCTTCAAGTCCTTTCGCATTCCTTCCTACATGGCCACGACTGCAGTGCAGGCCACGGTTGTGCTCTTTTTATGGCTTTAAGTCGCTACACTGCAAGGACATGGTATATGCACTGTGATAGGACACTTCTAATGACCAGTGGAAGGAGTGGCTTTGTGGTGGCTTTAGAAGTTGTATGTTCCCTGTGACTGTAGATATATTTCGTCTCTGTGCCCTCGGTGTACCTTTTAAATCTTTTCTCAAGTCGTTAGTTTCTCCTGGATCGAATAATGCTGTCGCACGGCAGCATTTTTCACACCGGAAAAAATTCATAAGGGCATAAAACTAGAGACCAAATATAGTAATACTGCGTACTTAGTTTTTCATTTCTACATCCTTTGTCCTTTTCAAAGTACTTCAAAATTTTGAACGGGATACAAAAAAAAAAAATATAAAAAACATACTTAACCTCGTTGGAATATAGCGTTATGTATATCAAATGAAAGAGGAACGGCTCAAAAATTTACATAAGATGATGATTTTTATCTATTTGTAAAAAAAAGGATAAGAAAAGGTCCTTTGAAAATTGTAATACTCTATATCCTTGAAAATTCATAGAGAATTTTCTTGAAAAATAAATATGTTAAAACTCAAAATCTCCTTGATCACGTGACAAAATCTTATTACTCTAACTTTATTGGTACGAAAGTTATTAAAAAACGCGGAAGTTGCAATTCTAATGAAGTGCAAAAATTCTAATTTAATATAGTTGAGTATCAGTATTTGAAATAATAATTTTTGTCGCACGGAGTAATTGAGAAAAATCTGAACAAGAATGATATACACGAATTCTACGAGACATCATGGACTATTACACATACAGACACACATATGCACTTCCGGGCGTTTGACGTAAAGTGGGCTGTGAAAATTTGCACGTTTGAAAACATTCAAGTTTCATATGGGCGATGGTTTTATGACAGGTTCTCTAAATAACTTTTGCTTTCTTTTTCAGTTTTCTATTTAGGTTAGATTAGGTAAGATTACTGAAGAAAATTGTAGACATATGTATACTTTCACTCGAAAACCTTGCTAGAGCGATTGTGATTACCTTCATTTTGGTTACGTTATACTTCAATCTATGTGGAGTTCCCCGTATTTTCACTGAAATCTTTTCATTGAAATCTTTTGGGGAATCCATTCATCAATATATCATAGTCCGTCGAGAAGCTGACCCAATAATCAGGAGCCATCAATTCCGCAACGATAAACAAGGCATAGCAGATACTCCAAAGACTTCTGATTTCAACTCCGCAACTTCTACATAAAACGTTGGTCTCTACATTATTAGTTCTATAGTTCAATCCGTTTATCTATATTGAAAAAAAATCTCTCATTCTACCTCATTGTAGCCTCCAAATCAGCCACTACAAACCAACCAACTGCAATGTTGTCAATATTTATGACAACGCAACACGCCTTGTTGCCGTTGATTGTTGACAGTCAGTTTTTTGTCCTTCGACCAGCGCCGTAATGTTGTTTGATATGTTCGGTTTTTGTTTTTCAATTGTTGAAATTGAATTTTCTTGAAAAGTCATTCGTGCTTCTAATTGCCATTTCCATCACATTTACCACTTTTAATGCAATTTCCCTGCAAACAAAATCGAAGCCAATTATTTTTTTCATTCTTTCTTGTTTTCTTTTTCTGTATTCAAATTTCTTTGTTTGTTGCAAACGAGGAATCGCATAAACCGAATTAAAGAGAAGCTAATAAATCGAATGAGCACTGTTTGAGTTGTCACTTTGAGCACAAAAGAGCCATAAAAGGTTGACACAGTGTGAGATTAATCCACGAGATGTTACATGCACTCATATGTAAGAATGAATGTAGATGTTGAAAAATATGAGAGTCAGGTAATTGTAACAAAAAGCCATCTTAGTGGTGGATTGAGAAGCACAAAGCGTGTAAGGAAAGAATGGAAATAATAAAAAAGGTTAGAGGTATGAAAAAGAGTTGAAAACGTTAATGGTTAACTTGAACGAAGAAGATGTGAGTGCATATGTCCTGTGTGGTGCAAAATGGGCTGGAAGATATTCGAGCTAAGAAGTGGTCAGAACAAGAATTTTGTGCACAAAGCAGTTTAAGATTCAACAGTTGGATGACATCAGTACTGACTGTGGACAGGCAATGTCAGCCTTAAAGGTGCCAACGAGCAGCAAAGCTATAAGAAGAGTTCTTTTGTTTGAGTGGTGAACCCTTATATGGCTATCTTAGGAGATACCTGACATGGTTAAACCTTGTTGAGGCAGTAACCTGTTGCATGTGTTTGACAGCCACGCTTGTCGCTAGTAGAAGGATGTGAATTCTCTTCATAGAAGAGGACGAGTTATGGAATATGATTCAAAAAAATCTGCTGGAAATAAAGCACGACGTAGTGATTAGAAGAAAGATTGATGATTGATGACAAGCATTCCACGAAAAGGGATCCATCATGTGTTCTGCTTTGGTAAATCACTGAACAGAAGATGTTTTTTAGTGCGAAAGATTTTACTGGAAAAAATATAAAATATTTTACACTTTTGCTCGTTTTTAAAATATTCGGATAAAAGCACAATTAACACTCACCTTACTACTCTATATTTGTTGGGAACTTTTCAAATGTCCTTTAACAAAAATAAATTTCACAATGAGCGATTAATTGTGGCATTGCACAGTGATTAGACTCCATACAACCGCGGGACAAAATTAGAACGAGTAATATATTCCTAATAAAATTAATTAAAAAAAATTAAAAATTAAAAAAATTAATTTAAAAAATTAATTGAAAAAAATTAATAAATAACAAAATTAATAAATACAAATAAATTGGTATGCTAGTTAATCATAGTCTGCTGAATTCAAATCTCCATTTTGTTTTTCTTTTTGTAATTTAACAATGCCTGAGACTTAAATTTGCAATTTTTGTCATTTTTGGTAAGCTATAACAAGAAAAATGTTGACTATATTTTTCAGATTTTACATTTACTACACTAGAATGCCCGAAAATCTGACCTACCTAAAATGCCCATAGGTAGTCATTTTGACTACCATATTGTTTACTGGCTTTTTTTTTAATTTATTGGTTTTCAAGTAGCAAATATGAATAAATGCACATTATATTAAATTAAAATAAGTACTCCATTTTTATTTTTTATGGTTTACAAAGAAAATTCACTAAAATATAATGGCGTACTTTACACATCAATGGGATAAAATGGAATGAAACTTGGGATTTGGAATTTGTGAATGAATTTTGTGTGTGAATTTTTGATTGAAAAACTTGGGAATTGTCACTGCCTACTATGATATTTTTTTTAATATTTGCAATTATTTGAAATTTTCATATTTCGCAATTGAAGATGCATATTTGTCTTTTTATCAGTAAGATTTGCTGAAAATTGTATATAGGTAGTCAAAATGACTACCTTTGGGCATTTAAGGTAAATTTTGCAAAATTGGGGTAAAAAAATTTGTTTACAATATTTGTAATTTATTTATTCCATTTAGCTTAAAAAACTAATAAAAGTCACGTAAGATATTTTTTTAGAAAGCGATGCAACAAAAGTTATTTACAATAAAAGACCTCGAAGTAGTCAAAATGACTTCCTTGGGCATTCTAGTGTTAATCGCTTACGTCAACATTGATAATTGCAAAGTGTAACAGAAAATGTCTAAGGACCCTTTAGTTTTGCAATAAAAACGATAATAATAGACGTATGTTTTGCTTTTTTGCAGTTTTCTCAATTTTTCACGCTGATTGCATACTTTTAGGGATGAAAAAATAAATGTTGTCGAAAAATAGGTGAAAAATTGAATTATTTTCTGAGATTGGAAGATATCGGGGGTTGTAATTACATTATCCGACAAAGAAAGAATGCTTCTTAAAATAAAAAATTAAGGAACATACTTTCACATACTTTTTAGATATTTTCCTCTAAGTTTTGCCAATTTTCAGATTTTTAATTTAGAAAAATATTTTGAATTAAAAATGAAGTAAAAGCCTCAGCTTTGTAAATTTCGAGAAAACATTGAAAGCGAACATGAACACATTAGTTCTTAATCCGTATTGAAAGTTTTGGCAACTTCTTGGTAACCATGTATTTTTAAAATTTTTTTTTACTCAATAGACTAAAAAACAGAAAATATGTGTTTAAAATTTTTTTTGAAAAAAGTTTTAACTTTGAGCCGCTTTTGCACACACACTAATTAATTTTTTGCACAGATTTTTAGGGTTTTCTTAGTTGGAGTTTTACCTTTCAAATTACATCAAAATCATTAAATTCTCAGACTATAAATTTTTTGAATTTTGTCTATGCAACGAATCACTGTGCATTGCCGCAAAGGATGTCAAATCCTTGGAAATTGGGAAATTTAATTTCAATTAAAATTGTTTAAAATCTAATTTAAGGCAGCTGCAAAAAACAATCAACCAACCATCTAACCAACCTGTCAATTTCGAAGAATAAAAACAACAGCAACAACCTGAATGATACAACCGCCACTTGAATAAAAACAGCGAATACGGTTGCGTTCATTTAAAATCTATGCATCGCTTGTCGCACTCGCGTAAACAGCAAAGTATTTTGGCAATTAAGCGCAAATATTTACGAAGCGTTCGTCGAGCCTCGACGATAAATTAGGGTACTGGATACAGCAATAAACAACAAGCAGGAAAATAGCCAATAGGGAAAACCAAAGTACGAGTACGCAATGCTTGGTGAATGGCAATGGCAATGTTGGCGATATTATTGTTGTTGTTGTTGTTGTTGTATGATATACGCACGTGTACATGCCACGGCGCCATTTGGCAACTGGCGGCTAACGGTTGGCATTTGGTGATTGTTGTTTGGCGCTGGCAAGACAAGCGTTATGTTGTTTTTGTTGGCTGCTGAGTGAATTAATTTCACTGCTCGCACAAGCCATTGCCCAAACCATTTCTTCTGTCTCGAATAAACGCCGGGCAGTTCTGTACAAAGATTTGACATTGCCTGGCGCACTGTTCGTCTCGCCTTCGGGCACGTTTTGTATGGCATTGCCGCTTCACCCCTTCAGCCATCTGTGTGTGTATAATCACTTCGATGGCAAATTGAAATTTAATTAATTGAAAGCTAAAGCGTCATTCATTGCAATTCGTTGCCGCGCTCGTTAGTGCCGCACAAAACCTGTGTCGGCAAACAGCTGACGTGTCGCTCTCGTGCAGCTTTGCGTCATTGCACTCGGCACAAACCAGCTTTTGTCCTCAATCCGCAATGCTCAGCTTTCATCCTTCTGTCACTGACTACCCGTTGAAGCGTCGGTTTTGTATGTTTTTTTTTGCTGCGCAATATGGTTTTTTGGGCGGTCGCAAACATTCACACAGCGCATTGAACTTTTTCGCTTTGATGAGTCAAATTGAAAAATTGTTTGGTCAAATGTTTTGAACCTCTTTACTCAATTGTGCGAGTGCTTTAGCATCAAAAGGTCTGCAAAATTGCATTGACAATTTGTATATCATTTATTAAATTGACACAATCAATCACTTTTAAACGACCACTGAACTTAAGTTGGAATAAAAGAAATGTCGGTCTACAGAAAGTTTTTAAAGCCAGTCGAAATCATTTGGTTGGGACAGTCTACAAAGGCTTGCAATGGCCTCATTATATTAAATCTTCTTCATCATCATCATCAATGGCTTCTCAACTCAAATCGAGGTTTAGTCTTCTCAAACCTATTTCTTCATTCTCGGCAGTATTCTGAAAATCGTTTTCAATTCTCTGTCTTTAGAAAATATTTTTACTCCAGTTTCACTGAGTCAATCCATTGAGTCCTGGGTTTCTTCATGGCTTTTTTTTTGCCTTTTGGAAATTAAAATTTGTCCCAATTTTTAGTAAAAGTTTCATGAAATTTGGTTCACTGGAAGCGAAGTTTTTGCGTCTGAAATGAATTTATGTTTGTGTAATTGCGATAAAAATGAGCAACGAGTATTTGCAAATATTAAGTTTTTGCTCTAAACTGGGTAAAACTTCAACCAAAAAATTTCAATTGATGAACCAAATTCATGGTGAGGATTTAGTTATGATTTCGATTTACTGAACAAATACGAAAGTAGTTTTCAATAACATAAATAAATAAAATTTGAAATTTTAAAATTTTGTTCATGTTTAAACTTGAATTTGTCATTTAGTATAATTAATAGTAGTAATTAGTAGTTATTATTTATTATATAAATTAATTATTTAAAATTTTTTTTTTGCGTACCTCAGTATGTGTTCAATAAACCCTCCGGAAAGACATCTTCTAATATTTTTCAAGTCGCAAAAAAAATAAAAAACCATAGATAAAAATCACAAGTCATAAAAATGTGACTGATTTTTTGACCGTTTTCACCTGAAGCAGCACCGTGTGACTTTTCATTCCGGTCGACGATCTAAAATCCTCATTAGAAATGTTTTTATATAGTGAAACTCACTGTAATGAGCCTAAAGGGGACTATTTAACACTCATGTGATCGGATAGGTACAAATGTACCTATGACTCTATTTTAATTGCGGCCACAATCGCAAATGAGCATTGAAACTTATGCGGTTTCAGGTTATCGTCTATTGATGTATTTTGAACCTATTTCTGAAGTGGGAGTGAAAAAAAAGGGGCGTGGGGTAACAATATGTGTTTACAAAAAAGTAGTACGATTATGATCGGCATAGGTACATTTGTACCTATGGGTGAATACACGCTATTTGTATGGAAAGAGCATTGTTTTATCCTACGAACAGCAAGTATGGCTGGAAGAATTAGGTAGGTAAATGCTGAGTGCCGATTGAGGAGAAGATAGCCAAGAAGAAGTGGAAGCCTTTGACGAAGAAAAAAACTTAGATGACAATCATGCAGACCCGGACTTTACACTAGGAGAGGAGTCTGATGCCGAACAGGATTTGAGGGTTTAGTATGATGAAAAAGCTGATAATGCAGTGTCTACTGATGACGAAATAGAAGGTGTTCAAGTGGATGAGCCAGTGGAGTAAGCGGTTGTGATATTTTCAAAAATTTCTATGGCAAGGATGGCACGCAGTGAGGGAAACAGGAACCCACTAGTAGTCGTATTAGATGTCATAACATTATCGGAACCAAGGAGGACCACGTCAGAGACTGCAGGGTATAGTGCTCTAGATGTTTTTCAAGCCTTTGTCATGGCTAGCAAAATTGTTCGCGAAACCAACCGTAAAGCAAAGGATGTATTCGGAAATTTGAATGCTACTACTTAATTCAGATAAAATTCAGATAAAATTAATTCAAATTTGGAAAGCAGTGACGGACACATACGCATACATTGGTGTTCTACTTGTAGCTGGTGTGAATGCAGCTTCTACTCAGAATATCTTTGAAATGTGGAAACCAGATGCCTTGCCAATTTATAAAGCAACTTTTTCCTTGAGACGGGTTCGGCAAATTGGACGTTTTATTCGGTTCGATAATCCAACTCAGAGAGCACAGAAGCAGGAGATAAAGCTGCCAGCCTATCCAACCCAAAACTTCGATTCCAGGGTCAAGCTCTAGTGTTCCCAAAAAAATAGTTGTCAGCTGTAGAATTTACTACATGACGAATAAAAATGAACGGAATACTCGCCAGTATGTGCCGTGCATAGTACACAACTTTTCAAATGCGACAATTGCAGAAACGCAAAATGATAATTTATACTTGTATAAGTGGGGTTCACTCTTCATAGCATTTTAGGTGTAAAGTAGCTATGGTAGCAATTTGTCGCTACAACTGCTTTCGAAAACATTGCGAAAATTCAAAAATTGCTACGATAGCAACTGTACACTGAAAATGCTACGAAGAGTGAGTACCGCTATTAGTCTTATGCTTTTGTTTACTAATTGATCTCGATTTTATATTCAATAAACAACGCAACAGACATTGTTTGCAAAGAACAAAATTAAAAATGTATCTTAATTTATTTCCATTCTTTCATATGTTGGATTCTGAAACACACACATACATACACGCACACATGCCACCCAGCGAACGTTTGGATGAATTCCAGGATATGCTAGACCGGCTAATACAAGACGCCAGAGGGAAAACTCCCACCATTATTGCCGGCGATTTCAATGCATGGGCTGTAGAGTGGGGCAGCGCCAGAACAAACAAGCGAGGTGCAGCACTGCTGGATGCCTTCGCTTGTACCGACTTTCAGCTCCTAAATGAAGGGAATAAGCCAACATTTAGTAAAGGACAAGCGAGCTCAATTATCGACCTTACGCTGGCAAGAGGCCGACTTACCCGAAGTGTTAGATGGCAAGTGTCCGACATCTACACACATAGCGATCACATGGCTATACTACTTTCTTTGCTGCCACAGTACTACTCTGGTACCCGCCAAAAAAATCTGAAGGTCCAAAAACTCGGCTGGAGCACAAAACAGCTAGACATGGCAACACTTAATTTTATGCTAGACGAACTGGCGGTCCCAGAAGCACCAGCAGAGGTGCGCGCCAGCCTAGTCATAGAGTCACTGACGGCAATATGTGATGCTTCCATGCCCCGTAAACGGCAAATCCCTGAGCGGAGGCCAGTTTTCTGGTGGAACGAAGAGGTAGCAGCACGAAGACGCACCTGCCACACACTGCGTCGAAAATATACAAGGGCCAAACACAGAGGCGAATACTTGAGCCTGCAAGCCGAGTTCAAAGAGGCGCGAAAGCAGCTTCGCAAAGCTGTTAAAAAGAGCAAACGGCAAGCCTTCTCTGCTCTTATTGATGCGGTTGACGCCAACCCCTGGGGCGTCGGCTACAAGGTGGTGCTAAAGAAGCTCAAAAGTGGCAGTGGAAAATCCCCCATCTGCCCAATCACAATGGCGCACATAGTCTCAACCCTCTTCCCACGGCAGGGCCTATTCACGGCACCAAGGCAGCTGAACATTGCTGAAGTGCCCGAGGTATCCGTGGAGGAAGTCATTGAGGTGGCAAAAAGAATAAAGGCAGATAAGTCCCCAGGCCTCGATGGTATCCCCAACAGAGTCCTAAAAGCCGCAATACAAAAGAAGCCGCAAATCTTCTGTGAGCTCTACTCGGCGTGCCTGCGAGACGGCATCTTCCCCCAAACCTGGAAGCGACAAAGACTTGTCCTCCTGCCGAAAGCCAACAAGCCACCAGGCGAACCCTCGTCATACAGACCACTCTGTATGTTGGACACTGCGGGCAAAGTCCTCGAAGGCTTAATACGGTCTAGGCTCGAACCATTTGTCGAATCCTCGACTGGTTTATCCTCAAACCAATATGGCATCCGCAAGCGTCGCTCCACTGTCGACGCCATTGCGGCAGTATGCACCATCGCCAAAAGAGCGTTAGCGGGAAAAAGATGGCTAGAAGGCAAGAAACAATATTGCGCCGTCATCACACTCGACGTTAAGAATGCCTTCAACTCGGCTAATTGGAACAACATTCTGCAAGCCCTTGTGGACTGTAATGTGCCGGACTACCTGGTCAGGATAATAGCGAACTACTTTGCTAAAAGAGTCCTACTGTACGACACGGAGGAGGGCCCCAAGCAATATGGCGTTACAGGTGGCGTACCGCAAGGCTCCGTCCTAGGACCGGTTTTGTGGAACGTCATGTACAACGGCATACTGCAAATACAACGCCCCCCCGAAGTAAGCACCATCGGCTATGCAGACGATGTAGCCGTAGTCGCTGTAGCCAAAACCCTGGCCACACTAACAGAGAATTGTAACTCTACAATCTCGGCCATGAAGGCGTGGATGCGCAATGCCGGCCTGCAGCTGGCAGAGCATAAGACAGAGGCGGTCTTGCTTACCAGCAGGAAAAAAGTAGAAGGCATAAGAATTCGGGTAGGTGGCCATGAAATTGAATCTAGTCCTCACCTAAGATATTTGGGTGTGCTGCTGGACTTTCGGCTAAACTTTAAAGAGCATCTCAGATACGCCAGTGATAAGGCCAGGCGAACCAGCGCTGCTATCGGCAGACTTATGCCTAACATCGGCGGCCCCAGGCAAATAACTCGAAAATTGCTAGCGAGCGTGACGTCGTCGATATGCCTCTACGCCGCGCCTATTTGGGCAGAAGCAACCATGACGAGCTCGTACGTCAGATGCCTTAAATCCGCTTACAGGCTCAGCTCGCTGAGAGTCTGCTGCGCCTTTAGATCTGTCTCGGACGAGGCAGCAGACGTGATTGCCAGCACTTGGCCAATCGATATACTGGCCAGAGAGGCAGCACTAATCTGGCGAGAGTGCAAAGACACTTCGGCCTCTCGATCTGCAGTGATGGAGGCGGCGCGGCGTAAGAGCTTAGCAGAATGGCAGCAACGATGGGATGCATCGTTAAAAGGCCGGTGGACATGGCGGATGATCCCAAGCATAGAAGCGTGGTGCAACAGAAAACACGGCGAGGTCAATTACTTCTTGACTCAAATGCTCTCAGGACATGGATGCTTCCAGGAGTATCTACACAAACGTCAGCACGCAGACGACCCGTTCTTCCCAGCATGCGCCGGGAAAGCAGAAAACGCAGAGCACGTTTTGCTGGAATGCAGCCGCTTTGTCGATGAGAGACGGTCCTTAGAAACGCTTCTCAATGAGCCGATCTCTCCTTCAGCAGTAACGCACTGCATGCTGAGCTCGCCCGACGCATGGGAGGCCTGCAGCCGCATCATAACACTCATGATGCTTCGAGTGAGAAGTGACGAGCAGAACGCCCGTCACCGGCCACAGACGACAGCAGCACTGCTTCAACATCCGCCTGCGGCAACGAGAGCTGCGCCGTGCACATCGCAAAATTAGCGCGGTTATTCTGCAACCGCCTGCGACAACACAGCCGCAAAGCGTTGAACGCATGGCAACACTAGCCATGACACGGACGAAAGACTGACAAACGAACGATAGAGCGGCAACGCTCACGACGGCCTCCTGACGTAATACCTCACGGTGGTCCCAGGAGGGCAAACCGTCCGGACGAGAGGAGGGTTTAGCGGTTTAAAGTCCCGCACTACTTGAGGCTTTCGATGCTTCCCTCCTCGTTAAAAAAAAAAAAAAAAAAAAAAACACATAGACACACAAACAGAAACACACAGACGTTTTTAAAAAACGTATTTACGTATAAATTACGTATAGGTACATTTGTACCTATGCCGATCATTTACGTCAGGTAAGACTACCCGATCACATGAGTGTTAAAAAAAATCAGTTTTGCCAAACAAAAAATTTTGTCACCTTTTTAAGGTGAAAAGCCCCTTTTGCTAATTTGGGAAGGAACATACCATGATTGAAAATGTTGACGTATTAAAGGCTATGGGGGGAGGCGGCGTTCGACACCCAAAACCCCCCTGCATTGGTAACTTTTTGACCTTTGAGATCGAGTATGTTCTTTGATACTTTACATGTGCTCACAACTCGCATTCTTGCAAACATAGACAGCTTCGTTTTTTTATTTTGTAGAGTTTGTACAATTTTTGATTGTACCACATTATCAACTCTGCATTTACTTACAAATCGATTTACAAAAACATCTAATCTAGGTTCTACTGCAACCGATAAAGTCCATGCCTGGCATCCAGAAGTTGTTACCAGGCGAGTCAATGTTTGGTACAACAATACAAGATTGTAAAATATTGAACCTTAATCAGCCAATTTGGGTAAATATGGACCTCTTGTAGGTAGCATTTGTAGGTCAAAATCTCCCATTGGTATAATCCTCCATAAGTACCTTCAGTAGTCCCGTTGGGTCTACACAGTCTGGTCTTAGGAGGCCATTGGAACAAATGTGAATCTGAGGAACCCATTAAGGGTGGTTTTTCTCTGACGAGAACTTTTGTTATATTAAATCTCAGTCAGTCATATTAGGTAAATCACCAGTAGAGTTATAGATTTTTTAGATCAACTTCCGTGGCTTGATGCAGTATCTACCTTCGGTAGTCTCGTTGAGCAGACTGAAGCTAAATCTGTCAGGTAGGGAAAATGTGAGCCTACGGGCTACAATATTTTTTTCTGAAGAATAAACAAAGTTATGGTAATGTTAAATAATTTTTTTTTTGATTCATAGATTCATTCAATCATTGAAATTAAATTATAAGTAAATTTGTTGCCTCCATGACTTCATATAAATACATTTGGTTTCTTAGTTATAATTAATTTTTTTTTTTAACAACAACTTCTATTACGTTTGCAAATTTTCAATTCTCTGCGCTGACGCTGTCGTCCATTACACTTTAATTTGCTTTAAGTAAAACTGCGCAGCGTTCAGCGTTCGTCAGGATTACGCGATTGCTTAATGAGTACGCAGTAATGAATGCCACGCGAAATGCGAAAGCACCAAAGCGCAACGCAAGTTTATTGTAATTCGAATGGAAGCGAAACACACACAGCACAAAGAAACACAAACGCACACCGTCGCAGTTAATGTTCATTTAAATGCTTTAAATGCCTATACATGCTTCAAGCGGCAAGCAAAGTTTATCATACGCCCAGTCGGTCCGAGTGCCGCTTATGCTGGTATGCCACTTGGTGCGAGCAATGAATTCGAATTCGACTTCCGATGGTGGAAAGCGCTACTGGTCGCTCTGTGTATGTGTGTGTCGTTTGCTTGCGAATTTGGTTTTGATGAATTGGGTAGCCTTGAATTTTCGAGCGTGCCTAATTAGTTATTCGAAATATGTCACGTGCAACAAGACAAGCTAACTGTTGCCCGGCGCACCCCCTTCCCCCACCGGGAGGTGGGTTTTTCCGAGTTTTGCTTGATATGGGTAAATTTTTGCGGAAATTAAAATTTGTTTCAATCAAGTGCGAGTGAAGTGGAATGAGTTTTAGGCAGATTATGAAGACTTTATACCATTGATTGAGGTTCACAAAAACAACTTGCACAGCTATTGAATTCGAGCGAAGATGGCAAACATTTTGTTTATTTTTAGCTATGCGTAAATTTATACGGAAATTAATTTATGACCAATAATGGTTATTGTAAGAAGGGAGAGCAAAAATCAAAGATCAAATGTTAAATACATAAAAGTAACATGATTCCGGGTAAAATGTGGCAATTGAATGATAAGTTGAATTCACTATATGAATGGAAAAACAAAGAGAACAAAGAACAGTACTGAAGAGTTGCCATTGAAGGAATATTAGATAAAATAGCATTAGATAAAATAGCGCTAATGAACTTAAATAATACATTCTCACAGCTAAAATTTATTAGGAGTTGTGTGCGGTTGTTGGCAGGTTGCCAACTGCACTGCAAATAACTTCGTTGACTGCTTCCTCGAGGTTTCTTAAGAGTCCTTTGACTTGAAAATAGCTTGAAATCAGTGAGGTTGATGTGTAAAAATTACTGATGAAATATTACACTACTCGACACGAAAAATGCTCCTAAAAATAAAAGTATTTTTTAGACTTATTTTCGGCTGCTGAACACGAAACTGAAAATCAAAACATTTTCTTAAGAAGCGAAAAACACTTTGTCCCCTCTTATTTCAGTTATGAGCACATATCTCGTAAAAAAACCATCCGACTAACACAAGTGGCCCGTTTTTCAGAAGGTAATTAACTATGCTTTTTAACGATATATAGATTGCCCAAATTAGATAAGATTTGGGGAAGTTACTGACTATGAAAGTTGAAAAAAATAGAATTTTTGACCATTTTCAAAAATCATACATTTTCGAATGGTTTTTTTTATAGATAAAATTAATGATCTTCTATGGTTTGAAAATCTAAGATGAAAGATATATTATTTGAGCAAATAGTAAGCCTAACATAAATAGAACTGAAAGATAAATGACAAAGTTATGAGGCACGGAGTGAAAACACCAATTTTTCATTTATTACACCGTGCGAAAAAATTTTTTTATTTTTCCGAGACCCATCCAAATGTTCATATAGACGTGAAACTAGAGGTAATTTATAGTATCTTGGCATAGTCAGTTTTTCATTTTCTGACCCAAAAACCTTCTTAAAGGACTTAAAAATTTTAAGGATATACACATTTCAAATATTTAAATTTTTTTTTTTTAATATTTGCGGTTGTGCAATGATGAAGATGTAGGTATCAAATGAAAGAGAAAGAAAGAATTATCTCCTTTTAACTAAATTTTCTATTTTGAACTTTCAGACCTTTGAAATAGAAACAAATTTAGATGTATGAATCTACAGACTGAGATCCAAAATATTTATGTTTTGCATACCTGACACATTTTGGTCCTCAAAGTTAATTACCTTCTGAACGACGGGCCAGTTGTGTTAGTTGGATGGTTGGTTTAGAAGATATGTGCTCATAACTGAAATAAGACGGGAAAAAGTGTTTTTCGAAGATTTTTCGAAAATACTTCTTAAGAAAATTTTTTGATTTTCAGTCTAAAAAATACTTTTGTTTTATGGAGCACGCGATGCACCCATTTTTTGTCGAGTAGTGTTATTGATAATTTTTTTAGTCTTCTGCTTCGTTGACTGCTTCCTCGAGGTTTCTAAAGAGTACTTTGGCTTATAAAGCGCATAAAATCAGTGAGATTGATGTGTACACATTACTGCAATTTCTTTTGGAAGGCATAATTTGTTTAGTCTCCTTCCTCAAGGTTTCTAAAGAGCCCTTTGGCTTGAAATCAGTGTGTTCATGTGTAAAAATGACAACTATTTCTTTTGGAAAGCATAATTCTTGTAAATTTTTCCTCTAGAGCAACTAAACTCTAACCTCTAATTAGAAAATTTAAGCAAAAAAAAACTCTTGAAAAAATTCAATAAATGAAAGCTAATAAGAAAAAAAACCGAACTACGAAAACCTCCCAGAAATGTTAAACTTTACCAGAGAGTTCATGCTGCCCACATAAACTAACAAATTTATGCACCAAAAGCTGCACGAAACCACTGCGCGGAAACATCTTTGAAGCATATAAAATCATACAATCATACAAAATTTACTATAATCACTGTCGCGCCCCTCACACTGCAGGGAGCCAAGCGCAAAAAAAAATCGAATCTTCGCCTTCATTTCACAGCAGAACACTATGACGATTTTTGTTTCAGTTTCATTTAACGCGCAGCAACATGGCGTTCACAGTAGATAAACCGCTAACGAACCGCTACGATGTGTATGAAACAGAAGGGGGTGGAGGGGGCCAGGGGGCGTGTGCTGGGCTGGCGATATAGTGAAATTGTAGGAGTTTACGGCAGGCGATGAAATAGTTTCGCATGTCACATAAATCTAATCAATAAATGATGATATTATGCCACCGCAGGGACACATTCAAACCACACACACTCTCACACACACATACACACACGCCCAATGCTAAAGTCCCGAACAGGGTTGCCGCTGCATTGGCGCATAGCATATGCCAGCTGCCATATTCAAAGGGTAAACAGCAACTTACATGCTGACACACACACACACACACACACACATGCATACACAGACGCCACAACACTGCCGCACACATAATCAGACAAGCTGTGGGTATTTATCCTTAAGTCAAATTGTAGGTGGGAACACATTAAGCAGCAGCGAACACGCCTCCATGCCGCATCGTTCCAAACATTCGCGCAACAAAAAGACCAAAGGGATTGATGGGAATAAATGAATGAGGTAAATAGCGACTGTGGGCGCACTGTTGTCAATGTGTGTTTGTTTGTGTGTGTGTGTAGATTAAGCCGTAAGCTTAAATGCGCACATGTGGCATTGACAACGACTGCGCTGCGCTTTGTATGTATTGGTGCTGGTGTTTGTATGTATGTATGTGACTGGCCTTTAAGCGTTTTCCACTTTGATTTGTTTTTTTTTGTGTCGTTTCAGTGTGTGCGCACCAAGTTAACGTTGTCTTTGTGCCATGACTTTGACTTTCGACTGTCACTCAGTCGGTGTCCTTGTCCTGCTGACACCATATAAACACTTCAGAGCGTTTTTGCTTCGAAGATGGTGAAGCCAAGGCAACAAGAACAAAAACAAGAACAAAAACAATAGTAACAACGTTTTCACTATACAAATAAACTGTGGAATTTAATGAGCGAATCTCATTTTGATATTTATTTAATTTTTTGCCTTTTATAGTTGGTTTTGCGTCTGTCTGTATGTAGACAATTGCATATATATCGAAGCAGTTCAATATCGGGCAACACTTGAAATATCAAAATTGTAAACAAATCTGGATCCTTTAATCTCAGCACTATTTGGAAGTTATGAAAACTGTCGAATTTTTAAGCTTCAATATATAAAATTATATATTATATACATATATAGTTATGGTTCATAGCTTTAATTCCTATTTCAGCCTTTTTAAATATCTCCTTACTTCCAATTGATTCCGTTTACATAAATAATTTCCAGTCAAATTACCTTGGAATACGATTTTATTCTTTCCACTCCATTTAGTGAATGTTTGGCAATTCAGTTTAGTAATTCAGTTAGCAAATGTTCAATAGTCATTTGAGCGCAACAACAAATCAGTGTCAATACGCACTAATAGAAAATTATGAAGCGTTCATCAAAGACTCCAACCACCGCTCACATATCAGCAACGTATGCTGAGGGCGCTGCTGTAAATAATTTTGTTTTCTTTCTAGACTTATCACTCACTTTGGAAGTATTTGTAAGGATAAGTAAATAGTCAGTGGCGCACACAGGATTTCATTTTGGAAGAATTCGGCAAACACCTTTTGAGCCCAATGACAATTGAAACCATATTTGCCACTCACAGTTTTTGCTACAAAACATATCTGGAAGATTTGAACTTCCCAAAAACCCCCTTGCGTGCACTTCTATAGACAATACAAGACAGCATATAGTCATGTATATATCTGTATATAGGTATATGTATAAATCTCGACAAAGAAATCTTAGTATTGTAAATAGAACCGAAATTATAAGAAATTTCGGTATACAAAATCCCAGATTTCGCGATTCCAGCATTGAATTCTCTAATAACTATGTAAATATATCACATCTTCAGTTACAGTCACGCACGTATGAGGGGTTTTAGGGGGTTCAAGCCCTCCCAAATATTTGCTTGTTGTAAAGATGTTGGGTGACAAATATAGTTCAAAGTGGTGTGAAAAGTTACAAAATGGTATCAAAAGTTGTGTGCAAAAGCCTCCCAAATTAAATTCAGTGTGTGCCAATGTACAGATATATGAATATGTGTACATATACAAATAACAATATACAAATAAATATATATTCATATGTTTGCACGTATTTTTGCCTTCACATTTTGGGTTCATTGAAGTTATTGTTAGCTACACCGAGCCACAGCCAAAGTAGACCAACATATGTATTTGCAATGTGGCCAAGATTTTGTTGATATGCCAACATAAAAAGAACAAACACCAATAACAACAACAACGTCAATAGCAAGAGCAAAGAGGTCAACAACAACTACCTGGTTAGCACAAATATTGTCAGTGCAAATGCAGACTTTTCACTTCTTGCTGGTTGCTATGTTTCAGGCTCAAAATAGAAGTGAATGCAAGATTACTAAAATAATATTAGAACAGAAATACAAACTTTTCACTTCTCTCTGGTTGCTATGTTTCAGGCTCAAAGTGGGAGTCAATGCAAGATTACTAAAATAATATTAGAACAGGGGGGAAGACGATTATGTGGAAAATTGTTTGCAATTGCAGGCCAAAGAAACTAAAAAACAAAGTGAGACAGCAGTTGGAGATAGCTGCAAAGGACACTTCAAAATATCTTAAAACGAAAACAGTATGAATAGCAATAAGAAATTTTTCCAAGGACACTTTAAAATATTTATAAACTAACTAATACTATAAACTTAATACAAAATTAACACAATAAATAAAACAATTTAAATTTAGTTTATTACCAAACTACCATACATAAATTTAGTTTATTTATTAAACTTTATACATTTAGATGAACGAAGATGAAGTAGGAACGCTAGACTGTTGAATGTGTTCAAAAATGTTCAACTCTTGAGCCAAAAAACCCAATAAACTAAATGTCCTTAAATGGATAGAAGATTCATTTGATGGCCATTGTCCATTGTTCAGGCCGCTTTAACACTACAAATCCCGGCAAAGTCAACCTTCCTTTTAGCCTGAAATTGCCGTATGGAATTATGTTAAAAGATAGGGGAAACATTATTAACTAAAATAATCTTTTCAGTTTTTTTTAAATAATTTTTTTTAATGTTTTTGTGAATTCTTATGTTCTTTGTTGTAATCTTTTCAGTTTTTTTTTACATAACTTGTTAATGTTTTTGTTAATTTTTATGTTCTTTGTTGAAATCTTTTCAGTTTTTTAAATATTTTTTTAAGGTTTTTGTTAATTTTTATGTTATTTTTATTTTATTTTAGTTTATTTTATTTTTATTTAATTTTAATTTTTATTTTTATTTTATTTTATTTTATTTTATTTTATTTCATTTTATTTTATTTTATTTTATTTTATTTTATTTTATTTTATTTTATTTTATTTTATTTTATTTTATTTTATTTTATTTTATTTTATTTTATTTTAATTTATTTTAATTGATTTTATTTTTATTTTATTTTAAGTTTTTGTATTAAATATGAATTAAAAATCTAGTAAAAGCCAATGAAGATTTTCTGTCAGGAAGATTAAAATAAAGTCCTCAAGGAAGTCATTCCAGTATTCTAACCATCGGGAGTAGAAATGACTTCCTTGAGGACTTTATTTTTCCAAGTTCACCTAGAATCTCCTTAGATTTACATTATAAAGCGCCCTATTAACTTTCACTTAACCACTTTATACCACAATAAACCCACTAGCAATAGTCTTCCTCCCTAAGTAAAGACCTCAACGCCATTTCCCTCCGCTTTCCCCAATCCAGCCGCAAGCATACTTCTAGAATATTTATCCCCAAACACGGTGTCAAATATGCCACACCAGTAGGCCAAGCTGCTTTAAATGGCTTTTCGTGTGGCATACTTTTAGGCTGTCATTTAATTATACCCACTTGAGGTCGCAAATGTGCAACCCTGTACGTAATGCCAACAGGCGCACGCACACTATGTACATTCGTTTAGGCATAGCACACCTGCTGCTCATCCGCGCCCGTACACACACACACACAGCGCAGAGTAAATTGAACGAATCTTACTCCATATTGTGGACAAAAGTTTCAACCATAGTGCACTTCACCAACTACGACAATGCGCAACCAACTTCATAAAAAAACAATTTGTTACATTTAATGGCCTGCAAAGAGCATGGCTCAACAACAACAACAACAACAATAACAACACTATCATACTGTACAAAATTCAAAGCAGCCTTTGAGGCGCACAAGTATGGCAAAAGCCGTTGGTGCCGCACATAATCGTGCAATGATAACCTGAAAACGTTTAAGAAAACGGCTAAGAAGCGACAAGAGAAGATAAAGGCGAACGTGTGCAGAGGCGGCAGATAGCGAAAATAATGACTGCCAGTAAAACTTTGCGGCAAAGTGCCGCTCAACGGCAGAAGCCAATAATTATTGGCATATGTGTGTGTGTGTGTGTGAGAGAGAGAATGGGACATGTGCATACGTGCCACATGGTGACTGCAATACACAGACAGAAGAGAGCTGAAATGGCTTTGGCGTTGACTGGGTTTTGGCTGCTGTTGCTGCTGACTCGGTTGGCTCGTTGTTCGATGGCGCACATCTATGTACATGTGGGCGCTTATGTTTGCTGTTGTTGTAGAGTAATAAAAGTCAAGTCTGCCAGCAGTTGGTAATCTATAGCTTTGGGGACATTTTTATTACCTTGTGACGGCCTCGAGCTAAGCAAGTTGCCGCTATGGATTTCGGGCGTCAATGCGCTGCGCTGCCGCTAGGTGTGATTTTCGCTTATCGCGTCAGACAGAAGTAACTGCTTCATTTTTGTATCTATTTTTTTCTTATAGGTATATTTTATTCTTGCAATATTCACCTTATTAGTGGCCCGTTGAGAGTTGGCTTTTTGCTATAAATATTTTTTTATTTTGAGATTTACGTTATTCTTATGTTTTTTAGTACTTTTTTTGTAGTGCCGCCTAAGTGGCCACACAAATAAATAAAATCAATTAAATGTCAAAAATACAATCTGGTATCGCTGGATATAATTATTGCCTAACCCTCTCAAGGACAATGTGTGAACTTATAAACATATTTTTGACAATTCAATGTACCTAAATCTGATTGGAAATTGTTTAACGCGAAGACATTACGAAAGATGAATTAGAACCAAATGTTAGTGGACTGTAAAGAAGACATTTAACACTGATATTTAGAAATTTATAGTCTAAATCAGAAAAGTCGGAACTGGCTTACAGCACAAATTACAGAGCTTGGAAACCTTAAGACACAACGAGACGACTGCACATTGCAATCGACCATTTGACAGGTAAACAGGGACAAAAAAGGATTCACTAAGTGATCTGATTTGGCCAACCAGTTTGCTGGGTATCAGAAGAATGTTGAATGTTGGAATGAATGGGTGACAATGAATAGGAAGGATTTATTCATTAATTCATGCATTCATTCATTCCTTCATTCATTCATTCATGAACAAGTTAGAGCCAAAGAATACTGGGTGACAATAAGTAGGTAGGATTTATTCATTCATTCATGCATTCATACATTCCTTCACTCATTCATTCTTTCATTCATTCATAAACAAGTTAGAAATAAAGAATACTGGGTGACAATAAGCAGGAAGGATTTATTCATTCATTCATTCATTCATTCCTTCATTCATTTATTCATAAACAAGTTAGAGCCAAAGAATACTGGGTGACAATAAATAAGAAGAATTTATTCTTTCATTCATGCATTCATTCATTCCTTCATTCATTCATCCATCATTCATATACAAATTAGAGCCAAAGAACACTGGGTGACAATGAATAGGAAAGGATTTATTCATTCATTCATTCATTCATTCATTCATTCATTCCTTCATTCATTCATTCATCATTCATAAACAAATTAGAGCCAAAGAACACTGGGTGACAATAAATAGGAAGGATTTATTCGATCATTTATTCATTCATGCATTCATTCATTCCTTCATTGATAAACAAGGTAGAGCCAAAGAATACTGGGTGACAATAAATAGGAAGGATTTATTCATTCATTCATTCATTCCTTCATTCATTCATTCATTCATTCATTCCTTCACTCATTCATTCATTCATAAACAAATTAGAACCAACGAACACTAGGTGAGAACTTTTGCGCCACCCTGTATAACACGAAAGTTCCGCACACAGGGAGAAGGGGATTTTGAAGGCTCAAACCCCCAAACATAAATGTTGCTGGTAGGAAAAATGCTTTCGAATGGTATTCGTCTCAAAAGTTGTACGCAAAATTCCCCCCCAAAATGAAATCCTGTGTGCGACACTGTAACACGAAGAGAGGAACTTCAAATTAAAAAATTTGGTCTTAAATACAAAAACAAATTTTTTATTCCCACCAACTTGAAGTATTTTGTGAAACGGTTACAATTTCTTGTATTTATGCACATTTCATTATGTTGCACCATAAAACCGACACCCATTAAGACAGACCAATCAAAATATGCGCTACAAATACAAACAAAAACGTGGAAATAATAAAAATGAAAAAACATTTTGAAATAACATCATCAGATGTCACAATGAGTATCATAAAAAATGATGTGCCATAACGAATGTCAACAAAAGTGCGCCAAAGAGAAATGGCCAAATGAAATGAAAGCACATAGAAAAAAGCCACAAATCGAAATCAAGCAGCAGACGGATAACAAAAGCAACGCCATAGAGGAAAAGCCAAAAAAAAGGACAATCAACTTGAGGCGAACAATGTGTGTCAGTAGAAGGGGGACCTGTCCACGGTGTAGTTGGGACCAGTTGAAAAAAAGGGGTCTCAGCGGACGTTGGACATTTGTGCACATAATCATTATCTGCCACACCCCTCTTGTCACTGTTTGGGCATATTAAACAAATGCGCCAACACTTACGGCCTCAACTTGACTCGATCTTTTCTTATTTTTTTCTGCTTTGTAATTTCTTTCTTGTTTTCTTGTAAAGCGCACACACAAACACTGAAACAAACAAACTAAACGAGCAAAAAAAAAATGGAACGCATAAAAATGCAGACCGAAAAGCAAATAAGGAGACAAAAATAGCTGAAAAGGTTACAAAATGATAAAGACGGTCAATGGCACGAACATCTGTTTCCGTTTTACAACAACAACAAAAAACTGTAAGCAAATGATGTGGAAATGTAAAATAGATTGCAGAGCGCATTTGTTTGTTGGTCCGGCCGCCCACCCCCCTCCTACACCCAAATGGCGCACCACAAGGTTAGACATTTTGTCAACTGTCTAGCAGACGGAACACCCGCAGGCAGCTGGCAGACAGACATCCAGTTGGCCACATAAAACGTAGCCATTAAAGCATGACAAAGCATTATGTAATGCATTTCAAGTAGGTGAGAGTGTGAGTCTATGTGTGTGTGTGTGTGTGCAACTCAAGTCAAAAACTTGAGAAAGTCGTTGAAAATGTGTCTAACAACAAAAGGAAGCACTCCGAAAGTAATGTAAAATAGTAGAATAGAAAACAATAAAGAATTCTGGTTTTTTTTAAATTTTTTTTTAAGCAATTTTCAGGCCTCATTATGCAGCTGACGTTGCGTCAGTGGCCATTTTAAAAAACTGCGCGCTCTACTTAAATGAGCCAGCAATGACCGCAAATGGACGCGTAGGTGTGGCATTAAAATGCTAATTTCATTAAGTTCACTTGGGGCGCACATCTTTTATTCATTACGCACGCCGCTCGCCTGTTAATGCCGCCACATTTGTGCCGCTAATGACAGTCGAAAAGCGATGCAGTTTTGTGTACACTCACTCATTGTCAGTTTCGCCTACAACACTACGATGCGCTAACGTCTTCGCCTTTCGATGGCAGCTTCTTGCATTTGCATGTTGCAATGTTTGCGCGGTGTGGCGGTTAACCCATTGCTGCCTGACCATAGATGTTGATCTATGATTTTTTTTATTTAATCTGAAAGCAAAACCAATAAAAGGTCCAATCAAATTACAGCAAATTTTTGGCCGAAAATAGACTAGAAATAACATAGAAAATGATATTTAAATGTTTGTGTTTCTCACTTTTGAAAGTTTTGTTTGTTTGATTATTGTATTGGAACAGTCTCCAACTATAGCGTCAGAATTTAACGATGTTGATGTCATTTGCAAGGTTAAACTCCAACTAAGAAAACCCCCAAAAAAAAGGTGTGGAAAAAATTAATTAGTGTGTGTGAAAAAGCTGTACAAAATCGAAACTTTTTTCACAAAAAAATGTAAACACATGTTTTCTGTTTTAAGTCTATTGAGTAAAAAAATCGTAAAAATACATGGTTAGCAAGAAGTTGCTAAAACATTCAATCTAGATTAAGAATTGATGTGAGCAATTTTGTTTTTAATATTTTCTCAAAATTTGCAAAGTTAAAGCTTCAACTTCACTTCTAATTTAAAATATTTTTCCAATCAAAAACATGAAAATTGGAAGAGGAAAATATCTAAAAAGCATGTAAAAATATGTTCCTGGATTTTGTGTATTTTATAAAGCATTCTTTCTTTGCCGAATAATGTACATAAACAAATCCTCCGGTATCTTGCGATCTTGGAAAATAATTCAATTTAAAAAGTGGTCTAAACGCCTATTTTTCGACAAAATATATTTAACTTTATTTTATTTTATTTTATATTATTTTATTTTATTTTATTTTATTTTATTTTATTTTATTTTATTTTATTTTATTTTAATTTATTTTATTTTATATTATTTTATTTTATTTTATTTTATTTTATTTTATTTTATTTTCTATTTTATTTTATTTTATTTTATTTTATTTTATTTTATTTTATTTTATTTTATTTTATTTTATTTTATTTTATTTTATTTTAATTTATTTTATTTTATATTATTTTATTTTATTTTATTTTATTTTATTTTATTTTATTTTATTTTATTTTCTATTTTATTTTATTTTATTTTATTTTATTTTATTTTATTTTATTTTATTTTATTTTATTTTATTTTATTTTATTTTATTTTATTTTATTTTATTTTATTTTATTTTATTTTATTTTATTTTATTTTATTTTATTTTATTTTATTTTATTTTATTTTATTTTATTGTATATTTTATTTCATTTTATTTTAATTTATTTTATTTTATTTTATTTCAATTAATTTAATTTTATTTTATTTTTTCCCGAAAATGCACAAACGTGAGAGAGTTAAATAAGAAGCTGTGAGAGCGCAAAATCAAATTTACGTAAATCAAACAAATGAAAGTATTGATCGCATGCGAGTGTACGAAAGTGACGTACCACATACTGTGGTTGTTGTTGTTGTTGGCCGAAAAAGCTATGCACCGCATGCATGTTGGCGGTGGCTCGTGCTTGCACTCCGCTTGCTTTTTTACAAACGAAAACAAGACAAACAGGCAAAATTTGTATACAAAAATGATGGAGCGATCGCTTCGCCAAAACAACAACAATCATTACAATGTGCATGAGTAAAGCCAAGCTTGCTGTAGAAACAACAACATTGCGTGTACCGCAAAGCAGCGCTACGCTCGCTCGCGCTTACTCTCCCGTTTTCATTTACGTTTTTCTCACCTTTGCTGCTTCTCGCCTGCATGTGAAGTGAGAGCGCACAGTTATTTCAGATGCGTTTTCTGTTTGTTGTTTGTTCTGTGATAAAAGGCAGCCGAGTACAGCGCAATGAGTCAGTTTGATTTTGACAAGCAACGGTTTAACATATATTGGGAAAGTAAAGTGAAAGTGAATAGTGAAACAGTGAGTTGGAAATGAAGTTACTTATGAAAACTGTCAATCAAATGACTACAGTGAACTACTTTAAAGAATTTTAAATTGTTTAACACTTCTGTTACCTTAGGGTCATTTTCGAGTAAAATTTGACTTTAAAGGGCCGTAACTTTCTTATTTCTGGTAAAGAATTGTTTTCCTTTGGACTCAGTGACTAGTTTTATGCCATTTGAATATACGCTAAATTTCATTTTATTTGCAACACTGGTTTTCGTGCAAATGAGCAACTATACAAATTTGACCTTAGGGTCATTTTATGACCCATAGTACTGAACGCAAGAAATTGGTCTATGCGATGTGAAATTTATTGGATTTGGTTTCAAAGTGTCGTGGATAAATATTTCTGGCATTTTTGTTTTGTTTTGTGTTGGTAAGAGGGCGTGGCACTAGCAATACCACCCTTTCTACTATGGAGTAAAATCGAAATTATGAGTCATACAGCATTGCAATTTCGTGCAGTGTCCCCATGTAGACATATTGTTCCACTGGAAATATTTCATGAGCGTTTAAAATGGGCGTGGCACTTTTTTAACGATCCAAATTTTGTATTTAACTTTGGAACTATAAGTCGCACATCAATGACACTCAGATCGAACTTACTATTGGGTCATGTTTTTCGACAGGGGAAAAGGGAGGAAGGAGAAAAGGGCATTTAATAAAGGGCGTAGCTTCGCCCACACATCGCAATGAGCAATACAAAAGCTTTTAAGTTTCAAGGGAACGAAACCAGACATGGGGGTTTTGCACTAAAATCCACTACCACTACCACTAGAGGTCTGCTGGGAAATTTTCCACTACCACTAAATACATTTTAGTGGTAGTTGAATTTTTTCCACTACTCACTGATCTTTATTTAGTGGTAGTGCAATTTCTTCCACTAATTTTTTTTTAGTGGTACTTTTTACCACTACCACTAAATAAAATTCAGTGCTAGTTGAAAATTCCTCCACTATCACTAATTCTTTTCCACTAATGTCACTGATGACAATTTTGAACGTCTAGTCTTGATGAAAGCAAATAAGTTGTTTAAATAAAACATATATTTTTGCGCATATCGTTGTTAGTGGTTTATTTAATGGTAATGGATGTCTTTGTTTAGTGCACTATGCTTTTCACTACCACTAAATAAATTTAGTGGTAGCTGAATTTTTTCCACTAATCACTGATCTTTATTTAGTGGTAGTGCAATTTTCTTCCACTAATTTTTTTTTAGTGGTACTTTTTACCACTACCACTAAATAAAATTCAGTGATTAGTGGAAAAAATTCAGCTACCACTAAATTTATTTAGTGGTAGTGAAAAGCATAGTGCACTATGAATTTAGTGCAAAACCCCCATGTCTGAACGAAACCCAATAGTACGAAAACTTTATGTTTGCTGGTATGAAATATTGATTGAAGCTTTCAATATAAATAGTACCTACATATAAGTAGTACGAATTCTAGCAAGTAATAAATTTCTTAAAAATTCCAAAAGGAGTTTGAACAAGCTAGATTAAATTTCTGGAACATATTCGTATCAGCGACAAACACACAATTTACTCGTGGCTGCAGTTCGCAACTCTATTATTCCTTGCGGCATCATTGCATTTGTGATGTGAAATTCATCCCTGGAATGATAACGTAACGCCGTTTATTCTATAAAGAATTGGAAAAGTTACTTCCTGGGCTTCAATTTTGCGAAAAGAAAGGAACCCAATAATATAATCGTGTGAGTTATCCTCAGCAGTACCTTCACTAAAGAAGAAGATACTCAGTGAAAGGAAACGATGGGGCGCAATCTGGGTCAGCCGAATATATTCATTTTTTTCTTCGGGAAATCGAATAATCTTAATTAATATATATTATAATTTGTATTGGTTCATTGGTGTCAATATCTAGTATAACTTTAATATTTTGGCATACTTTTATAAATTAAACTTCTAAACTGAGTAATTTTTGGTGGGCCACGGGAACAGGCTTTCTTGCGAAATCATTTATTTTTGGGCGATTAACAATTAATGATTATTATCTGTTATGTATAATATAATTGTCCAAAAATTAGTTGCGATATAGTTTTAACTTCTGAAGAAATCGCAAGAATTAAAGTGCCCGAGAAGAATATCAAAAACCTGGACATGGTCTCCATGTTGAACATATTTGACTCCAGTAAGGCCAAATAGTCGCTTTTCAATAATAAAAGTAATAACTAATTGTTAAAATCACATTGTCTTAACTTTTTTGAACAAAATACAAAGAAATAAATCGGGGTCATTTTATGACCCAAGGGTCAAATGTGCGAGTTTTTCCTAGGGTAACAGAGGGGTTAATTGTGGCACCATTCAGCAACAAGAACTACGACTGCTTTGGTAAGTAAACAACTTGAATGTATGTATACCCGATTCCTAAAAGTATCGATGCTACCCATTAGTAGACGTCATTAGAATCATTGCTAGAATTACTTTTTTTGTGGAACTTTAATTTCTTTCAATAGCATTGCAACAGAGCCTCGTTGAACAGCTTTTCAAACCAAAACTATTAATATTATCTTCCAGCATGTATGTATAGCTTCTTCTTGAAGGGCCCCTTCTATGAATTTTATATAGCAACATTATATCGTTTACGCAACTTTGTTGGAATCCATTTTCAAAGCAGAATCTGACCATTTTAGATGCTGACTTTTAGTGTATTCAAATACTTGGAGATCATTTAGTACACACATGACTATGGAATATTTAAGGGAAATTGCCACAAAGTTGTTTCATGATTTTTAATTTTGTTTTAAGTTTCTACAAATCACTACAATAATAAAATAATTTCTTTCATTTTTCTTAGTGTCTTAAAAAAACATCAAAAATTACACCAATTATTATAATTAAGAACGTTTGACATAAACACTGTCCATATTTGTATTCATAATGCAGTAATGGGTTAATATCAAAATGCTGCTTAATGTTCTATAAACGAAAAATAGATGCATAAATTCATACAAAACATAAAGCACACTTAAGTAGAGCAAAGTGTAGTCTGTATTTTAACGCACGTGTCGATAACATCGACTGGAAGCTGCGTAGCCTTCAGTGGCGTTGTAATCAACAGCAACAACAACGGCACTCAAAAATTGCAAGCTTTAGCACTTTAGCTTCATTTTAGCTTTCGTCCTTGTAACTTTCAGCTAAAAGGCGTGATTTCATATTTACTTTGTTTGAAAACTTTTAATAATTTTTTGTTCCCGTAATTAATGGCCGTTTAGTTGGAATAATGAAATTTTGTTGCACACGCAATTTTGCAGCAGCCGAAGGCAACAAATGCTAGAGCAAAAGTTTATATTTGGAACTTTAGAAGACGGGAAGAAGAAAGGCAGGCAGTTCTAATTGTTTCTTTGGTAACCTAAGCGAGAAAGCTATGCTAATCTCCTTTTCTCAACTTTTCAATATGACTTTTTAGTATAGGGACCAGCAGGCTACTTATGCGAGGCATTGCTTTGGCTTTGAATGATTCTTGAGGTTAAAAGGCAGGAAGAATGGGCACTTACATCCATGAAGGTCATAAATGAATCCGTATGAACTCCAGTGTTCAAACGGATTTTTCGGAGGAATCTCCAGAGTTTTGGCATCAGATTGCTCATGAAGATATCTGCAGAATAAATTCACACATACCATGTTTCGACAATGCTCCAAAGAGTGAATGGAGGTGGGTGCCTTACTGCCTCGCAATAAGTTTAACCACAAGGTTTTGGGCGCAGTCTGGAAGTTTCGAATAGATTTCTATAGCCAGCGCCCACAGGTGGGAGCTTAATTTGATTTTTGTATCACTAATGCAACTTATGCATTTATTAATTAACTTATTAATTCCATTGAAGATTATTTTTAAAGGACATGTCCAGAACATTCACAGCTGCCGATTCTACAATTGACACACCATTCATAATTGCCGATGTATTGGAATGTGTTGAGAGGCAAGATTTGCTATTTTTCAGTAACTGCGCTCTTAGCTGCAAATAGCAATTTTCTGATAGTAAAAAAGACATTTAGTTAATTTAGATGCTCATCGAAAGTAACATAAAACTATGGTATTTTTCACTCAAAATCAAATACTTATATGGGTACAAAGTAAGATGTGATTATATTCTTAGTTAATTAGTTAATTAGTTTTTCTTGACAACGTAGGTGCAGTTCCAATCGCTGTATTGTGCCTAAAAAAGACACTGAAATTCTTTAAGACAGTTCACCGCGGTATTCACTTTATTTACCATTTTCCACTTATGACTCTTTTCGATAATTTCACTTGACTGATTCACTGGTCAACTTAGTTTCACCTTTGTTTGTCAAAACTAAACTGACTTATTGCCCTGTACCCGGTTGTTTTTTATACTTGGGTGCCCGGAGTATAACTCCTTCTCAAACATTTCAGCATTGCTTCGAACCGTGTCAACGACAATTCCCATAAAATTATGATGCCCCTAAAAGTATGTAATGCTGCCGCTGTTGCGCAGAACCAGCTGTATAATCGTCACAATATGTTGAAGAACCGTCAGTCTGTCACTCTCATCAAGAGCGGAGACATGATGACAATGATAGTACGTAAACGCCAAAGAATGATGTCCTTGCTGTCTGAAACTTCAAAGCTATAAGCTGTCAAAATATAAATGAAAACAGCTTTACTCTGAAGCACACTTTCGTATGTTGTACAGTGTAATGATTGCGTACCAAAGTCCTAGTAGTCTTCAAAATCATAAATTCAGGTTTCCAAGTATGAGATAATGCTAACAATAGTCAACCTAGAAGGCATTCAAAATGTTGTAGGAAGCTATGAATGAATACAGAAGTTTTGAGTATTTAAAATAAAATTCTCATAGCAAAAATTGTATGCAATTAAAAGCAATGCAATCTGTCTTCCAAATACTCGTATGACTTCCTTTATACACGAATCCGCTATCTACTCACCGAAATGCTAATGACGGTGTTGATAACTCAACGTTACCGGCATTTTGCCACATATATCAACGTAAATGTGTTAATCAAATAATTATTTCATATATGTACATATATACAATTTCCGTTCTGGCTTGTTTCTCAATTAAATTGCCAAATTATCGACGCGAATCGATGAACATTACGTAAAATTCACGCTTTGTGCACGTCGCTGACGATTGCGTCGACTTGCTTCCGGGTATGTAAAACAAGTTTTATACGAATTTATGCCATTTTTAATTTAAAAAGCACTTTTTGAAGCACTTAATTGCAACTGGGTGGAGTTGGAATGGGGAAAATGCAAAATACAAAATTCGAATCGATCGGATATTGAAAACGTGGCGCTGTAGCTGCGGGTCGTTTTAATTAAAATCAAATTTGATTTTCCTTTATTGCAATTATTACTATTATTTTTTTATTGTTGCTGTCGTTGTTGTTCGTTTAAAAAGTGCGCCATTTTGACAATTGTATGTATGTAGTAAAATTGCTGCAAGCGGAAATTTCATGTTGTTTCTAGTTTCACTCAAACTGTTTCCGTTATACGTTTTGTTGTACTTCCTGGAGGACTTTGTGTCGTTGCTCATTGCTCTCTTTATTACTGTACATTTCATTACACTCTCTACAACATGCCACAGCAGTGTAAGGACATTTTTATGTAGTGTCAGTAAAGGTGCCTGCCGTCGATATTCAGTGGCCGCGACGATGTCGACTGCGCTCAAGTAGTCAATTATGAAATTTTCAACGACACGGCCATTCAAAACGTTTTACTTTAATTGCATTCAACAACGTGTGCAATCAAAATTAACGTTCACTTGTCCCATGCTGCGCCTCCTTCTCGGTGCTTTTGGGCACTTTTCATGCCTTTCGGCATTGGTCAACCTTTTACTGTTGGCCGCAATGGAGCGCGTCATTTAACGTTTAATTGACTTAATTTGCATGCAATTAAGTGGCAATACACAGAGACAGCGTAGACATCGCACTGCCGCTCAGTGAGATTGCAGGCGAAGTGGTCGTTGTGGTCAATTGGCAATAATCTTCGATTAAAATTCGACCTAACATTCTATGCGACCGATTAGTTGTGTTTTTTTTCTTTTGAGAGATTGAAGCTTGAGCCATATTTATGGCGGAAACACATTAGCAACTCGATAAAATTAAATTGAAATTGTCAAAGTGCACAAATTTGGAGCTTAGAAAAAGCTTACAAATGGACGCGTTTAGCACCTGTTACCACATAAAACAAATTACTTAAGTGCTGTTCAAGTTTTTTTACTACCTAATTGTCATTGGGCAGGCTATGTCCTAATGCATTTTGTTTAGAATTTGTTGGTTTCTACTGGCAAAGGTTTATGCTTCTAGAACTACCAGAAGAAGGCAAATTATATATTTGTTATTTCTTTTTTATCGATTTTTTAATATTAGATGGATCAAGTATGGAATTTACTTATTTATTATTTACTAATTTATTATTTGCCATTTACTATTTTATTATTTAAAGAGTGGAGTAATTTTATTTAAAGAGAAGAGCACCAAAAAATCACATCTCTGTTAGACTAAAACTACCTTTTTCGCGTTCTTTAGCATGCTGCCACTACTAACCATCAGATTTTTGTCGGAACGAAATAAAATATGAATATGTTTGTGTGTGTGTGTGCGTGTACATTTAAGCTACTCATTTAACGTTCGCGTGCGTGAGCGCACGTGTCCTTGTTGCCGCTGGCTTTTATGTCGCATCTAATTAATTCAACATCAGCCAAACGCAACTTGCACTCATCCACACACACACACATACACACACAGACAGACCCAACCGCACTACGCACACTCACACAGGCACACAAGAAGACGACACTAGCAAAGATTTGCTATCTTATGGTGAAATTAACACAAACTGTAGAATGAAGAAAAATGGCGTAGACAAGAAATGAAGGAAAAATTAGTGTTGCTGATAGCATTCGCTGCCACTTAGGGCCACATCAGCAGCATGCCAGGGCGCGTCAGCAACACCCACACGTGATCAGCTGTGCCAGCGACATTCATATCACTCACATCGTTCACGGAGAACGATGTGTGCGTGCCTAGGCACACACATATATACATACAACCACTCACACATATACAAAAACGCACACACTTGCACAGGCAGGCTTGTGCGCTTTTTCATTCGTTTAAATATGCCGCTGGCGAAATTTTGTTGCTACATTCATTACATTTCGGCGAATTGCACACAGCAACTTTTGTTCATTTTGTGTCATCTGGTGCGATTCTTGCGACCATCGTCAGCCGCATTTTCATTCTCATAGCATAGTCCCTGGTCCCCAAGTTTCCTCTCTCACCATACACACACACACACACACACACACACACATAGACAACAGCTGCCGGGCCATTGCAGCGCGCCTTCGTTTGGCGCTGACATTTGCGCTGGACCGTGAAAAATCACAACGCCACAACATGCAAAAGGGACAACTATGATGAAATGTGACCATTGTTGGCGCTGACGCTGGCGGTCTCTCGAGTGCTGCAGCTGATGCTGTTGCCTGTGCTACTCCGCCGCATTCAGACGCTGTGGCTGCTCTTTTGCCAGCACTTGCCATGCGTCGGCCATGTTAACTGCCACCGCTGTCGGCCCCATGCCAGTGGTTTGTCGTTTGTCGTCGTTGTTGTTATTGTCGTTGTGTTGTTATTGCTGGTTGTTGGTGTTGCTCTGACAATGACGACAATGCTGATAATTTATTTGATGTAAATGTACATGAAGTTATTCCTGCTCGGCTTTCCTTTGCCTTCATGTCCTTGCGCCTCTGCTCCTCTGCCTCACTATTAATTTCGCTGCATTCCCTTAGTGCTTTGCTTGCTTTATACTCTTTGCCTCAATGGAGTGTCTTCTTGGATTTCTTCTCACTTTGTTTTTGTAGTTTTGATTACAAAGCTGTCTATTGTGTGTTGTTATTGTTTTTGTTATTTCGTCGGGTATCCTGCACGCTTTGCTGTTATTGTTATTATTATTAATATTTTTTGTTGTTACAGTTGTTGTTGTTGTTGTTTTGGTGCTGTAATTCTGCTGCTGCTTAACGTCATAAATATTCGTTGCTGTTATCACTAATGTTGTTGTTGTTGGGGCTACTCTCCCTGGCATGCAAAAAGCAAAAAGATACATTTTTGTGACATCGAGTGCGGCGCTCTGTCGTTGGGTGTGCGTGTTTTTGAGTGAGCGAGTGGGTACGTGTTGAAGTGTGTGTTTGTTTCATTTAGCCAGTAAAGAAAGACTACTTCTTACAAGCAACGCTTCGTTCTTAATTGTACATGAAATAGCAACAATTTCAGTTAGTACTGAACTGAGTAATCAGAAAACTTCATAATGCCAAATTTTTTTTTCAGAACTGACAGACGTTTGCACAATAGTCTAACGGTATATTCAAATAAAATAAAATAAAATAAAATAAAATAAAATAAAATAAAATAAAATAAAATAAAATAAAATAAAATAAAATAAAATAAAATAAAATAAAATAAAATAAAATAAAATAAAATAAAATAAAATAAAATAAAATAAAATAAAATAAAATAAAATAAAATAAAATAAAATAAAATAAAATAAAATAAAATAAAATAAAATAAAATAAAATAAAATAAAATAAAATAAAATAAAATAAAATAAAATAAAATAAAATAAAATAAAATAAAATAAAATAATAATATTTCCGTGGGAAATAAAATAAAAAAAAATAAAATAAAATAAAATAAAATAAAATAAAATAAAATAAAATAAAACCAAATAAAATAAAATAAAATTAAATTAAATTAAATTAAAATAAAATTAAATAAAATAAAATAGAATAAAAAATAAAATAAAACAAAATAAAAAATAAAATAAAATAAAATAGAATAAAATACCATAAAATGAAATAAAAAATAAAATAAAATTAAATTAAATTAAAAAAATAAAATAAATAAAGTAAAATAAAATAAAATAAAATAAAATAAAATAAAATAAAATAAAATAAAATAAAATAAATATCAAAATTAAAATTAAAATTAAAATTGAAATAAAAATTTAAAAAAACTGAAACAAAAATTAAAATAAAAATTAAAATTTAACCCAGGGTGCAGTGCACTGTGCATTCATTCTAAACATGCTAGGCTCGAAATTTTCCTAAATTTCCAATCATTCCATCTTTTTAATTGTTTTCGATCCCTTCAATATTACCCATTCGAATCTCATACTTTGGACAAGCTCATATACTTCCCACTGCAATCAGTTGGGATGAAGAGGTTACAACAGATTTTCGTATCCAGTAGCCATTCTCGCGCCATAATGACACCACGAACAGTGATAGTTTGGACTAAAAGAAATATATCGCAGCAGACACACTATCCAAAATATGCTCATCAAAGATACCAACCAAAACATCATCACATACATGATCCAAAATATGCTCATTAAAGACATAAGCATCTGCATTTTCCAGGAACACCTCCTATTTACTTAAGAGCAACTAATGCACAGAGAGCGCTCTACACAACCCAGTAATAAACTTTCACTTTCTTAGGTTAGGTTGAGGTGGCTGCCTCTGTATGAGACACACTTAGGCCTCTTAATGGGCCCGTTGTGATACCACAGATTCCACCCGTTTGAAATGCGTATGCAACACTGTTTTTTCAACATGTGATACACTACACATTTAAAACGGATGGGGAAAGGGAGGGGAGCGGACCTACAGTTTAACGCCGAATCCGAACGGCGATGGCAGTTTTTCTTTCACACTTGGAGGTTTTGCCATTGCCTGCCAAGAGCGCACTTGTGCGATTCTTGTAATTCTCATTCCCTTCATGTGGATAGCGACAGAAGTAGATGAGTGTTTTTTCCTGCCCAAGCCAGGAATCGAACCCGTGGCGCTCGGTATGAGAAGCCAGCGCGCTACCCGCTGAGCTATCGAGGCCGACTTTCTTAGATTCGAATAGAAATAATGCGCACTGCAACTTTATCCTCAGTGAAAAAACTGTCCATGTACCAGGTTATCAAAATTGTATTAACATTCTTTATAGTTGTTCTTGGAAAAGGTTGAATAGGCTGCGAGGACCCGAGACCTTGTCGGCAAACATAGGCCACAGATTGGACACATTGGTGTCTTTAGTACCGCGAACTCCAAATCACTTATGAAATAAAGCTTAAAATAAATCTTAAGTAGTATCACATTTGATATTTACTATTGTGACTTTCCTTCCTTTCTCTAAATAAATACTTTCAATTTCAAGATTATACAAAAAAAAGTAAAAATATGTTAAGAACTTAACATTCTCCTTTGACGACTATATCGAGCGCTTAAATTATGCATCACAAGTCAAAATCCAGCGAAAAACTTTGCAACCGACAAAGGCTTAGCGGCTCATGCGACACTCGGAGCAGTCCAACTTTCTGACAGTGTCTGCAACTTTAAGTCGTCGCAGCGGCAGCGAAGCGTGAAATCACATCAAATGTATCTAAATTTTATTTCATCTGCGCTTATCGCTGTCACGAACGTCGACTGTTGCTGTCGCTGTTACTGCTGTCGTTGGTGTCACAGCAGACGTGCCATCGTTGATGGCGTTCGAGCTTAATTTATTTTATTTTTGGCCAGCAAACTTATTCGGTGTCACTTTTGCAAAACTTGAGCGATGACGAAAAATTTGCCAAGCAGCGGCAGCTCAGAATCAGCAGTAACATCATCGCTGCTGTCACCAGCAATGACAGCACTTGCAGCAGTGGCTGCCAAGAAGAAGAAGAAGAAGAGCAGATAAACATACAACAACAACGATGCAGATATCTAATAACCGCCGAATTCATCGACTTTAAAGACACCGCCGCTTTGGCGGAAGCGTAACGACAGCAATGAAAAGTGTCTGCAAAATATCAATTACCGATGCGTGACTTATAAGCAGCTGATTGTGATTAAGCGACGAAAATCGTTTGCGGGCTGCAGCAGAGTTGGCGTTGGGGCTGGAGATGTGGTGCACAACTGGTTTGCTTGGTTTTGATACTCTCAAACCTTTCCAATACTTGGACATTTGAGGTAGACTACAGTAAATTAGACTAGACTCAGACTAGACTAGACTAGACTAGACTAGACTAGACTAGACTAGACTAGACTAGACTAGACTAGACTAGACTAGACTAGACTAGACTAGACTAGACTAGACTAGACTAGACTAGACTAGACTAGACTAGACTAGACTAGACTAGACTAGACTAGACTAGACTAGACTAGACTAGACTAGACTAGACTAGACTAGACTAGACTAGACTAGACTAGACTAGACTAGACTAGACTAGACTAGACTAGACTAGACTAGACTAGACTAGACTAGACTAGACTAGACTAGACTAGACTAGACTAGACTAGACTAGACTAGACTAGACTAGACTAGACTAGACTAGACTAGACTAGACTAGACTAGACTAGACTAGACTAGACTAGCGTGCTACCTACTGGACTATCGATGCCGGCTGCCCTGGCCGAAACGTCCGACTAAATGATGAATCTATGCTAAAAATGTGTTGACTGTGGTCAATGCAGGCCAGCTATGAAGCGGTCATGTCTTAGCTGACCGTTTCAAATAGCACTATTAAGTAAGCACTATTATTTCTTAATATTTCTTACTGAGACCAACTGAAAAAGGAGCTTGTACCAGTTTTGCCACGGGCCAAGATGTCAGCTTCAAAATTACACATACAATACATAATTCAAGTAATAAATACTATGTATAGTTGTATAAAATTTCACATGATCTGTTGCTGATGCTGTAAAATTAAAATAATTTAAAATTAAATAGTAAATTTACATTTATAAAGAAAAATGTGAAAAATAACTTATACCCAATTTTGTGTGATGAAAGATTTAAGCACATTATTTGCATAAGCAAATTGCGATAAAATAATAATAATTCGAGCGTTCACTGTACAATAGAGCGTTGTCACTGCCTGGCGGCGGTTAGGAGACGATGACAAGACAAGTGAACAAAAGTCAACAGACTTTCCGTAATGCAAAAATTCAATTATGACTTCACAAGTTTTCGGTATTAGTTAAGTTTGAAGCGCATTAAAGATGCCATGGAAATTATAATGGTTGGCACTCTGTTGGTCATTTAAACATTTGGATGAAATTAATTTCTGCAGCAAGAATATTAATGTTAAATATTTAACTTTATTAGAAAAATATTAATGCTTTCACAGTTGAAAAAACTTACTTTTAACTTGTTGTTGGACTCCTACTGGACATTGGTTGGTTATGAAATCTGCAAACTAAATCTGAACTAAATCTGAATCTAAACTATCTGAATTTCTCAACTCAATACATCTAAAGCCGTAAGTTGTGAACAATTTGATTAAAAATGGAATAGAATTTTCGAAATTAAGCATAAAATTGTTTACGTTCCAAAAGAGAAATGTCACAAAATTAGAAACAAATTTAAATGCGCACTACTTTGAATTTGACAAGTTGAATGCCCCAATTCAGGAGGCTTAAAGTCATCAAGTTTATGCCATTTTGTTGCAACTTCCACATGTTTTTTTGAGTCGATATTTTAAGCATTCCAGATGTCCAGAAAAATATTAGAAAATTAAAAAAATTGGCCTACACAACAAATGTTCAATGCAATAAATGCAAGGAAGGTAGTGTCAGTGAAACCTTGGAGCATATTCCTTGTTTCTTTCTGGCTATCTCAAGACTGCGCCTTAGTCACTTAGAGGTCCCATTCTTCACTTGGACGTCCCTTTCTTCTCTGAGTAAGATGGGGCTCAAAAATATGACATAAGGTCATTGCTGATCTTTGCTAGAAAAACACACATTCTCACCGATCAGCTTAAGTCGGCAAGCAACACTAAGAAACTCTAAATAGCACCACTAGGGACTCAACAGGGTCCATGCGGGGCGAAATGGCCGGCCTGCTTACCTAACCTAACCTCCTTAAATTATTTGGTAACATTTTATTAAATTACTAGTGAGCTCATCGAAACTGTAAGCGATGCTTCGTATATTACAAAAAAAGAGGGAAAGTCGATTAGCTGTTGGTACAAGAAATATTTGTACTCTAAACAAATTCAATTTATAATTTAATTTAACTTGAAATTTCGTTTGCTACTTGTCAACATTTTGGCAAACATAAAATCAACCCAGTTCCAAAAACTTTCACTCACCGCATCAAACTGTTCGATGTCTTCGTGTAGCTTTTCATAGTCTACACATTTCATGTAAATTAATCCGCATTACCATAGTTTGGAGTTGGTCGAAAGCAACTTTAACCCGCACGTGGGCAACGTAACAGCTTAAGTTAAAATTCATTCAAATAAGCAAACTTTACCAACACCAGATTTCGACTTTTGACCAAATTGGCGCGTCGTGCCGTGTGCTGGCCGACGTCAATTTATGGTTAGCATTTTATTAACTTTACGCACAGTTTAAATCACTTTTACTGCTGTTACAAATACCATAATTTATATATGAAATTTCGCAGTAAGCGCGACCACACGGAAAGTGTGAGGCGGCAAATGTTTAGTGTGACAAACAGGGCAAAAGTGCACACGTAGGAGGCACAAAATCACAATTATGCAAATGGCCAAAACATGGCCCTTGGGAAGAAAACTGAATAAAATTATTTATAAAATGTATGGGAAAGTTTGAAAAATGAAAAAAAGTAAGCCAAAAATAAAACATCAAAACAAAAAACACTTCACTTACAGTTAGCCAACACGTAGCAACAGCCTCTGTTCAGCTGGTTGGGTGCGAACAGACAGCGGCCAGACAGACAACAACTAAATGATGAACAAACTTTTTAGCTGACACTGGAGCGAAGGTGGCACAGTCGCTAATTTGCGTACATACATACACACATATATACATATACATACACACACATATACATATACATACACACCTACAGGTGAAAGTTGCTGCAGATCTCCTGTAAACGACAACTTGAAATTGCTTTGTTCGAAAAATAAGCAAAATTAAAATTTGTTGATGCTAAACAAAAAAGGCCAACGTTGTTTGCAATTAATATAAATTTGTTAACTTGATTTTAAGATGCAGATATTTATTTGTAACTGAGACAATGTTTAAACTTGAATAGTGTTGTGCAGAACTGATACTCAAAGGGAAACGAAAGTATTGATTCCGAGTTCTCGAAAGTAATGATTCCGAGTACTCGAAAGTAATGATTCCGAGTACTCGAAAGTAATGATTCCAAGTACTCGAAAGTAATGATTCGAAGTACTCGAAAGTAATGATTCCGAGTACTCGAAAGTATTGATTCCGAGTACTCGAAGGTAATGATTCCGAGTACTGGAAATTATTGATTCCGAGTACTCGAAAGAAATGATTCCGACTACTCAAAAGTAATGATTCCGATTGCTCGAAAGTAATGATTCCGATTACTTGAAATCGTGAATACTGAGTACTCAATCGATGTTACCCACTATCGATATTTGTACTCAGTATTGGAAAGTTTTCTGTACCACCAAATGACTGTTTCGAAAAGTACTCAATATCTATGCTTTTACTCAAAATCAAACACGCTCAGTATCAAAAATTAGTCAGTGTCGAAAGGTAATCAGTCATCAATGTCCATGACCTATAATTGAACTCATTTAAAAAAAACCGGTATCGGTAAATCAATAAATATTGGAAAGTAGACACCAACGTTAAATATTCAGTGCCAAAAAAGACTTGGCACCGACTGAGTACCGATATATGTACTCAGTGTCAAACAGTACTGCGAACCCGGTACGTTTATTTGATATTGAAAAGTACCTACAATCGAAAAACACTCAGTGTAGAATGCTACTCGGTACCAATACTTGTATTCAATATCAGTATCGATATTTTTACTCATTTTCAAAAAAATAAAAATATTTTAAACCAAAAATATTTAGAGTCCAATAATCGGTACTTGGTGTACTCAGTATAAACACTTGTAGCCAGTACCGATAATTTCACTCATTATCAAAAAACACACAATATAGATACCCAATATAGATGCTTCTGCTCAATATCGAAACGTAATCAACTTTTAAAAGTTTTTAAAAGTTCAGTGTTGAAAAGTAATCGGCACCGATAATTGCACTCAATATTCATATTTGTACTCAGTATCAGAAAAAGCAGATCGATTTTGAAAAGTACTCAGAGTCGAAAAAGACTTGTTACCGATATAAGTACCAATTGGTATTCAATATCGACATTGGTATTCAGTATATATATTTGTAATTACGCACTGTCGGTAGTTGTATTTAATATTGAAAAGTACTAACCATCGAAAAAGATTCAGAGTTGAAAAGTACCCGGTATCATCACTTGCATTCAGTATCGTAAAGTACTCAGTATCCGTATTTTTACTTATTATCAAAAAGTACAACGTTTCAAAACAAATACGCAGTATCGAAATATACTCAGTATCGAAAAGTAATCGGCATCAATGCTTGCACCAAATATTGAAATTGTTACTTAGTGATACAAAGTACATAGTCGCTTGTATTAAATATTGAAAAGTGCTTACCAACGAAAAACACTTATCGAGTACAAACACTTAGTACCCGGAATCAATACTTATATTCAATATGAAAATTTGTACTCAGTATCCATATTTTTACTCAGTATAGACAAATATGCATTACTGTTGCTTGCAATTAACATCGAAAGAAACTCAGTACCAAAAAATAATGATTGTCAAAAAGTAATCGGTATCGATACTTATACCCTATACCATTATTTGCGCTGTGCATCAAAAAGTACGACGTTTTCAAGTAAGTACTCAGTATTGAAAAGTACTCAACACTGAAAAGTACTCAGGATGGAAAAGTAATCGATAGCTAAATTTATATTCAAAATCTATGTGTGCACTCAGTACAACAACAAGTTCAAATAATTCGATAAACAAGAAATTGAATTATTATAAAATTAATATCGAAAAGTACTTAGCACTAAAAAATACCCAGGATGAAAAAGTAATCGATAGCTAAATTTGTATTCAAAATCGATGTTTTCACTCAGTTTAACAACAAATAAATATAATGAAATAAACAAGGAATTGAATTGATATGAATTCAATATCGAAAAGTACTCATCAATACTCAAAATGGAAAATAGTCGGTATCAAAATTATTATTCAGTATCGGCACTCAGTTTAACATAAAATTTAAATCAAGTACACAATGAGATCCCGAAACCCCGCTAACACTCTGCAATACCGGAATTGATATTTTGAAATCCCTAAATCCGGGCTTTGCCGTGCACAACGTTTCAACTTGTTGCTGCTGTACCCATTTAAGTGCCCGACTGCACCTGTCGCACTCAAAGGACGTGAGAAAAACGCGAGCCAGGGCCAGTGGTCAACCGCTTTGTACTTGACTTTTGTTGTTTTTGTACTCATTTAAAAGCATATTTATTTATGTTTTTTGTTGTTGTTATTCTTACTGTCAACACCATTGCCAGTGTCAGCGCTTTATGTTTGTTTTGAGTGTGTGTGTGTGTATGTGTTTTTTGCTGCTGCGGTCATTTGGCTTGCGGCTAAACTTTCCGTTTAAGTGAAAAAAATTTAACAGTTAATTTTCTACTCTTGTGAGATAGTGGGAGAAGATTGTTTATGTTGTTGTTGTTGTTTTTGGTGTTGAAGTTGTTCAACATTATTCAAATTGTACGGTTTCATGTTTGAACTTTTTTGCACGCTAAATGCTGTTAACATTTTTGTTGTGCCATTCTTGGCGCTGGCAATATTAATTAAAATTTACTTGTAGTTTATTGTGCTGAACTTTTTTTTCGTTTGTCAATGTTCTTTTATGTTTGCATTATGTAATTATTCACGCAGCAAGAATGTTTTTTTTCTAGCGCATCGTATGGTTCTGCATTATTTTGAGTGTGTGTGTGTGTGTAAAAAGCAAAACTTTCTGGCTTTATGCTTGCGGTGGGGTTTGAATAACCAGTTCAGACCAAAGTGAACCAGGTCAAGTTATCCACACAATGCACGCAATTTGCATGTAAATTTTACATCAGCGGTGGTGTGGCTGTAGCGGTGGTGTGCGTTGTTTTTTAATAGAAAAAACTGTATAATGTTTTATAAAATCTCTTAAAAAAAAACAACTTTGCAATGTTTGATTAACATACATAATATTTTTTTTACTTTTCTGTGCAAAAGTCCTAACTAAATGTTTCACTTTTTTTATTGGAGAACGATATCACTGGAAAAACTAGAACATCGCACGTATAAAACTCGCTATTCGATCGTTATTTTTGAATAGAGTGCATTTAATTTTTGAAGCATTTTAGTTTAACTGTCAAACGTCGCAAAAATCTCAAACAAACAAATTGACTTACTTTTCAAAACCTGTCCTCTAAATGAGATCTCCAAGCGGTACATCTTACACCTAGGCTGGGTGCCTGGTTATAAGAACATAAAGGAAAATGCTGTAGAGCCAACGGGCTGACAAAAGCAGGCATGAAGCTGCAATGCAGAAGAAGTTAGTATTCCTTTCTCTGCTTGCAAACTTCATTTGAAGAATGCAATGGCTCCACAAACAAATATGCAAAGCGGAAGACAAATCTGACCCTCGGCCAACCTGAGCAGATACAAGGAACTGATCGAATCAAATAAAGGAAGGAAAGTGTATAGGAATTGTCATGGAAATAGAATTTCATTCCATTGGTCAACATACTAAAAGACTGGGTCTGCTTTATAATGACTTATGCAGAAGCTATAGAAACAAAGATTGCGAGGAAAGTGAGAAGAAACAAAAAGATATAAGATAACAAAACAAACGATATAAACAAAAAGATATTAAAGATGTATGATAAGATAAAAGATATAAAATATAAAAATATATAAGATTTAAATTGAAAGTTTTAAAAGCTATATTTGCTATACAGAGTTCCTACAGAGTTCTAAACAATATGTAATTTTTCCAAAATTTTTAATCACCTGCGTCATAAATAAACAAAATTAAATTAAATGTCTTATTATTTTTAGGTTATTTTCGCCGTACAGTCGCCAAAAATATTCTGTGATTATCGATATAGTTTTTATCAATATATATATATATATATATAATATCATATAATATCAATAATATATATTATATAAAAAATAAATATTGCATTTATTTTAATAAATAATTATTTTAATTAATAATTATTATTTTAATTTAATAAACATTAAATTTACTTTTTTCTAGGTATCACGGAGGTTAATAAAAAAAATCTGGAAAAATATATACAATATTGTAAAAGAATATCTTAGAAAGTTACAGCAAAAATTTGGTGTATGTGCGGCAAACCTAACCTAAAAAATAAATTAAGAATTATGTTTAAATATGACGTTTTATTTTTTTTAAGTATCACGCAGGTAGAAGAAAAATGTAAAAAAACTATATGTTATAAAACACTATACGAGGAATATATAACAAAATTTTAATTGAAATTTTTTTTTTATTTTATGTTTAAAAAAAATTTTCACAAAAGAAGAAAACAACTTTTAAGTTATATTCACTTCTGAGTTTTTCTGGCCAAAATTATTCTGCGACTTTCGATATCCTATCTATCAATATATAGTACAACATTTTTTCAGATTTTGTATTCACTATAACGAAAACATGACCAAAAAAGATAAATATTACATATATTTTTTTCTGGGTACCACGCAGGGTGATAAAAACTTTAGAAGAAATATACATTATTAAATCCTATGTTAGAAAGTCACAGAAAAAATTTGGCTTCTGTACAGCAAACATAACGTAAAAAATTCATTCAAAATTATGTTTGAAAATTACGTTTTATTTTTTTTTAATATCGCGCATGTAAAAAAAAATGGAAAAATATATATTGTAAAACACTATATGAGAAATGTAAAAAAAAATTGATGATTTTACCAAAATTGTAACTTAAAAAAAAAAATTTTGAAAAAAAACAATTGCATGTTATATTCTTTTTTTAGATTTTCTGGTTAAGCGTCAATCCAAATCGAATGTCTAGTTTGAAAGTAATTATTTTTTGTTTTTCTTTATTATATCAATTTGTGAAGATTGGGGTTATGAATGATTAAAAATCTGAGAAATTGTTATTTATATTATAACTAATATTATTCCTTCAATATATAACAATTGATAAAATATAACCGACTACCAACCTCCTCCTCCCCGCACGTGTTAACATAAGAGCCACATGGCCAAACTACTTACTTACTTAACTGGCCATGAAAACCCGTAATTGGGTTACGGACTGCCGCAAAAATTCTATCCAGGCGCCTCTGCAAATTGATCTTTCCACCGAAGAAACGGTCCCACTTTTCGGTGTCTCAATCTTGTACAAATCCAAATGATTTTTTATTACATTTTCGAGTCCAATGTCAACTCGAAGGTAATCAATACCATTGACTCCATTGGATATAATGAAAATAATTGTTTTTTCTCTTCTAATGCTTCGGTTAGTTTTCTTTCTCACAAAACCAGTTAGCTGTCTTTGCCTTCAATCAGTAAAAACGACTTAAGCTGTTAACAGTACTTGAAAGTTGCAGCGGCGATGGTTACTTAAAGTTTTCTGTGCTGCCAGCATTTACTATGTCAAAAACTTTTGTAGAAAGTAAGCAAGCAATACCAGCTTCTGCAGCTGTTCAAATCAATGTTCAGTGTTTTAGTGTCCATTTAAGTCCTTTTCGTTCACTTGGCTTAGCACTTCTGATATGTCGATGAATTCATTTACAATATGACTTCACATAAATTTGATTCTTTACTAAACTTTAACTCTCTAAACTTAAATATGTAGTTTGCCTTCTTGTTCATCTGGCTGTGGGTTCAGTTAAATATTTCACTTTTACTTATTGCGCATTAATTGTTTTTACTTATTTGCTATTGTATTCAATATAAAAGCTTAAAGTATCGACTTAAGCTTGTCGAACTTGTTTACACATATTTGTGCAGTGAAGCGCACTAAAGCATGGTTGGCTTATGTAATCTACACGTACACAACTTTCACCCAAAAATTATCCTTCGAAATGTATGGACATTGCAATGTGAAAACCCTCTCAACGTGCAGCTGTCTGGGAGATTTTCAGTTGAGGTTAATGTGTAAAATAAAAGATTATAAAATAAGAGCAATACTTATATATTTCAATGGACACATTAGTGGAGAGAAAAAGTTGACATTTTATTAGAAATAATTCAATTTTGAACGGTATCAACAGCATAAATAAAGTTAAAAAAAGGTTATGAAAAAACCAAAATTTAAACTTTTGTATTATAACACAAAAATCAAAATCAAAAAATTCGAAAACACACCAACAAATCGATATACTCGCAAAAATTGGGGCCAATTATAGTAAAGCTGTGTTTTTAGTTTTTCTATCTAATGTTAAGATTTTCTTTAAATGGACTTTGAAATTTCAGGGACATGAATGTTTTAAAAAAATATTTAAAATATTATTTTATTATTATTTTTTAGTTTTTCTTTCTGACATAAGGATTTTTTTAAAAAGGATTTTTGAAATTTAAGGGCCATGAATGTTAAAAAAAATTATTTAAAAAATTTAGCGCAATGTAAACTATCAAATGAAAGAGAAAATTTCCTAGATTTTAAGTTAATTGTTTGGTGCCTAAAGAAGAAGAATAGGTATTAAAACTGTCCTTTTAAAAATGTATCTTGAATTATCCTTTAAAATGTCCTATGCTCTATGTGCTTAGTGCTCACCACATTTTCGAATATCGAATTTCTAACTTTATTAATTTTGCATACACCAATTTTAATCATTTTCTCTATAAAACAAACCGTACGGACAAACAAAAAATGTTTAATTAACTTAGGAATAAATTCTTAAAAAAAAATTACAGTCAAAAATATTGTAACTACGAAGCGACAGGAACCTGGAAAGCGATAAGAATCCTTCACTCTCAGTGGCTTAAGAAATCTTGTTGCTATGTCGCTATTGAATTTTCCGTATGAATTAAGTCTTAGGACGATTTAATCGTTGGCGGAGCGAGTGAAGATGGCTTTATTTGATGGTAGATGTACGAATGGCATAGAATAAGAACAATAAACATTAAACGAAATAGAAATAGGGGCATCTTAAGTACAGAAAGAGAAGGAAATGATGGGATTGCAGATGGGATTGGCCTCATAAGTAGATCTCCCAGTGAAATTTTCACATTTGAACAGACAGACTTCAATCTCGCTAACTTTGCTTATAACGCTATGAGTAATACAACCAGTTTTACTTTCCTCCTACACTTCTTGCTTTGACTACAAGTCCCACATACATATATACAATTTTCATGAATCGTAAGAAGCCTCACATCTCTGTATAGTTGCCTGATTCTGATCTGCTAAAAAATGCATACCATACTAAATGAACTACATTCAAGAACCATTTGATATTTGATATTGAGAGCCGATTTAATGCATTGTGTTTTCATTTACTTCTGTCAAATGTGTATACTAAAAGCATCTTTTGTATTGTGTGTATTACCAGAAATATCTAAAAATATTTTTAACAACATTTCATGTTCACTGGTGCAGAGTATACAACGCAAAATTAATTGTAAAATGCTTTTAATTGGCTGTAAAAAGATACTAGAAAACTTACATTGTTTGTATTCGCCTTTTGGCGCAATTCAGCTTCAATGTTTACTTGCATGTTTTGCCACAAGTGCCATAAGGTTTCAAAAAACACAGAATTGTGTGTAATTATTGAATAAGAGCGCATATGTGTTACTGCGTACGAAGTTTTCAGAGAAGAGTCAACATAAACATAAAGCAACACTTGGTACAGTAAAGTCAAGTATAGGCTTTCACTTGACACTGTTACGAGAAATACATTTGTTCATAAACCATTTATATATTTATTTAATATAAGATATATGTAGACATGTAAAACTGCAATGCAAGACAAATACAAAATGTTTAATTAAAACATATTAAATCAAATTGCAATTATAATTAAAATCTATGAAATTTGTAGCTTAAATTTGCAAGTATGAAAATGAAAATCTAAAAGCAAAAGTCTTGGAGAAAATACAAACAATTATAATTATTGGCATTGACTGGAAACAAATTTAAGCCATGCGCAACAAATATGGGATGGGCTGCTTTAGTGTTGCTGGTTGCATTTTAAAAACCTACACAAAATGTATTAAATTGTGTTTAAAATCATTCAGCAAAGCTTTCTCATCATTTCGTGTCATATGTGAACACTTCCATATTTGTATTTCTCCACTGTAACATTTCGGTTAGCGCAAACGCTTTCTTGAAAAGGTGGTTGCTTGTATTTACCAAACTGATAAAAAAAAAATTACAAAAAATTGAGTTTGAGTTTATTCTCATCATTTCGTGTTAAATTTGAGCACTTCTATGTTTTTATTTCACCACCACAACATTTCGGTGTTTTTGTTTCTCTACTATATTATTTCGGTTAGCACTAACGCTTTCTTGAAAAGGTGTTTGCTTGTATTTACTAAACTATAAAAAAGAAAAAATTACAGAAAATTGTGTTCAAAATCAGTTTATTCGAGTTTATTTTGAACATTCCTTTTCAGATTTGAGCAGTTCTATGTTTTTATTTCTCCACAGCAACATTTCGGTTAGCACTAACGCTTTCTTAAAAAGTCAAACTGATAACAAAAATTTAGAAAATTGTGTTTACAATCATTGAATAAAGCTTACTCTCATCATTTCGTGTTAGATTTGAGCACTTCTATGTTTATATTTCACCACCACAACATTTCAGTTAGCACTAACGACTTCTAGGAACAGGTGCTTTGCATTTAGTTTTATAGTTTTTGCTAGTACTACAATAATTTGTATAACTTGGCTTTAAATAAAAGACGAAAAACGTCTTAAAAGTTTTTTAAAACTTCAAGCTATACATTCGCTTAAGTATGCCTTAAATCCATCATTGAAGCGTATTCATACCATTTAATGGAAGATTTGAGCGCATCTACGTTTTTGTAGATCCACTGTAGCATTCCGGTTAGTGCTAACGACTTTTAGGGAAAAAATTTTTGTTTTTAGGTTTATAATTTTTGCTAATTGAGTCTTATTTGGTAATTATAATATCTAGCCTAGTGCTTCCTGAGCATTCTGATGTCGAGGGTGGCGAAAAGGCAGACAATCTCGCCAGAGCTGAATCTATGGTCCGCTTCATATGCAACACGAATATTCTACACCAACTCATAGTATGAAGTAAACAATATTCATGGCACTTTCTACAATAAAATAGTCAACATTTATATGCATAAATGATGTAAAGTGCTTTTCAGTATACAATTATTTCCTGGACACTTTTGCCAAATCCGACAAAATGTAAAACTGACCACAACCAAAGCCTGTGCATATCATTCTCAACTATCACTCTCAACGAATGACACAGATTGTATTTTATCAATTTCAAGCTATTCAAATAGAAATTTCTGCAATGGCACAGCTGTCGCTGCAGGCATTATTCACAGTCTGTGTGATGGCAAAAAATAAATTACAATGTAAAGTAAAAATATGCAGCAGCCCAATTAGATTGTAAAATCACCCAATGCTCGGTCTATCTGTTGAATTACAATCGTCTTAGTGTTACATAAACAAATAAGCTGCAGTTTATAAATGCATCTCTATACATCTGCGTCAGCGCGTGTGAGTGTTTGTAATAGCGGTAAATAACTGGTAGAAATTTGCTAAAGTATGCCGCAGTGCATTTGAGGTATAGTAGAACAATTTGCTAATTGTTTGTGGCATTGTAAGAAAGCGAAATTAAGTCAAATTGCTTGGCGCATTTGGTGAAAGTACAAATCATTTGTTGGGCTTAGTTGAAATTAAACATACAACTGAGTAGTTAAACATACAAACTGATTAGTTAAATTTTATACCGACTGGGGTATTAATTTTTAAAAACACGCCTTAATGTATGCAAAGGTTTTATGGTCCTAATACAATACTTAGGAAACAGAGAAATGTTTTAAGTTTTTAATATTTTACGTTTAAAGTTCTAATTCTAAACTTTGAATTTTAATTTATGAATTTGAATTTATTTTTTAAAATTTAACTTTTTTTTAAATATTACAAATGTTTACTTAACAATTTTTTAATTTTAAAATTTTTGAATAATAATGTCAAATTTTTTTAATTTTGGCTTGCATTTTTTTAATTTTTGTTTATTTTTTTTTAATTATATTTCTTCTTTTCCCTTAAATACAATCATAAACAATCGTCTGCTACATGGGGCGTATGAGTGACATGAGTGAAATTTTAGATATTAAGTACTGCTACAAAGCTGTTTTCTTGTTCTGAAGTAACTTATGCAACACTTTCAGTTAGCAAAATGCTACCACACACATTTTGTTGCATTGTCGATATATATATAAAAAGAAATGTCTGTAATTTACACATCGGTTTACAAAGTTCAAGAATTGAGAGTGTTAACCCTTTGAGAAGTTTTGCTACTAACAATTTGCCTTAGTTGTGCTAAAAAGGTATTGGAGGTATGTGCACAACATATAAAATTCAACCTGCTGCACGTTTTCTTATTTTATATAATGAAGTTTTAGTTTTAGTACTTTTCTGAACAGTTATTTTATTTTTAGCTTATATCTAAAAAGAATTGTTTTTGTTAATTTATTTATATGTTTTATTTTTATAAAATGTTTAGTGTATGTTTTTTTGAGTATTTTTTTCCGTCAATTAAAAGGTGAATTTTTATTTGAGTTATGTAAAGATATGGAATTAAATCTGTAACAAGAGGTCTTAATGTGGCCTACAAAAAAAAATAAAAAACCATAAAAATTTAATAGGCGTTATTTCGTAAACAAAAATTGTGAGTCCCGCGGTCTCAGGGTGGGTAGATACGTAATTTTAATAGGGGTGGGTGATTGAGGGTTAAATATGTACACACTATGAAATTAACTAGAAAGAACCGCGCAAAAAAAAATTATTTTAAAAAAATTTATATTCCGCTTGGGGAAAAAATTTAAACACGCTGGCATTTTGCATCACGCGACGCTGAATCAAACATCCGGTCAACAAGATTAATTTCCGGCATAGTCGAGTTAAAGCAAACAGTTCGTTAGTGAGTCGTTGGCCACAGTTTTTTGTTCCTTCTTATGCACACCGCTGCTTATGGGTTTTCTTTTGTCCTCAGCACGGCCACAACAGACCAAAGAACCAGAACGAGCAGCACTGCCGCAGCGATATTAGCCGCAGCAGTGGCAATTGTTTGTACACGAGTGCCTGCCGTCGCTGCAGCAGTATTACCAGCAGCAACAACAACTACAAGGACAACAACTTCACAAACCATGCTGTGTTGCTGACTTTTTAATATATTCACTTAAATTTTATTTTATGCTTGAAACGAGCTGCAAACAAACTTTTTAATATCATCAGAACTTTTTTGCCACTAGTTCAGTATTGTGGAGAATTCTTTACTTGGTTCTTAAGTGCATGACTTCATACAAACATTCGATATATATATATATCTATATACATATATATAACATATATAAATATATATAAGCATTAAATAAGCTTCCGCACGTGGTCTGGAATCGAGGAATTTTTTGCTTTCACTGTTTTGTTTTGCTATTGAAATAATCGTCTGTATTTTAAGCTTCTGTCTGTCTGTACCGGTTTTTTAAGTATTCAATAAAAAGTGAACTTAAGTATTCCATAAATGCTTCAATAAATGCTGACATAATGAAATGTTGCGTTTTTGTAATGCGTTGACCATAAAGGTCAACATGAATTTCAAGTTGTGGCATTGAGCTTCCAGCAGATTTTACCACCAAGGGGAGTTTATTATTGTAATATATTGTTGGAAATGTTAATGTCCGCAGGCACGTAGACCTTGTTGTTTACTGTACCTCAGCTATTGCCTTCCCTATTGACTGTCAAGTGCCTGAACTCGACTAAATGAAGTAATTCTGACCAACTCTATCGTCCCTTCGGCCTTCTGCAGGCAGCTCTTGACATCATGTTTATTTATTTACTTATTTATGTATTTTTTATATATTTTATCTATTTCAATTATTTTATTCATTCATTTTATTTTTTTTAATTTTATTTTATTTCATTTCATTTCATTTCATTTCATTTTATTTTATTTTATTTTATTTTATTTTATTTTATTTTATTTTATTTTATTTTATTTTATTTTATTTTATTTTATTTTATTTATTGTAATTATTTATTTATTTATTTATTTATCCATTTATTCAATTAGATTTATTGTGTTAATTTCGATTTTTTTTTCTCTTTTAATAAAAAGTTTCTGCCATACATTGCCTTCTGCCCTATGGGGCGTATGAGTGACATTAAATACTTTTACACGAGCGCACAAAACTTTACAGCCAAAACAATAGCACAATGTGATAAATTTACGTGAAAAGAAAATTAAACAAAGAAAACAACAACGCAGTAGCAATCGCCTGTGTGTTCACAGGTTAACGACTGCTTGGCAGGTGACAAGACAAGCCGAAAGTCCACAGCAAGTTTGGCCATTACAAAGTCAACACACATCAGCAGCGCGAAAATAACAGCATAAAAAGCAACTTTCTACCCAACAACTTTCGCATCGCAACAGCATGAATCCAATGTTCATGCATGTGTGACGAAAACTCGCTTTTGCACGCATGTGTAGGTGCATCAAGTGCTGATCCCAATGTATGCGATTCTAATATTTATGTCAAGTGAACCTGAAAATCTCAACAATACACATGCACACACAGATTGAACGCACAATGACAATGAGCAAAGTTGTAAGAGAAAAGCAAAAGTCAACAAAACGTACAATAGAAATTGTTTAAGCATTCCATGCTGTAAAAACTTTGTTCACTCTTTTCAAGAAGTTTTCGCAATGCGTCTGTCGATGTGCTGCTGCTGCTTTGTTGATGTTATTTTGTTTTGTTTTTTACAAAATTCCATCTGCCGTCGCTGCTTTATGTTAATTGGCTACTTGTAATGTGGTAAAAAGCAGAGCGTCATAATTAATAAACCGTCTAGACATTTGGAGTGAGTGGCACTGTGTGGCCATTTTAAGCATTGCTCGCAGCCAGAAAGCCAACAATGGCGAACAAACAAATACAATGACAATAAAATTATATGCAATTAGGCATTGAGGTGCATTGAACTATTCTCGGCGTAGTAGCGTTGTGATATATTGCGGGAATTTTATTGCCAAAATTTATGTATTGCAAGTAGGGACGCTCGTTAAAAGTGTAGTCAGGTCATTGGTCAGGCAGTTGCCATGCCATTAAATGCCCTTTGCCCTGGGCACTTAGACTGTAGTTTATAAAAAAAATTGTTTGCGTAAAAGAACCAACTGTGGATGGGCCATAAAAAGCACTGAATGCTTCAGTGATTTTATTACCTTTAGGGCTTTGACATCATGTTGTTACTACATAGTTGGCTATTTGGTTGGGTCACTATTCATAGCAAGCAAACAAGATAAGTAAAAAATGTCAGCGACTTAACTGAAACATAAGTACGTTCTGCTTTGGAAACAGACATAAGAAGAAGAAGATAAGGTCGTGTATAATGTAAGCTACATATGTTCAAATATATTAAATTAGAAAGATGCAAATAGAAAGGCTGCCTCAAAACAAGTCTGAGAAGGCACTTAAAATCACTATAAAGTTAAGATGTTTAGCAATTCGTGCGCGTAGCAGATTGTAGTCAGCACTAACTAAAACTAAATAGTACCAAATCAATACCGAACAACATCACAAGGATGTTTTTGTCAACAAAATTTCACTTCACAGTTAAGTCGAAGCTAGCTTAGAAGTGTGGGTTGGCATTGGGTTTTCTGAATCGAAATGCTGATGTCAATTTCGTTTGGATTCCAGACCATAGGAAGGTTGAAAGAGTAGCGGAACGGACGGACTCTTTGACTGTAGCGCCTCTGGAGAGGCGCTTCAGTTAAAGAGTCAATTCAAGGAGTATGGAGTGATGTGATGTCATGTGATGTGATGTGATTTGATGTGATGTGATGTGATGTGATGTGATGTGATGTGATGTGATGTGATGTAATGTGATGTGATATGATGTGACGTGATATGATATGATATGATATGATATGATGTGATGTGATGTGATGTGATGTGATGTGATGTGATGTGATGTGATGTGATGTGATGTGATGTGATGTGATGTGATGTGATGTGATGTGATGTGATGTGATGTGATGTGATGTGATGTGATGTGATGTGATGTGATGTGATGTGATGTGATGTGATGTGATGTGATGTGATGTGATGTGATGTGATGTGATGTGATGTGATGTGATGTGATGTGATGTGATGTGATGTGATGTGATGTGATGTGATGTGATGTGATGTGATGTGATGTGATGTGATGTGATGTGATGTGATGTGATGTGATGTGATGTGATGTGATGTGATGTGATGTGATGTGATGTGATGTGATGTGATGTGATGTGATGTGATGTGATGTGATGTGATGTGATGTGATGTGATGTGATGTGATGTGATGTGATGTGATGTGATGTGATGTGATGTGATGTGATGTGATGTGATGTGATGTGATGTGATGTGATGTGATGTGATGTGATGTGATGTGATGTGATGTGATGTGATGTGATGTGATGTGATGTGATGTGATGTGATGTGATGTGATGTGATGTGATGTGATGTGATGTGATGTGATGTGATGTGATGTGATGTGATGTGATGTGATGTGATGTGATGTGATGTGAAGTGATGTAATGTGCTGAATGAGTGGTGACTCATTAGGTACATACATACAAGGACATACTATCTGTTGCAAAGGATATGGTCATCAAGGGAAAGTTCGATGGGGATGAGTTGTGGACCACTTAAAACAAGAACCTATTGGAGTTGACGATTGATGTAGTCACTAGGAGGGAGGGAACATCAAGCATTCAGCGTTCTTGACCAAAGCAAACCTTTGCAGTGGCAGCCTTTAATGATTCTTACTGAATCAATGACTTGAATGACTCTTCTGCAATAGAACCACATTAAACTATTCTAAACTAAGACTACAGAAGGACAAACAGCCATTTAAGAGAATGAGTTGGGGACCATGAATTACAAGGACCTGCACGGATTGACAATAGATGTGGTCGTCAAGACGGAGATCGACTTAGACAACTAATATTTTTCCTCTATGTTAAGAAAATATATGTTTCAGCTAATTTCTAAATGAATACTAATAAAGATATCTCTACAAGGACATAGCGTACTATAATTGAATATTCCTACCAAACGATTCGAACTCAATGTGAACCTCACTTCTATGTACCAACAAAATGTTGTCCGCTTACTTTGCTGTTTTGGCCAACCGTATTTTGTATTTTATACTCGATTTCGCATGACGTCTGTGCAGCCTGCAGCTGTCCGTTTATTCTATTGCCGGTCTGTCTATTTGCCTGACTGTCCATGTAGGGGCTTTGCGTATTTTTTAACAAATGAGCCAAGCACATGTACACGCTTTCGCGTCATAAATTAGATTTATCATAAGCACACAGGCACACCAACACACAAACACACACTGCAGTCGTAAAGGCCTGTATTTGTTTTATGTTAGCGACTGTATGGTAGCATTCTCAATATTTACTTAGCCACAACTCCGGGCACCGAGCCACTGGTACACTTTGTGTCAGGACGTTCGTTGTTAATACGCGTTAATAAATTCCTTTCTGATGTTGGCAATTTGTTTCGAGAATACTTGCCATATTGTAATACAGACAAACTGGCCAGAACCCGATTGTTGCCTGCGTCGATGGTGTGAGAAGGCAACATTTTACATTTTTTATAATAAACTTCACTCGTAGATTTGTTTAGCTGCAAATAAATGGTCGGCATTCATATGGAAATAAATATGCCTGCCAGACGTGCTCGGCCCTTTGCATAATAAATACATTTTCATACATTTTTCTATTAGTTCTAGCCTCGCTTAAACCAGCGTCATTGCATCACATACGACAACGACCCACTCTGCAGCGAGTGAAAGTAAATGGCGCAGTATGAGTGGCAATAAATCGTTACAAATAGTGGCGCACATCAGCCAAAAGTGCGGCCACATTATGGCGCGACAACGAGGTAGATGCTTTGGGTGTGTTGTTGCACTTGAAATACGATGCGCTAATAATTTTTAACAAAATACAACGAAGCACTTTTAGATTTAGTGGCGACAATTTATAGTTTGATTGGTGAATAGCAAAGGATGAAGTGATTTGTGGGGTATTAAAGATAGATTGATGGATAGTTGCCAAAAGGAGGCACTTATAAAGTATAGAACTTTGATTCGACAAAGCTTTCTATATCCAAATTTTCTTTCTCTCTCTCTCTTTCTCTCTCTCTTTACGTTTCAGCCTAAAAATTGATCTAAAAAAATTTTAGATCTTTTGATATAAGGGGGGGAAAAGCTTGGTTTTGTTTGATCCAAAGCACCAATGTTATGGTTTGATAGATGAAAAACAGATTAACGAACGAAAACAAAGCTTCCACTGAGCTGAAACAATGACCCCACTGAGCTGAAACAATGATCCCAGTGAGCTAAAGTAAATCTGTAACAAATAAATTCAATGGTCTCTGTGGTCACGGGGCACGGCTCAATTGGCAGGCGCGCAGAACATTTGGAGGAGGCTGAAGCTGAGCCTATGGTTCCGAAGAGGGGGAAGAGACTGTGCTTCAATTCATGTGTGAATTTCCTTCCCTTATCAAAGGCAGGTTTAAATTTCTTGGCTCACAATTCTTTACCAGTTTAACTGAGCTATCTTCACTGTGTATCATAACCCGGTTCATATTGGAATTCTCGTGGTTCTTATAGCTTAGAGCTTCGGATCAATTGAACTGACAATCTGTGGTACCACAATGAGCCGCGTATGTATACTTAAGCGTGCTTTCATGTAGAAACTTGCCACTCCAACCGAACCTAACTAACACTACAATACCTAAAGCAGTCGAAATGGCTCAGTTGAGGCCTTTTATTGTATATAAATTTTATAGTATTGCTTTCTGAAAGAACTAAACTAAATAATTAGGAACATGGTGGCATGGCAGGTTACTTAGTGTGATGGATGAACGAGTTCGAAGAAGCAAAGAAGTTCAATTGAAGTTTTTTATGGTATATAACTTCCATGACATTGCTTTCTGAAAGAACTAAATTGGATAATACCAAACTTTGGTAAGCCGCAGAATAAAATTACGGATTTTCCCTGCACGCCCTGTGAATCTAATCTAACCTAACACTCATCTAAAATTACAATTAAATTCGAAATGGGTAGGTAGGGACAATACATTTCGATTATTGCTTCATAGAAACCCCAAACCACACAATTCCGATTGTATGGGGGACGCCATCTGATGGTGAATTTCTGAACCTTAAGTAATTTTGTATTTTTTGTATTGAAGAATGACGCCAATCGCTGAATAAATCATTCAAATCGGGTTAATAGTTGCCAAGATACGATTTGTCTCCTCTTACTTAACTACATTTACAAGTGGGGAGCCAATTCCATTAAAAAAAATGGCCAGTTTTGTATGGCAGCCTCCTTAAAACTTGGAAATAGCGAGTAGGTATGTTTGAAAGAAACATTCGGAAGGGAAAAGAAATGGATGTCAGTCATACATTTGACACGTCTGGGGGCAACCTGGGAGCAGTGGGAGCCTATTTTATAAAAACCATCATTTTGTATGGCAGCCCCATTAAGGGTTCGAGATAAGGTATAAATATGTTTGAAAGAAATGTTCCGTAGGAAAAACTAGTGTGGCTCAGTCACAGATTTTAACCCTCTAAGAGCAACTTCTGAGTAGCTTTGGATCAGTTTGTAGAAATTTCCAAGTTTTTTGTGAACTTTGACTTCGATGCGACGCCATTTAACCCCATTCTGACCCCAAAATTGTATGCTGCATAAAATGAGAAGTACATTAGCATTGATAATCCATTATTAAGAATCCCCATACAACACTGAATCATACCCACTGCACATCTTAGTGTACTTCTGTGTGTTATTTTCTAAACCAATTGAATTGTTTTGCATTAGATTTGAAAACTTTCTCTAGTCTGTTAGTTTTTTAGACTGTTTAGTAATAAATAAAAACCCAACAACTCAATTCTATTCTGACTGCACTCGTTGCAATTGTGCACTGTCAACGCAATCAATTAACCACTGCACAACACAAAGCAGTCGCTCATACGCCCCGTTGTGCGCATAGAACAACTCACTACATATATACAATAAATACATACTTATTTGATCAGCTTAAGTGTCACACAATGGCTAACGTTGACAGCCGCCTTTTCAATGCAAATAATGCAAAATGTTGTGCCACTAAACTCGCGTCACTTCATTCTGTACAGTTGTAAGCATATGAAACGAAAACGCTTGGCCTGCAATCAACAAAGTCGACTCAAGAGCATTCAGAAACAATAAATCAGTATGTACAGAAAAAAACTCAAATAAAACTGAACTGGACTGGCCCTTTCAATGACAATGACTGCAATTTCAGGCATTTGGAAAAAATTGCCAACACAATCGTGTCGCATCACTCGACTCCAGCATTTCACTCCGTTATCGTGTCATTGCCGGCTCGCATTCCTAGAGCTTCTCGGGCGAGAGCAGCGATATCTTTTGTGGCGCTCGAAATTGATTGCGATTCACTTGCCCGCCTGCTCACGTTCGCTCATTCGCTTGTCGCTGTTTTGTTGTGGTTGTGTTGTGTTTTGTTGTGGCAAATATAAATTGAAATGTTGAAAAAGAATAACACAGACAAAAAAACAAATACAAACTCTTTAACAATGCACTATGACAAACATTGGCGCTGCTGCTGCTGTATCACAAGACAGACTATTGTCATTTCCTTTGACCATTGTGTGAAATGTTTAAGAAAAATAACTGCAATTTTGGCCTTGCCGCAAGCTGACAAAATTTAATACGAACGGAATGTTTGGAATTTATTTATGTAAAAGTCGTTTTCTACTCATTCCTTCGTTATTGTATTCTATTTTGTGCTATTCAAAATGTTTTCTGGCTTCAAGCACAGAACGGTTCGTGAGATTTGCCGCCAACGCAAAAACTGTTAGTGACAAGGCACAAAATTGTGCCGAACTTTGTGTTGGTTTCTTTTTTTATTAATTAAATTAAATGTGCCACAAGCACACACACACACTATAAGACTTGCTGTAAATAATGTGCAATAAATCTTAACCCTTGTCTGCTAAAACATAATACCTGGCGTTTAAATTAAAAGCCAGCAGCCGACGGAAAGGCGAGCAGCAAAAACTCTAAAGAAACGGCAGCACAAAAGACGAGAGCAGGAGGCGGCTTTAGACAAGAACACAAACAAACAAACAAACAACCAACCACGACCGTGAGAGAGAACAAGCCAACCGACATGTTTCGCTGTAAATGTTCGTGTATGTGGCTGTGTGTGTCTATGTGTGTTTGCTTTACAATGAGTGCGTGTTGTGTGTGTTTAATGTAGAAAAAAGGCATAAAATTGTGTAAACAACCCACACATAAAGCCGGCAGCAGCTGTAAGGCGGCAATTTTAACTCAAAACTTTGGCTCACGATTCTTGAGAAAAACAAACAACAACAATTTAGGAGTATTTAAGGCGGTCTTGACGAATCTAAGGGAACGGTGCAATGTTATTGTTATATTGTTTTTGTTATATTGTTATTCTTATTGCTACATGTTTTTTTTTTAAATTAAAAATTTTAATTTTTATTAAAAACTTCTAACAACAAAAATTAACAAACTTTTCTAATCTAGAAACTTTTTCTTTTCAAGCAGGAATCGCTTTAAGCTCAAGATTAGTAAAATTTTTTTTCAAATGCAACATTTTTTTTTTTTTACACAGCCTGACCATTCCGAAAAAACAATTTAATAAGTATAAAAAGAAATCTATACACAATAAAAGTAGAACTGAACATAAGTAAAATCTCGTTTTGAGTTTTTTTTGTTGGTCCAAAAGGATTTGGTTTTTTACAGAATTTGAAATATATTGAAAACAAAAATTATGCAACAAATACTATTAACTTTTTACATACAAAGAAATCAATTTACAGTGAAATAAGAGGTGAAACGTGGTCATGTTTTTACAGTTTTTAAGTTTTTCTCTCAAACATACTATTTTTTACGGAACTTGAAAATCTTTAACCCTTTCGACCACGAATTTTACCCTGTGTCTCGATATTACTTTTTGGTATTTAAATCATGAAACACTTTCCTAAGAAGTGTACACACGGCATTTGAAGTCGCCACGCTCTTTTGTTAGAGTTCTAGAGCTAGTTTACTTATGAACAATTTTAGCTTAAAATGGGTGAAATAAATTTTGTATCAATAGTTTTTAACTACAGAAAAATAATTTAATATTTATGGAAAAATACAAAATTATCACTTTTTAATTTTATTTAACCATTATTCAAAAAACAGGGTTTTGATCCAACGCGCCCAGTTCGTAGACTTCAATTATGTAGAACACAAACATTCCATGATATCGGATAACAGTAAAATTTTGGTAATTTGCTTTGAATTCACTTCTAAAAATATTAATTTGTTGGTGCCTACTTAAGGGAGTGTTCCCGTCTAGAATGCCGATTTTAGGCTGTTTTTCAAAAAAAAATTATTTTGGAGCTACAAGGCAACATGCAATATTCTGGTTTTTTGCTTGTTGTTCCTTATTATTTGGAGAACAGAAACTCATATTTGTGTCAAAAAATTTTATTTTCTAAGTACAAATTTTCAGTGGTCAATGTGACCTTGTCACGCTGATTTTCACTGCTGGCCGATAAGAAATTTCGGGAACCAATAATGTGAAAAAGAAATGAGTATGCAATTATTAATCTGCAATAAATTCCGCGGATGCTAAACCACAGTTTTAGTCAAAATGTTGATTAGAAACAAAATGGCGGCTATATGAAAAAAAATTGTCCAGTTTTGCCACCTTTTTTTACCTTTAGAGTGCTTGAAAATATATTTAACAATAATTTTTTGATGAAAACTTTGGTTTAGCATCCAACGAAAACTATCTAGAACATTTTCCCAAAATTTCAAGTCGATACCTCTCATAGTTGCTGAGAAAAGTTATCGGCCAGTACAAAAAATGTGGTTTCGAGAAAACGCGTTTAAAGTATCATGCGCAATGTATCAGCGGAGCAAAAAGAGCTGAGATTACTTCAATTAACATGCAAAAAAGTGGGTACTGAGTTTGCGGATTGAAAAACGACTTTGGGGGGTGATAGTATATAGTATAAGGTACAATAAAACGCCAAAAAAAAATCGATTTTTTCAAACTTCTACCCGGGAACACTCCCTTAAATTAAACCCATAAATCAAACGTAGCTTTTGCTTTAAGATGACAAATAGGTGAAGTTACTCTCAGGCAACTTTGGGGTCGAAAAGATTAAAAACAAAAATTATGCAGCAAAAATTATTAACTTTAAAACATACAAAGAAATCAATTAACAGTGAAATAAGAGATGAAAATTGGTTATGTTTTTAAAGTTTTTCTCCAAAACGTTCGATTTTTTGTGGGACTTAAAAATCATAAAACAAAAACAAAAACCAACTTTTTTTTAACCACAAGAAAAAACTTATATACAAACAAAATATACTTTAAAAGAAGTAAAATGTGCTAATATATTAAATTTTCGTTTGGTACAACAGGATTATGTTTTTTAAAGAATCTTTGTTTTTTTTGTTTTACTTTTTCACATAAAAAAATTAATTTACAGTCCAACAAAAGGCGAACTGGCTTTAAAAGTTTTTCTGGAAGACATTAGGTTTGTACAGGACTTGAAGATCCTTAAAAAAATCAAAATTAACAGATTTTTCTATTAACTAAAACAAAAAACTGCTATACAATCAACAAATTTCAAAAGAAATAAAATTTCGTTATCATATATATATGTTTTTTTTCTAATACAACAAGATTTTGTTTTTATAAAATCTCAAAATCTGAAAAAACCAAACCACTTGACAACTACTAAATCGTTTTCAACATTAACAACAAATAATCGATAAATAGGAACTGATTTCCGTACTCACAGGCCAAAATATTAATTTCATTAAATAAATTGTCAACTTTTATTAAATTTGCCGTTTAACTTTTATTAAATTATTTATTTAGTCAGCAAAGTCATTTTACAACAGCCACACAATGCCAACTATAGAAATTCAAAGCAGCCTTAGGAGTAGGTTGGCCTGTGTACTATATATCAGAAAGTTAGCAGAGCGAACGCTTGTCTTGGTATCTGTACTTAAAAGTAAAAGAATTAATAAAAATTCTATGCTATCCAAAATGTATGGAAAACTAACACACACATACATACGAATGTATGCACGTGCATGTAAGGTAAATAAATGGATGGTTAGTCGCCCGCGCATCATTTGACCTTTGCAAATGACACATGATATGAAGCATAAACAAAACAATAATGTTAAACAACAAAACCAACAACAACAATAATTATAACAAGGATAACAAGAAGCTGACTTGTAGCAACGCTTGTACATGTCAGACACAAGTGGCGCGCTCGAATTGAAAAGTTTTCGGTTTGCTAAGTATAAGACGTTGTAAGACTAATGCAAAAAAATTATTTGGAAAACAAATTTTTTGCTTTAACATGTTTAATTTTGAAAAAATGAAGTTGTATTGTTTATTAATTCTCTCTCAAATTTTATTTTTCTTTTGTTAATAATAAAATCACTAAAAAAGTAATTTTCGAGTTCTGATTATGAATACAAAAGAATTTTTCATTGAATTTTTAGTCATGTTTAAAGTTATTTTAAATAAATAAATAAGTTTGTATTTCACAAAAATTTTTCATTACTTTAGTTGTTATTTGTTATTGATGCGAGTAAAAATTAGTTCGGTCCGTTTTCAAAAGATGACTCCGACTATTGGGAATGGGTCGTAGTGACAGCTGATAGCGGTGGTTTCAGAGACGTTAGACATCCGTAAAAAATATTCATTAATACTGCTTTGAGTTTATTAAAAAATGTTTGTTTTTTTACTGCATTAAAAATGTCCAACTTTGTGTTAACTAAGAAACATTTGGGGGATGCGATTTTTCACTTGCAAGCAGCGGCTTCAAAGGGAAAAGTAGATGGGCTTTTTTATCCAATTGTGACTGGGCATGAAGAACGAATATTCTACAATTCCAAGAAGAAAAAATACTACGCTATGCCCTGTCAATTGTTAACTTCGACCTCTACAATGAACTTTGAAATAGTAAAAAATTTATATTTATGAATCTACAGACTGAGATCCAAAACATTTATGTTTTGCATACCTGACATATTTTGATCCTAAAAGTTCAAAATAGAAAATTTAGTTAAGAGAAGACAATTTTCCTCTTTCATTTGATACCCATTTCATCATTATTGCACAATCGCAAATATTTAAAAAAATATTTTAAATGTATATATCCTTAAAATTGTAAAGTCCTTTAAAAAGGTCTTTGGGTCACAAAATGAAAAACTGACTATGCCAGGATATTATAAATGACCTCTAGTTTCACGTCTATATCTCAATTGGGAGGGGTCTTGGAAAAATTAAAAAATTTTTTCGCACGGTGTAATAAATTAAAAGTTGGTGTTTTCACTCCGTTCATCATAACTTTGTTATTTTTCGTTCAATTCTATTGATGTTAGGCTTAATATTTGCTCAAATAATATATCTTTCATCTTAGATTTTATAACCAGAGGAGATCATTTATTTTATCTATAAAAAAACGATTCGAAAATGTATAATTTTTGAAAATGGTCGAAAAATTCACCTTTTTACAACTTTCATCGTCAGTAACTTCCCCAACTCTAATCTGATTTGGACAACCTATATATCGTTGGAAAGGCTAGTTAATTACCTTCTGAATGACCACTTGTGTTAGTCGGATGGTTGGTTTACGAGATATGTTCTCATACCAGAAATAAGAGGGGAAAAAAGTGTTTTTCGAAGATTTTTCGCAAACGCTTCTTAAGAAAATTTTTTGATTTTCAGTTTCGTGTTCAGCAGCCGAAGTTTAGTCTACAAAATACTTTTATTTTTAGGAGCATGTTTCGTGTCGAGTAGTGTTACTGATTTTTCCGATGGATGTAGCACGATCTGACAGATCCGGTTCATTTCTTTCGCAGAAATCGAAAATTGGATTGCCTCAAAAGACAAAAAATTTTCTCGAGATGGAATTCGAAAATTGCCAGCGGGATGGAAAAAATGGACTGAACTATTTCGTACTCCTAATACTTTTTTTTTAATAAACAATAAACAAACCATAAACATGCCACTTAGTTTTTTCCAGCTTAATTTAATAAAGAAACCTATATGAATTCATAAAAAAAATACATTTTTAAATTAACTGACAATAAGTTTGTTCGAAGCAAAAGTAACTTTTTTCAATCAAAAGTAAAAAAGTCATTGCATTTTTTTTAATATTTGAGAGATACCATCGAAGCCCTGAGGTCAACTAAATTGCAGCAGCTATGTAACAGGACCTGCTTACCTCCTTTGTGGCTATTTTCTTTCTGAAAAGGAAGATTATAAATTTTTTTCCTCAGACGGTCAATATGGTTCTTTGCAGTTGCGGATCCAGGGGGGGCGGGTGTTGGGGGTTGAACCCCCCCCCCCCCCCGAAATATGTGGATCGACTATAAAACTACATACAAATTAAAAAACATTTTATAAATATTAAAGAATTACATTTTAAACCACCCCCCCGAAATATTTTTCTGGATCCGCGTCTGGTTCTTTGCCATCTCCCAGCGAAAATCTAATCGTACAGGACATTCTGTTTCTTCTTACAGACTTTGGATATTTCCCCCAAAAGGTTATAGTCAACCAAAGCACTCATTCATAAAAGATAGAATAATCGATATTATTCCCAACTAGAACGAAATGAGGAAAAAGATGCACCACTTCAAAGAAGGAGTCGCACACACATTAACACGAAGGATAAAGGACATAGACATTTCAAAAATCTTTTTAAATATTTGAACATGTGCAATGATGATGATATGAATATCAAATGAGAGAGGAAAGTAGTCGCTTTTTGACTAAATTTTATATTTTTAACTCACAGAACTAAAATATATCAGTAAGATCTCTTCAAATATATGTCCTTCGATATTTAACGAATAATTTTGAAAAAATATATATCTATGTTTTGGATCTTGGTCTATAGTATAATAATATATCTCAAAATTTTATTCATCTACCTTTATTTGTTTGGAGTTAAAAAAAGTGTCCGTTCATAAGCAAGAAATAAGTATGGAATAACTATGCATTAATTTTTTGCGTTTAAAATTAGTTTTTCTGATGGGTAGATACTTTAACTTATCACAGTAGTTGGTCAGATCAGAAAATAAAAAATGCTAATTTACAATGAACAGCGTCCAAATTCATATTTTTATCATCTTTTGGATCATCTTTTGGGTCTCCACAAAATTGGTTTTTAGAAAGTGGATCTTATAACTCTGACTGTCTGACCTACTTGGAAAGCGAGCTTCGATAGCATTTGTGTTGGTTGTTAGTTGTAAATATTACAAGAAATTAGTAGGTCCATTCAGATTGAAGCATTCTTTCGACTTTCAGCAATGCCAGTTTGAGATTTGACGAATCGATCCACGTTATGGGTCTTTTTGTCCTATTATGGACAAGCTTAGCACTTGAATGACCAAAAGTTTCGACATGACTCCATGGAAGATTTTCATTATTTTATGGCATTAAATTTTGAAATAAAATTTCACTAATTTTTTAAGCCAAATTATATACAAAAATTGAAAATATTCTTCAAAATAGGTTAACTCAATTTTGAAACTTGATTTCATGGCGTCATTTAAGGAAGTTTAAATTGATCCAGTTGGTGTTCAATCGACATGTTTTTTTTGTAACCTTTACTATAGCTCTCTTGCAGGTAGCCGTGGGCGTTAGGGGATTAAGCTCTATGTCTGATTTTTTCCATTAGCCCAACTCACACAGATTCAATCCACTTAAACTTCACTTCCAGATTGATTTACTTTTCGTTTTAGGAGCAATTAAAAATCTGTTCATTGCATCACTTTCAACTCGATGCCAGCCTCGCTGCTGCTTCATCAATTTTTCAAAAACAAGCAATTACAAAAAAATAGTAGCTAAAAAATAATGATAAATTACCATGCAGTCTGCACTTTGGGCGCTCCGGCGCTACGCTCACACTAATTACCTTCGACTTTTTCGGCGTCGCCGTTTTGCCTCTTTGCCATCTTTTGGCCAACTTGGCGCCAATTCTCGTTTGCTTCGAGCATGTCATGTGTTATTGTTGTAGTATGCGCTAATAATTTGCATAATACATACAGCAGTAATTTATTGGAGCGCAGCTGTATGTGTGTGAGGGTGTGGATGTTGGTGTGGGGTGTGTGTGTGTGTTGGGTGTGAGGTGTGTATGTTCCAACATGTGTCTACGTTGTTGTGTACACAAACAAGTGTAGCTATAATTTATGATTTTAATTTATGAAACATATGCAAGTACATGGGTGTCTGTGTGTGTGTTTGTATGCGTTGTAGGTTGGCAAGTTTTTGCTGACTTTCAGCTTTTAAGTTTACCATCGACTTAGGTGCAAAGAGCCGAACATACTTTTAACGAGCCAAGACTAAAACTCAGCCATTATGAATTTTATTAAACTTTGTCGTGTAACTAGTGTAGGTGTGGCAATACTTGCTGGTAATACCAACTATGTGTGTGTGTGTGTGTGTGTGTGTGGGGAGTGTTGCTGATGAATTATGAAATGCTTTTGGGTTAATGAGACATGCAGCACAAAAACGTGTAGAATACTGTGACACAGGTGTTTACTACCAATAAATGACACATGTGCACTTGTGTCGAGACGAAAATTAAAATAGAACTGATTTTTTCTAATTAAGTAAAGCAAGTGAGCGGCACAAAGCTGCTTTGGTATTTGCAATATTTTTAAATTTAATTTAAGTAAGTTTTTAAGCAATTTTTTTTCAATTTTCCCAGTCAACCGAGAAATCAACAAACTGGCCACTGTTTTTTAACGCAATCGTTGTAGTTTTTCAAATATTTATACCAATTGGCTTTAAGCAAAACGTCTCATATGTAATAAACTATGACATAAAGGAATATTAATGTCTTTCAATCTTCTCGTTCACTGCCAATCAAGCGCGCAACTACGCACATTTGTACAAATATGAAGCAACAATTGTGCGGTAGCTGAATACCGAAAGCAATTTGCATGATTGAAATTCGTTGGCATATCGCTTCGATTCAATTTCATTTTACCCGCTTATGGTTAATAATTAATTTATGCACATTTATTTAATACGCCGCGCATATTCATGACGAGTTGCATATCGGCCACTCGCTTCACTCCGCATCGCATCGCAGCGATCAGCTCGCGCATGCATTAATGCAGCATCGACATATTTAATTATCGGTTAATGGCCGACATTCCCATGGCCGGCCTTATTGCATTCTTGTCTATTATATATGTACAGGTATGTATATTGCAATACGCAACGACATGTTCAAACATTGCGGCGCCTCGAAAAGATATGCCGGCATGTCTTTTAATTGAAATCATGCCATGCGTTTCATTCGCGAATTTCAGTCTTGTCAATAAATGATATTTTTAAATTATTGAATAATTTTTATAATAATAATACAAATTGCTACGCTATTGAGTAACACTAGAGAGTTGATTTTGTTCAATTTAATTTTAAACTAGCAGAGCCCAGTGGCTTTGCTCGCATTAACTTTAAGATTTCATTGAAATAATCTTTCTTCACATAAACGTTTAACACCTTTTTACCTCGTCTGATGTTGGTTTTCGAAAACTGACAAACATGCACTAAATTATTTATTATTTTTCTAAGTATAAGGTCAATGGACCCAATAACGATTCTCTTAACCCTTTGTTAACCCCTTCAGATTTTGATCAAAAATACTTGTTCAAATATTTTCATTTAAAATGCTTTCCCCATATTTGAAGTCGCAAAACCCATTAAATCATGTTTCCTCAAACAAAGTGTTAACCCATTGTTGACCACATCAGATTTTGATTTTCGGAAAAGTGAAAAATTTTTCAATTTTCGAAGTGGTTTTATTAGGTTGAATGTCAAAAAACCGATTAAATCATGTTTCTCCATACAAACTGTTAACCCATTGTTGACCACGTCAAATTTTAATTTAAAAAAAAGTTAGCCATTTTTTATTTTTCAAAGTGGTTTTATTAAATTAAAAATCTATTAAATTATGTTTCCTCAAACAAAGTGTTAACCCATTATTGGCCCCACCAGATTTAGATTGAAAAAAGTCAAATGTTTTCACCAATTTTGAAGTTAATAGACCTATTAGTCCATTTTTTTATAGGCATCCTGGTTAAAGTTTGTAACCCATTGTTGACCCTTTCATATTTTTTATATAAAAAAAAAACTGAAAAAATAGGTGTCTAATTATTTTTAATTTGGAGCACTTTCACCAGATTTGACAGTTTCTCCACACAAACTTTTAACCCACTGGTGACCCGCCAGATTTTGATTTTCAAAAAAGAGAAAATCACTTGCCTCATTTTTTCCATTTCAAATGTTACCATCAATTTTGAAGTTAATAGGCTTATTAGTTTATGTTTTCTATCTAAACCTTAACCCCTTATTGACATTTTCATTTTTTTAATTTGATAAAGCGAATAAATATCTACGTGTCTAATTATTTTTAACCTTTTTAGTGCCGGAGGCCGATATATCGGCTCTTGCTGCACTAGGAGAAGTGCCAGAGCCGATATATCGGCCCGCGCCTTGTAGCGCTTTACTATTCGCATTGCGGGAGAACTCTATCTCCAAATAATTTTGTAATACGTTATAAATGATCTAATTTCATTACGAGAGAATAAAAAAAAATAGTTTTTTGTTTTAACTCTTTGTGGACGTTTATGTTATCGGAACTTTTCGGCAGCGTGTTATGTAAACAACTGTTTGAAGAAATAACGTTGCATTGCCACAGCGAGACGTAGGATCAGTTATTGTCTCCTCGATCGTTGTTGTGAGATATATTTCCTCCCAGTTGCAGTTTGAAAGCGTAATTTTTGTTATTGCCGTTGTTTTCCGCTTTTGTCAAACATTGTTGTTTTTGACAAGCCAACAATTAGCAAGGCAGAATTTCGAAAATTCTATTTATTCTCTATTTCATCCTTAGTATACTGCTTTTTGAATCATGTAAATATTGTTTCTCGTTTGGTTTTTATGAGCATTTTCCCAAACCCTAGTAAAACTGTGAAATTCGGCCGATTATTCTCGCATAGGCACCTCTTTTTCGCCCGGCACTAAAAGGGTTAATTTGGAGCACTTTCACCAAATTTGAGGCCTATAGGTCCTTTAGTTCATATATTATCACAGTTTCTCTATACAAACTTTTAACCCACTGTTGACCTCGGCAAAATTTGGTTTTTAAAAACACAAAACAATGAAAAACACGTGTTTATTTCCTTTTGATTTGAAGTATTTTCACAAATTTTTAAGTCAATAGGCTATATGCGATTAGCCACGCCCAACTCTAACGCTCACTATAAAAACAAAACTCAACTATATTATACTTTTATAAAGCAATATTGGTATCAAACGATTCAGCGTGTTATTGCGACGAAAATTTGGTTATATAAGATCGGCCACGCCTACTTTCCGCGCCCACTAAACTATCAAAACAAAGTTATAGTACATGTCTGTAAATCAATATTGATATCAATTGATTCTGTGTTTCATTTGGGTGAACATAGGTTATACGAGATTGACCACGCCAACCTGATACGCCTACTATAATGACAGAAATCAGTTGCGGCATATAAGTGCGGCATTATAAGTATTTAAAGATTCAGCGGCAAATATAGGCTTTATAGCATCAGCCACGCCTACTTTATGCACCCACTTACCTAAATGTAACTGGTGTTTGACAAGGGGCAAGGTACCTTCACATAAGTGAAACTGAGTGAACTTAGTAAGTACGAAATTCATTCATAAACTCTTCTTAAGTTTTGTCTAATTTCTGGCGTTCAAGTCAAACTTTGAGCTTTGGTGTGTTCAGACACCTATAGTAGAATTTTATAACGAATATTTTTGTGGCACAAAATATCCTTGAAAAGTCCTGTTTTAAAAGATATGTTTGGCATTTTAAGAACAAAGGGTCAGATTGACCCATAAACATGGGGCCTATAGGGTTAAAATGCTCCAAAAAAATTGTCCCCGTAGTATTTTACATAAAATTGCTGAACACATGATATACCTAAAATCTAATATAAAATGATTTCAGTATACCGACTCAAAATTCATAATTCAAACGTAAACTTTCAAATCTTCAATACACTTACATACAAGTATATATATGTTTTTTGGCCCCTTCTACCAGAATCCGTGATCAAAATTTTGTTATTTTTTAAATAATTTCATTTTGTTTTATTGTATTTTTTTATTATATATAAAGATTACAAATTTGTACTTGTCATCTTTTTTTATTAAAAATTTCGAAATATCAAGCAACATAAATGAACATTTCATTCTCTTGCCTACTACTTTCCTTTATATACATAATTACTTGTATTTTCCAAATATGACTGAAAAACGTTTCATCAAATTTTTTTTTTTTAGTTGAACCTAATCACCAAATCTTTCACGCTACAAACACAACAATAATTATAACCGCTTCACTGCAAAATTCCACAAAAGCCCTAATAGCTTCAACGTTACATAATGCAAATTATGAAAATCAGCCAAGCGGAAATATAACCTCGTTAAGTTAGGTGGTGTGAAAAAGGTCGATCGGTCAGTCAGTAAGAAATGAAAGGGTGGTAATTAACCTTTAGGGAATATACTGCAATCCCGGTCAGAAAATAATGTGTGGTATGAGAAAATGACGCAGAAAGGTGCAAGTGACGCTGGCAAATAATTATGTAAATTTAATTAAAATTTAAATGACAAAGTGATGTGGCCAAATGCGCAAAATAAAATACCTACAAATTGTTTTTGGGGTCAATTATAAAATATCTAAAGAACCACAAAGCGAACGAAAAAACTTCGAAATTACTTATTGAAAAGGTAAAAGCCTAACGAGGCTGTAACTTTTAGAGCAAATATGTATGAATGTGTGTGTGTGTGTGTATGTGTATTGGTTCACTCGCTAAGTAAGCTGGGTTTTTCACTAGGCGAAAATAATTGCTTTCCATAGGACCATCGGATACTGAGGTATTATTACACAAGCTTTTCATCACCGTAAGACTTGACACGTTTAGTTTAGTTTTTAATGAATGGAAGATTGTGAATGGAGAAAGTTATTACTTATTTCAGTCTACTGACTACATATCTGATTACTTTTCGGCAAAAAGTATTTGTAACGAAAACAAGAACAATTCAATTCCGAATTAGTTGCGAAGTTCTTGAGTAAAATTTGGGAGAATTGAACATTTTTCCAATGTTGCTTTGTTGTTTAGAAACGAATGTTTGAGTCATCCATCAAATCTGATCGTCCTATCATTGCTGAAAAGACAGCACTCTGTAGACATTGACAGCACAGTTTGGTCACCACTCATACAAATAATAATAACAATAAATTAGATCCACATGGTTAGGACTTTTGTCTCAGCTTTCGCTTCACAAGAGCCGAGATTGTAGTTCAGCTACTCGGCAATTAGGCTATCCTCTCCAGACAAGAATGGAAAACACTTGAATCCAAAACAATTTAATATTACATTTTCTTGAATGTTGAAAGGCAAGACGGTATCTATATCTATGCCCTTAGTGTATCTATATCTATTTTACTTTTGAGCTATGATACTCGTATAAGAAATCTGCCCAAGTAATTATTTTTTGTTTTCTGGTTCACTCCTTCCGGGAGCATAGGGTCTCCACAAGACATTGCCTTGGTTGGTTGTTTACGTTAACCGGTTGTGTTTTTCTGCCAGGGTAGGTGATTAGCCTGCCACAGGTAGTTCTAAGTGGTGGGGCTGCCATCTATTTCCGCTTAGAAACAACGCCTCCGATGTTGTCAGCTACCGATCATATCGTCATCTGCTGTGTAAAGGAGGTGACAGCAGGATGATTGGGGACTTCGCTAAGATCGGTTTGGTGCCCTGTTTTTCGCTAATGCCCGCTTCCCCTTACAGGCGTCGCTGGTGCACCGTGTAGCTGTATATTTGTTTTTATTTCTGTTTTTTTTACAGCCGCACAGCGCATGATGCGTGTAATATTGCGTGCGAGTGAGTGGGAAAGGATCATCTGAGATTCAATTTTTTTTTTTTTATATAGTCTTTTATTTCATCTTTCGATTAACCTATTACAACGGAGGTTTTTTAATACTTTTTTAAACCAAAGTTTTTAGTTCAAAGTTGAATGTCAAATAAATAATCCAAAATATTTTTCGACACACAATTTTCTGAACTGTGGAAACTTTTAATCGATTTTTTACATTGCATATTAGAAAAAAAATATCCGAAAATTGTTAAAGTTGATCCAAATGTTGTCCGACATCAAATTTTCCGAACTTTTAAAATTTTAAATCAATTTTAAATTAGTTTCCATTGAGTTAGAGAGGTCCTGCTTAGGTTGACTAACTTTCCTTGTATTAGAAAGTTCAGGATTAGGTTGAGAAACTTTCATTGCATTAAATAGTTCCAGCTTAGGTTGACTAGCTTTTATTGCATTGAAGAGATCCGGCTTAGGTTATGTAGTTTACTAGGCTTAGAGAATTCCTCCTCAGGATAAATGGCTGTCATTGTATTAGAAAATTTAGGCTTGATCTGAGTAGTTTTCATTGCATTTATAGTTCTAGCTTCGGTTGAGTGACTATCTTTTTATAAGGTTGATTTTTGTTGATACTAACCGAGGTTTGCCTGGAGTGACAGGATTTTCTTAAAAATAAGATATTTTTCTTCTTAAAAAGATTCTTCTACATCAAGAATTCACTATTAGCATACTCAATACACACTAAGAAACCAACAATGGTAAAGAAGAAAAGTTCGTAAAGGTATGTGCCTCATCTAGTTAGTTCTTTAGTTTAAGAGTTGCACAAAAATTCTTTACGTCCTTGCAGCAGGAGGTCTCTTATTATTAATTTGTATTTATTTATTTATTTTATTTATCTCATTTATTTATTTATCTACCTATGTCTACCGTATCTATGTCTACCGTTGTCTAAATTTATTCATATTATAGAATTTAAATATACCCAAAAACTCAAACTAAGCATACAGTTAAAATAATTAGCCACCTAATGATAATCAAATTAGCTTCGAGGCAGACAGCCAGAAACTGTCTGAGTCTATGAAATTTCACCTCAAATACTCACATACAGTTATGTAAATATCAAACACACACTCTCATACATACTTACGACTATGTTTGTCTGTGACTTTGGCAACTTCCACACTTCTAATTTAAAATCCACCAGTTGTAATTAATTATACACAGCAATTAACTAAATAAATAGTACAAAGTTGAACGTTTAACCTTGGACCCACACTTGACATGGATTTTATTTTATTTTATTTCTTTGCAAAGCACTGAAAGCACACTTGGCAGTCTCTGCATGGCGGTTTTGTAAGTGGATATTAAAACTACTCTTTTTTTGCCGGCTTCTAAGTAATTATGCTGTTTGCACACAACTAGCTGCGCTATTAGACCTGAACCGCTATTAGTCAACTGTGAGACATTTCATACATGAATACATGAAACAAACTACATAACTATTTATGAGCAGAAAATAGTAACAACATTTGGCTGCATTTAATAGACATTGGATCAAATTCCAAAGCTGCAGCAAAGGCGGCGATCAAACTTGTTACATTTGTCACACTTGTAATACATACTATACAGACATGCTGACCTGCGTGAGTTGAATACGTGTTTGAGTATTACACCAGCACAGTGTTTCCCAAACTTGGAGAAAGGATATCCAAACTAGGATATCTATCTATCTATCTATCTATCTATCTATCTATCTATCTATCTATCTATCTATCTATCTATCTATCTATCTATCTGTCTATCTATCTATCTATCTATCTATCTATCTATCTATTCAAATATCTTGTTTAAATATCTTTTTTTTACAAATATTTTGGGTGGCAAAAATGGTTTCAGGTGGTATTGGGTCAAAAGTTTAGCGTCAAAAGAATTCCAAGATTCGTTGAAGGTGTTTGTCGCTTAAGTTTCAAAGTTAACTTCATCAATTTGCCTTCTTCACACTGCATCAAAGTTTCCCTAATTATCTCCTGCATAGTGTGTTGTAAGCCTAATCCTAGCAGTGTACATCCATTAGAGACATTAGTATTCTTTTTGAGAAACGCTGCACCAGACTGAAACAACCAGCGTCAAAGTTCAGTGACAGTTTTTCTTATTTAAGCATCTGCCGGCTAAGCACTCGAAAAACACTCGCAAGATTCTAACTACGTGCATATATATGAAAATACTTGTAGATGCCTCTGTGTAAGCTATAGAAAGTTGTCTCATATGTGTGTGTGTATGTTAAGTGAGTGTTGCGTTCGGCTAATGAAAAAAGTTTGCCAGAACACAGACAGCATGCATATTCCTACATACATATAAATATCTTACATCTTAAATACCTACATACATACACACACACACACACATGCTTGCCTGACTTTCTGCAAGAATGTGAGCGCGCTGCAGTCGCTGTTGCTGGTACTTGCTTGATGATGATGTCGATAGCGCTGTCTGCTTCGTTTGTCTGCGTGTGTGTGTGTGTGTGTGTGAGTGTGAGTGTGAGTACGTTAAAAGTGCAGCAAGTTGGGCCAAGTAATTAACAAGTAAACAATGAGTAACCTTATTTCATTAAAGTGTTAATTTTTTATTTTATTTACCATTTTATTTGCTGCTAACTGACATTCTCTTTCTCTCTTTTCGCTCTTTTTATACTAATTTTGCTTGAGTGTATTTGACTTGTGTTTTTTTTTACAAATTAATTAAATGCTGTATTTTCTTTTTGCTACTTGAGTGTCAGCACATTTTCACTTTGGAACGAACAGCAAATTAAAAAAAGGAAAACTATCTATTCAAGCATTGCCTTCATTTGAATAATTGAATTTGTGCAGCAAAAAACATTCAACTGTTTGCAGCATGTGGCATCAGTCGTTACCGCAACTTCAATGCAACGCCACGCAGGTTAAAAAAACGTAAACAAATATCGGTTACTATAGTTTTTTGTTGCAACGCAATAAAGCGCAAAAAAGATTTACGAGTAGTTGGCAGCTGCACACAAACGGCCGCTGCCTTCAACGCTATTGCAGCAAATTTTTAATTTTACTTAGTTAGCTGCAGCTGCGCTGAATTGCATTTTGATGAAAACAAATCATCCACACACACACAACCACACATACACATGCAAATTGTATAGAAAAAAATTAAAAAAATAATACATAGTTGCAGCCGCACAGGTTGAAGCTGGTGTTTGTTCATCCGCTAACTGTTTCGCTGACCAAGCGATAAAAAAATGTAAGTAAATTTTTCATTTCATTTTTCTAGTTTAGTTGGCATTAGCGATTGAAGCAGTTTAGGGTCCTGTAGCCACGATTTCTGGTTGATTGTTGCCGCTTTTTTAAATTTTAAGATTCAATAAGGTTTTTAAATTCAGTGAATAGTAAAAAAAAAACTGCGATCTGCGAATGTCTGGAAATTTTTTAAAAGATCTTTGAAATTTGAGGTCATGAATATTTAAAAAAATTATTTAAGAAATTGAGCACAAAGTAGAATATCAATATGTGTTTCCAATGAAAGAGAAAATTCCCTACATTAAAAAAAAACTGCATATTTTTTATTATTTGGGAATTGTCCTTGAAATTCTAGCATAAAAAATTTGGAATAAGTACTTCTCTCTGCTAAACAAAGAATTTATATTTTTTTTTTTTATTATTTATATTTTTTTGTTTAAATTTTTAATTGTTATATATATGTTTTGAATTTTATTTTTTATATTTTATATATAATTATAATGATACAAAATGTTTCGAGCTCAAACTGTTAATGGAATTAAGAATTTCTTCAATATATTTTATGAGTATTTTCTACATCCCAACATTTCCATCATGAAGTACTCACATATTAGAGTTAGGGTGTGTTTAACATTTTACTAATCTCGTCGCCAATCAAGTACCGAAAAAGAATTTATTTTATGTGGAGACAGAAGAAGAGACAGAAGCTTGTTTGAGTTGCAGCTACATTTCATCATCCAAGGAACAACTAAGGCCATCTGTTGTCTAAGGTGTGGATTTTTCTCGCCCTATATAAAACTTTAAGCTCAGTAAATTTCATTAAGTTTTTTCAGCTCTATTTTTTTATATTATATTTTATATAAAAAAAATTTTTTATAGCTCTATTTTTTAATATTAATATTTCTTCTCACAAGTTTGCACTAAAACATTATTCAAATATGTTTATACTTAGCTTGAAATTCAAATGACTTAAGCCAGTAGTAAGACTGATCATAACATATAATATAAATCTATTAATATGCCTCAAAGAGTCAAGACAACGACGTCAGTGACGTTTACGAGTTGCTATTAGTCACGGCAAATTTTACAGCTTAAAAAATTGATTCAATTAATATGCGAAAATTTGTCTATTGACAACGTCAGATCAGGCAAACAAATTTTTCAAGCATACAAAATAAGTGTGCATGTGTATGTGTATTTCGGTATGTGTGCATAGGCAAATGCTTGTGTGGCACGCTGACGTTGCTGTGTGCGGGCGTTTGCATAAAAAATGAGCAAAACGCGATTCTTAAGCGCTCACGTGCCAGCTACGTGCGTACACAGAACACATACATACATACATACATACATACATGCAGACAGGGACGTATATAACTATGCTTCAGTATATTTATTTATGAGCATTCGACCAAAGCACATTTTTTAGTCTATGCCGAACCTTCGGCCTCGTAATAATCGGCCGTTATTGATTTGACCGATGCCAATAATAATACGAATAATACGTCCTAACAAATTTCGATTTTTTATATTTTCTTTATTGCATAGCTAAGTGATCCCAGAACCAGATTTTCTTTTGAAATTTAAAAAATTTAATAAACAAAGTATAAATTCAAGCTGACCAGTGGCGCACATAGGGGGGACTTTGAGGGTTCAAACCCCCAAACATAAAAATTGCTGGTACAAAATATGGTTTCGAATGGTATTCGGTTCAAAAGTTGAATGCAAAACCCCCAAAAATGAAATCCTGTGAATTCACTGAAGCTGACAATGAATTTCACTGTCATTTCCCTCATGCCCTGGTTTCCATTGCAGCTCTTCCAAGTTGCCCAGTTCATTCACGGCAGTCCGTCACCAGCTTTGAGGTAGTCAGGTAGGCTTCTAGAGCCTTTAGGACTGCCTGACAGTTGCCTAGCAACCTACCGAAACCTGTTTAACCCGCTGAACTCAAAGGCCTCCAGGATGGTTAAGTGTTGTCTAGAGATAGCAAGACGAGGGTGGGGCATGTAAAAGAGATTTGTAAGGATTGTATTCCTTCTCTTACTACATTCTACTTTGGTTATGGTATCAAAAAATAGCAAAAAAAAAACATTGTATTATTATTTAAATGAGCTCACGATAATTTTCTGAAGATTATTTTGATTTTCAGACAAAACTTAAATTCCCTCGAAAGGTTGAAAAATATTCTGATTTTGGTCACTTTTCTTTAATTTTTTTTTGGACTTGAATTGTGTTATTTTCAGACGAAACTTACATTCTATCAAAGCGTGGAAAAATAATCTGGTTTTGGTAGCTTTTCTTTAAATTTGTTTGCACTTGAATTTTTTGTTCTACACAAAACTTAAATTCTGTCGAAGTGTGGAACAATATTCTGGTTTTAGTCTCTTTTCCATAACTTTTTTTGGACTTGATTTTTTTTTGTTTTCAGACGAAACTTAAATTCCCTCGAAAGGTTGAAAAATATTCCCGTTTTGGTCTCTGTTTTTTATTAATTTTTATCTGGACTTGAATCTTTGAAAACAATCGGCGAAATGATCGAAAATTGTTGACCTAATAGGGGCCGATACCGCTGCCGATTAATCGGTTGAACAATAATATTTGTGCATATTTACAGCAGCGCATAGATAGCGGACAGCATGTGCAAGTATGTATATATATATACATATATGTGTTATTTATATATATGTACTATGTGCTTGTATAAGTGAAATCAATTTTTTTTCGTTTTGTATTTGTTGCAAAATTTGCACTTTTGTTGAGCGGTGAGTTGAGCGTTAAATTAAATTGAATGCAATTTCTATGCGCTAAAAACAACAGCAACAAAACCAAAAACAAAACGCAAAACTAAGTGCACACATAAACAAAGGAAAAATTCATGAATTTAAAGATATGCCAACAACAAATTTGCAGCAAACAAACAATTTGAAAAACGTCAGTGATTGATTTGTGTGCGAAATATTCACACCTGCCGCTAGAGTATTTTTTTTCAATTGAATCTTGCAATATTATTTTGGAATTTATTGAACCAGTACTAGCCGTAATATGTCATCGTTGCTTATGTGCATTCGCTGAATTTGACTAAATTAATTAAATATGCGGCTAATTGAGGCTAAAAGTATTTCGAGTGCGTGTGTCGCCTCATTAGCGACTCCAGTGTTGTCCGAGGGGGGAAAATATTTGAAATTTTTTTTTAAATTCAAGAGATTTAAATTTAGTTGACTGATTTGTTGACTGACTTTTGTTGATTGTACTTACAACTCGTTGAAGTTGGCAAAAAGACGTGTAAATTCGGTGCATTTTAGGTGCCAAAGGGATTTCGGGACTTTTGAGTGGCATTCTCGGGTTACCAGGACATTTTGGGATTTTTCGTATTTGGATTGTAAACAACTTTTCTGATTGGAAATTTAAGACTTGAAGAAAACTGTCTCATTTAAACCTAAATCTAACCTTAGTTCTTTCTTAGCTATAATTAAGTAAACATTTTAGACTGAAGATTAAAGTGAAAAGTAATGGAAGTCAAGGATCGCAGGACATTTTGGGATTTTTCGTAATTGGATTGTAAAAAACTTGTCTGGTTGGAAATTAAAAACTTTTGAAAAATGTCTCATTTAAACCTAAATCTAACCGAAATCCAAAATTTCGATGTTCGTTATTCATAGATAAAATGCACCAGTCATACTAAAGAATTTTAAAACATTTTGCATATAAAATAAATCTTTTCTACTAAGTTTTCCGTAAGCTATCTTTAAGTTATCCTCTCAGTGTAAAGATTACAGTGATGATTGATTGTAGTAAAAGATTTCGTGTTTAGAACCCGAAATTCTGGGATTCGGCATTCTTAGGCGAAAACACCGAGTGCGCTGCTAAAGTCACATCCGGCATTATTTCTCATTGCTGTCATTGCAGCGACCGGCAAACGTAGTGAAATCCACTCAGCAGATTTCGTTTGTACTTGAAAAAGTTATTTGCCAAAGAGTTTGCCAGCTGTGTTGTTCGCCAGTCGCCCAACCAGCGAGCCAACCAGTCATGCCGTGAACGAATGGCGACTGCTGTGCGCTCATTTTATTAAAATTTACAAGCATAGCTTTTTCACAAAAATAAAATCCCACAGAAAAAAATAACAAAAGAACAACGCAACACAACCACAGAAATCGGTAGAAAACTATTCGTAGCGAGCGGGCGAAATGCAACACTGGCACTGGTGCCGCCATTGGCGTCAGCGTAAACAATAACCAGCGCACAACTAACCAATGTAAATTCCCATAAACTGCCGAGCTAACCGAAAATGCGGTGCAAAAATAACAACAACAGCAAGACCAACAACAACAACAACAACAAAACAAACACACATAAAGTGTGCAGCTGCAAACGCTTTAAAATGCACGCGTGCTGGCGTAATGGGCGCTGTAAGCTGTGAGTCGGCGCACAGTGGTCGGTCTTCACATAAACTTTGAAAATAAAAAAAAATTTAGTTTGAATAAAAAAAATTGGTTTTTCTATAAAGAAAGTTGCGCTGATTTGAAAATTTAAATAAATTTGTGTTTGTTGCCTACACCAAGTAAGTAAGTTAATTAGTTAGTTAGTGAGTTTAGCTTAGTAAGTTTAGTTAGTTTAGTTCTTTAAGTTAATTTAGTTAGTTTATATAGTTAGTTAGTTTAAATAGTTTAGTTAAATTAGTTAGGTTTAGTTATTTCAGTTAGTTAAATTAATTTAGTTAGTTTATATAGTTAGTGTCGTTAGTTCAGTTAGTTTTGTTAGTTTAGTTATTTAAGTTAATTTAGTTAGTTTATATAGTTAGTTAATTTAGTTAGTTTAGTTAAATTAGTCAGTTTAGTGATTTAAGTTGGTTTAGTTAGTTTATATAGTTGTTAGTTTAGTTAGTTTACTAAGTTTATTTAGTTAAGTTAGCTTAGTAAGTTTAGTTAGTTTAGTCAGTTAAGTTAAATTAGTCAGTTTATGTTGGTTGGTTGGTTTAGTGGCTGCCTCTGTATGAGACACACTTAGGCCTATAGGCCCGTTGTGATACCACAAATTCCACCCGTTTGAAATGTGTATGCAACACTGTTTTTTCCAACATGTGATACAACACACGTTTCAAACGGATGGGGAAAGGGAGGGAGGGGACCTACAGTTTAACGCCGAATCCGAACGGCGATTGGCAGTTTTTCTTTCACACTTGGAGGTTTTGCCATTGCCTGCCAAGAGCGCACTTGTGCGATTCTTGTAATTCTCATTCCCTTCTGTGGATAGCGATAGAAGTAGACGAGTGTTTTTTCCAGCCCAAGCCAGGAATCGAACCTGGGGCGCTCGGTATGAGAAGCCAGCGCGCTACCCGCTGAGCTATCGAGGCCGACAGTCAGTTTATGTAGTTTTGTTAGTTTAGTCAATTTAGTTAGTTTGGTTAGTTTAGTTAGTTAAATAAGCTTAGTTAAATAAGTCAGTTTAGTTAGTTCAGTTAGTTAAGTTAATTTAGTAAGTTTATATAGTTAGTTAGTTTAGTTAGTGTCGTTAGTTCAGTAAGTTTAGTTAGTTCAGTTATTTAAGTTAATTGAAGTATTTATATAGTTTGATAGTTAAGTTATTTAAGTTAATTGATTATTTATGCAGTTAGTTATTTTAATTAGTTTAGTTAAATTAGTCAGTTTAGATATTTAAGTTAGTTTAGTAAGTTTAGTTAAATTAGTCAGTTTAGTTAGTTTAGTTAGTGTAGTTAGCTTAGTTAGTTTAGTTAGTTAAGTAATTTTAGTTAGTTTAGCTAGTTTTGCCAGTTAAGTTAAATTAGGCACTTTAGTTAGTTTAGGTAGCTTAGTTAGTTTAGTTAGTTTAGTTATTTAAGTTAATTTAGTTCGTTTAGTTAGTTTAGTTAGTTTAGTTATTTAAGTTAATTTAGTTAGTTTAGTTAGTTTAGTTAGTTTAGTTAGTTTAGTTAGTTTAGTTAGTTTAGTTAGTTTAGTTAGTTTAGTTAGTTTAGTTAGTTTACTTAGTTTACTTAGTTTAGTTAGTTTAGTTAGTTTAGTTAGTTTAGTTAGTATAATTAGTTTAGTTAGTTTAGTTAGTTTAGTTAGTTTAGTTAGTTTAGTTAGTTTAGTTAGTTTAGTTAGTTTAGTTAGTTTAGTTAGTTTAGTTAGTTTAGTTAGTTTAGTTAGTTTAGTTAGTTTAGTTAGTTTAGTTAGTTTAGTTAGTTTAGTTAGTTAAGTTAGTTTAGTTAGTTTAGTTAGTTTAGTTAGTTTAGTTAGTTTAGTAAATTTAGTAAGTTTAGTTAAATTAGTCAGTTTAGTTAGTTTAGTAAGTTTAGTTAAATTAGTCAGTTTAGTTAGTTCAGTTCAGTTGGTCGAAAAATAGGTGTTTAGACCACTTTTCAAATAGAATTATTTTCTGAGATCGGAAGATATCGGAAGATGTAATTACATTATCCGACAAAAAAAGAATGCTTCTTAAAATAAAAAAAATCCAGGAACATACTTTCACATACTTTTTAGGTATTTTCCTCTAAGTTTTGCCAATTTTCAGATTTTTAATTTTAAAAAATATTTTGAATTAAAAGTGAAATAAAAACCTCAGGTTTGCAAATTTTAAGAAAACATTAAAAGTGAAAATGGCCACATCATTTCCTAATCCGTATTAAACGTTTTAACAACTTCTTTGTAAACATGTATTTTTTAAATTTTTTTACTCAATCGACTAAAAAACATAAATTATGTGCTTACATTTTTTTGTGAAAAAAGTTTCGACTTTGAGCCGCTTTTGCACAGACACTAATTGATTTTTTGCACAGATTTTTTGGGGTTTTCTTAGTTGGAGTCTTACCTTTCAAATGACATCAAAATCATTAAATTCTGAGACTATACATTTTTTGAATTTTATCTATGGAACGAATCACTGTGCATTGTAGCTATGAAAAAGATCACTAAAATACAACCAAACTTCTTATTGACTCAACTCCTTCCACGTTTGCTCTAAAAATCAACCAATAGAGTTGAGTTTAACGTTCTTAATTGCTTCTAAATTCACGCAACGACAGCCCACTGTGCAGCAGATAGATTGTATTAAGAGTAAGCAACAACAGTTGGCCGAAGCCACGTGAGCGAAAATTTTAGCTCATAAAGCAACCTGCCACGCACGCTGCACTTTCAGTTGCCATTCTAGTTGTTGTTGTTGTTGTTTTTGCTATTGTTACTAAAGCCGTCAGTGTGTTGTAAGTGTACGTGATTGTGTGTTTGTGTGTGTGTGAGTGTATCTGGCAGTGAACTCGCACCTGCTTGCGGTTAATGTAGTTATTTGCGCAAACGCCGAAAAGTATGCAAAACCGCCGCCAGCCAAAGCGCTGCTGCAACACCGTTTTACTGCCACGTGCTGCGAGTACACTCAAACACACACACACCCAAACACAAACATAACAGACACAAATGGAGCAATGCGTTCACAAATATTGCAATGCAGCTGCAGCTGTGCATTGTTGCAATATTTGTTGCCACAGCAATGTGGCAACAATGTGCATGCGCGCACAACTGAAACAAAGTTCAAGCGGCTGTGGCTGCGGCATAAGGAAAACTTTCATAATTTCTGATTACGTTGCTATGTAGGTCGGTGCGTTTGTGCCGCCAAGTTTGTCTCATCTTCGCAAATGTGCCAAAGCATTTGGATAATTTTCCGCAGCTGCAACGGAAACGAGTCTCGGCTTGTCGCGCATTGTTTCACTTTCGTGTTGTTGTTGTTGTTTTTTCCCTCTTAAACATTGCGTAGGATAAAAAAATATTTTTTGTTGTTGACTACATTTGTGGCTAATGACGTAATGGCGTTTCGCCGTTGCCACTGGTTAATTGGTTTCGGAAATGCACTCAACTTTGTTTTGTTGTGTTTGGCTTCAGATTTGTTTCTAGTGTTGCACCTGAGAGCTTAACACTGGAATGCACAAAGTAATTAAAATTACCCCATTTAAATTTTGTATTGCTTTCTGAAAGCAAATCTTCCATATGGACATTTAAAATGTTTGTGATGCTCTCTTGATTTTATATTTGATTTTATTTAATGTCCTTTAAAGCGCTAATGGATACAAATAACTATTGCAATAACCTTAAAATGTATGCACATAACTGTTATAGCGCAAAATGTTGACATAAATTTATGTCGTAAATTGACAAAAAACTAAAACTTTGCTTCCATCTCTCAACACTTTCAATGTCTCGTAAACATTAATAAAAAATAATAAACATAAATTTATGTCGTAAATTGACAAAAACCTAAAATTTTGCTCCGATCTCTCAACACTCTCAATGTCTCGTCCTTTCTTTTCACACTTCGACACAAACTGAAATTCTAAAATCTGCTATTTTATGTTGCCACAAAACTTGAAATCGTTTTCTGACCAAAATCATTACATTAAAGTTTCCAAAACGTGCCCAAAATTCAGACTTTAATTTACTGCCGTTCGCCACAATCAGCACGTAATCAAAATATCAAATGCCCAAAAAACCAAAGCAGACAGCCAACTGTGGAGTGGTGGCAATAGCGTTGCCTTGAAGTGAAAAAGCCCCGAATGGAGGAGCCGGAAATGGTCAAAGTCATAAATCACGTTTGAAGTTGAAATCGTACGAATCAGCGTTGTAGTGAGAGACCAAAAAAAGGCCATAGGCAAAAAAACATTTCCAGCAAGCAAGCAAAAACCAAAAGGCAGGACACACACACACACACACACATATATAGAAATATTGGTATTACAAACGAAATTCGAGTGTGGCGGCTGGCGAAAAAGCAAAATTCGCACATGGAAATGGGAATGAAAGTGCTCATTTATCAATGCAAGACCGAGAGTTGCTTTTTAAGATGCACCGAACTAGCAAACCAAGAAAACGCACACACACATGTATATGAACAAGTGTACACTCGATATACGGTGGGAAACTTACGTGGAAAATGAAAGTTTAAATGAAGTGAAAATTGAAATTAAGATTTATAAAAAAAATACAATGTTGTTGCATGTTTAAATTGAGTGTAAGAATCACTAAACTACAAACTGGGCATATTAGAAGTCTATACAGGAATAGACTTTTGTTCGAGGATGGCTGAAAAGCTTGCGACCTCAACATGAAGATGGCAGCACTTGTCTACAAAAGATAGGAAATTTGTTGGTGCTCACCAAAGTTTCAGTTTCAGTGGATGTTCAGTTGTTGTCTGACAACGGATTGAGTCAGTCAGTGTAAGTGTTTTTGTTGAAATCGATTGTCATTTGTTGGTTAATTGTTTTTCAAAGGCAATACGAGACAAGTTGGACGCTGGACAGTCAAATGTTGGACAACTGAACCTCAACATGGCTGTACGCACTTGGGAGACAATGAACATTCAACATTTTCATAAACTGCAACCACTGACGCCAACATCGCTCAAGTTCCAAATCAAATGGTACAAGCAGTGGCGCACACACGATTTCATTTTGAGGGGACGGGGTATGCGTTCAACCAGTGCTGCACACAGAATTTCTTTTTAAGCGGGGTTTCGCGTACAACTTTTGAGCTCGATTCCATTTGAAACCATATTTTGTACCAGACATTTTTGTATTTGGGGGAGTTTGAAACTCCAAAACCCCCCTGTGTGCGCCACTTAGCCCCTGTTTGCGCCACTGAGTACTAGATAATAGTCAAATTAAAGTGAGAGAGGTAGAAGAAGCTATAAATATGTTCAGAGAATGGAAGAATTTGAATTTAATGAAAGCCGTGATTGCTCACATTAGACCAAAAACGTGTTCAAATGATTTTTTCTAATGTTTTTTTTGACATTAAAAAATATGCGAGCATTGCTGTTTAAGTTCGTAGACTCAGAAGAGACTAAACAAATTATAATTTTCAATTTAAAAAAAATTAATAGTTAAATTTAATTTTTTCTAGGCATCACCCAAGTGAATAAAAATTTACAAAAAACACATATTATTAAAAACCAAGTCAGAAAGTTATGGAAAAATGTTGGTGATTGTACGGCAAACATAACCTAAACAAAAAATTACAAATTATATTTAAATAATACATTTTTATTTTCATATGGATTTATTTATTAATTTAAAAAAAAATTATATTTAAAAATTACATTTACATTTATTTATTTATTTAAAAAAAAAAAATTATATTTAAAAATTACATTTTATTATTTTAAGTATCACGCAGTTAGAAAAAATAAGAAAAACATATATATTACAAAACACTATACGAGGAATGTACTACTGTGTACAAAGAATACCCGGAATTCGATTTCTTCGATTATCGTGGTGTTATGCATTATGAGTTCCTTCCGCCGGGCCAAACTGTCAACAAGGAATATTACTTGAGCGTTATGCGTCGTTTGCGTGAAGCTATTCGCAAAAAGAGGCCGGATTTATGGAGAGACAACTCTTGGTTTTTGCATCACGATAATGCACCATCTCACACGGCATTGGTTCTTCGTGAGCATTTCGCCAACTCATATCGTTCCACAGCCACCGTATTCGCCTGATTTAGCTCCTTGTGACTTCTGGCTATTCTCCAAACTCAAAAGACCACTTCGAGGACACCGTTTTGAATCGATTGAAGGGATTCAACGTGAATCGCCGCGCGCATTGAAGGCCATACCGGAAGGTTTTTTGAATTATAAACAAATTCCGGGTATTCTTTGTACACAGTAGTATACAAAAAATTTGTTGATTGTAGCAAAATTCTAACTGGATAAAATAAATTAAAACAAAATAAAATATTTAAATGAAAATATTGGAAAAAAATTTGAAAACAAATTATTGAAAAAAATTGTTTTGTTTAGGTTATATACAATTTAGAGTTACACTGATTTTTTAGGTTATGCGCCTAAGTGATAACTATTACATGTCACAATATCATCCAAAACATATAACTAGTTCAAATTTTATTATCATAATTGTTGTTTTTCAATATTAAATTAATTCTCCTCGATGGGGGCTTAATTATTGAGGACTGGATTTTGAATAAATAATTACATATATTATTACTAATATTAAAAAAAATATAACAATCGAAATTGGTTAGGGGCACTTAACCTTTCCTTATACTTTGAAGAAGACATTTCTTGTATCTTTGTTAGGCTGGAAACTTTTCAGGCCACCCTCGTCTTTTGGTTAGCCTTTGCAAAAGTGTGAATCGGAAAGCCTGCTTATTTTTTGACATAATTCAAGCCTGTCTAAAAAAAATTTTCTTAGTGATGAAAGCTGAAAAGCCAGCAATTATTTCATCAACATAACAAACTTCTTGTACAAAATCGGGTTTGAGTGACTTTAAGATGTCCAAACATTTCAATCAACTAACTGCTTCACTGATGTTCAAGGCATTCTTTCAATACTTAAATAATTACAAACGGTTTGAAGAACTTTAACAACAGCATTTCCAATAAGAGAATATTATTTATATATATTTTTTTAAATATATTCTATTACATTAATGTATATTTTATGAAATAAATGCCTAAATTGAAACTAAATAGAATTCACTAAATATTCCAGCAATCGTCTACAAAACCATTGCCAGTAAATTAATCTAATTGTCCGCTCATCCTAATTTTGAGTGGAGAAAAGCGTTCTCAAGTGAGGTAAAGTAGTGAGTTCAATTACACGTATCATTTATCAACTGAGTCACTAGCAAATAAGCACCAAATAATGCTAACCACAATGCGCAAAACAACAACAACATTAGTACAACATAAAGATTAACATCAACAAGGATTTCTGATGTCAAAACATTACCCAAAACGAAAATGAAATTCAGAAGTGAAAGAAAGAATCCAAAACAAAATGCAACAGACGGCCATTGGTTAGCGTTTTCAAGGTAAGGAGAACATTTTTTTTTAAGAAAAATTTTTAAGAGTTAATAAGAATTTATAAAATGGAATTAGTTATGTCATGAGTAATTAGAAAAAAATTCATTTCGAGTAAGCAATAATTGAATAGGTTAGGTTAGGTAGAGTAGGATGTGTGCGAAACAGATTACACTTTCACTCGGTGACAATATTCAGTAATTCGGCAGTAATTACTCAGCTATTGGCTTAATTTATTGAGTAATCTTTATCAATCTAATAAAACTTTATCTACAAAGCAGCTTTTTTATTACTTATGGAAATTTGTTTTCGTTAGGATTGAATATAATTACTTATAATTACTCTTTAAGTACGTTGAATTATTGCACAATTAAAAATAAATTTTCCAAAGCAAAACTTTAAGTTATCTAATTTAATATAATGTAGGTAGGTTAGGTAGGGTTCTATTCAGGGGTCATTATTTAGTAACTCTAATTACTTCTGACGAAGCAATCAATTGTAATTACTTAGATATTCGTACGAATTACTAAGGAATCTTTTGTAATCTAACATAAATTTATGCAAATGTTACATTTTAAATTATTTATATGCATAAAATAGCATTTAAATTGTATGAAATTACTTAAAATTACAGTTGAAGTACACACAATGACTTTTTAATTCTATTCTAGTGTAATTGCTTAGTTATTGGTTTAAATGTCCGATAATTTTTGGTAATCTAACAGAAATTTGTTCACTTTCTATAGTAATTACTTAATTACTTATGATTACAGTTGAAGTACACGCAATTACTCTGTAATTGAAAAATGAAAGAAAAGAATCTTTAACTAAAACTAAGGGTTATGTAATTAATTCTTTTTAGCTCGTAAGTGTAATAGTTATTTATAATTATTGCTCTTTTAAATAATAATAATAATAATAATTTATTATAATTTGCCTAACGTTATATTCAGTGGTAATTACTTAGTTATTGGCATAACTGTCTTAGTAATCTTCAGTAGTCAAACGGAAATTTATATACTTTCTATAGTTTAAAGTAATTATATGCAATATTTTGTATCTAAATTAAATATAATTACTTATGATTACAATTTAAGTATACGCAATCACGCTGTAATTGAAAACACACAAAGAAATTCGCCGAGAAAACTTTTAACTAAAGCTTAAGATTATCTAATTTATTACAATTTGACACAGGTTCTATTCAGTGGTAATTACTTAGTAATTGACATAATAGTCTCAGTAATCTTCAGTAGTCGAACAGAAATTTATATACTTTCTATAGTATAAAGTAATTATATGCACTATTTTCTATTTAAATTAAATGTAATTACTTATGATTGCGCAATTACTCTGTAATTAAAAAGCAAAGGGATTTTCCAAGGAAAGTTTTAACTAAAACTGTAACTTATCTTATTTACTGTAACACGGTTTAGATTCTATTCCGAGATGATTTCTCAGTCTTTAGCGCAACTTTCTAAGTAATCGTAGGTAATCTAGCAGAATTTGGTGCGCTTTCTATATTTTAAATTATTTGTATGCATTATCTTGAATTAAAATTATGTGCTATTACAAGAGATTACAATTTAAATACGCAAAGTTCTTACAAAAACAAAAACATTATTCAAATTTATAGTATTTAATTTAAATTGATAATACTTAACTATTGAACTGCCTAAGTTGAAAGCTTAGCAATATTTTTATGTATTTACCTTAATTGCTAATTAATTTTATAATTATTTCTAATACCAAAACCTTGTATTTAAAAATTATATTTGTTTAAGTCTTAATAGCTAACTTTTAACTATAACTTAAAGTAACATAACTTGAAGTAATTACTTATTTAATGTAAGGTAATTGTTACTAAACTTTAAAGTAATCCAAATTAATTCGCCTTCAATTGCATGCAGCGGTAAACACTTAATTAATGAACTGACATGAACATCTTTAAAAATTTAGCTAAATTTCACAGTAATTACTTGAAATTATCATACTTTTATAAAATAAGTAAGTTTTGTAGGAAAAAATTACAAATTTTTTAAATCTATTAAAATACTTTTCAACTACAACTTAAAGGTTCTCAAAAAAGTAAACTTCCTGCATGGTTTCATACAGTAATCTTGTAAACGTGGTATTTACTTAATAATTATTGTTACTTACTGAGTAATTACTGGTAGAAAATGTATTTTTATGACGACTGCCAAAGTGTATTTTAGTTAAAACTTAAAGTTTCTTAATAAAGGAAACTTCCTGCATTACTTCATACAGTAATCTAGTACACGTAGTAATTACTCAATAATTATTGGTACTTACTGAGTAATTACTCGTAAACAATGATATTTTTATGAAGACTTCTAAAACATATTTTTATTAAAACTTAAAGTTTCTGAAGTTAGGCCACTTTCTGAATTACTTAAGGGGGTCAATACGTGTAAACAGTATATTTTTGGATTCGCGCATACGCCGGAAAAAATTAATGCAATGTACAATTTTTTTTTCATTCTTTTATTAAAAGGTAGCAGTGCAAGAAAACAATTTTTTTTTGGCGTGCTCAAAATGGCGGCGGTGGTGGGGGTCCAACGTTGGGCCCAAATTCTAGTAGAAGTTGTGCCGGCGCCTCAAAAATCATCTGAAAATATTAATTATGAGATATAATATAATATAATATGAGAAAATATATGGACCTTCTAAACGAACTAACAAAAAAAAATATTTTCTCGAAAATACAAAAAAAAATACGCTCGAACCGAAAAAATTACCTTTTTTTTTCTTAATTTCCCGAAAATGGCGCCGCGGATTTTGCCAAAAACAATGCAATTTTAAGTTAGTTTAGAAGTTCTATGTTTCAAAAAGTTGCTGCCCAAATTTTAGATCAGTGGGACTAAAACTTGCCGAGATATTCTACTTCCATAATCAGAAACCAGTGTTTCGAAATAATTCGGTTTAAACTTTGCGTTACCGATATCATGCGGAACGAATTGACCATCAATAAAGCGCTGCTGCAGGGGAACGGGTGATCAGAATTAAAAACCACTTTAGGGGGGATATTCTTAAGACCCCCTGGAGTCTATTTCACAAAAAAAAATTTTGAAAATTTTGTAAATTTACACGTAAGGGTGACCCCCTTGAGGCATTACAGTCTTAACTGATCAGGTATACTCGTACGTAGTAATTACTTAGTTATTAACAAAACTTACTCAATAATTACTAACAAATGAGATCTCATCTCAAAATTCTTCTCGCATACAAAGCAGACCAACAGCGGAGCTTAAGTGTCCCAAATCACCTGCCATGACCGCAGTTTGCTGTTGAAATGTTGAGCTGTTTGCTTTGGCACACTTTAGGAAATTGTGGTTAACGAAAATTACCATAATTACAAGTGCCCACTACAACTACCTAGCCAACAAAACCGGCAACAACACTAATAGCAAAAACAATAACAACAACAGCAACATGAATCAATATAAGCAATGAAGTTAAGCCGCTCAAGTAAACCGATGAAGATAAAAATGACCAGTGCGGAAATGACCAAAACTCGAAACGAAATGGGGAAGACACACACACAACACCACATATACGGCCATCAGTCGCTCACACACACACACACACACACACACACACACACATACTTATACACGCACAAATTTGATAACGTGGCATGGTTGTTTGCGGTAAGCCGCGTGGCGGAAGGATGAAGTGGTTGCCAGCTGACATCGAACGACGTGTTGAGTGTGTTGTTTGTGTTGCTGCCAATGGTCCATAGACACCAAAAAACATTTACGAATGCAACAAAAAATCTATGTATATATGTAATAATGATAAAAACAACAAAAAACAACCAAACTAGGCACATCAACTCGACAAAATCTGATTATTTATTGATAAACGCTTGACGGCACTGCAAATAACAAAAAACAGCAACACCAGAGCTACGACAGTCAGAAGCATAAAAAAATTAAAAAGCAAAAAGCGACAAAGAAGAAGAAGGGAAAGAAAAAGATGCTTCCGAAAAAAAATTGATTGAAAATTATGAACACGTGGGTCAGCGGCAGCAGCTGAGCGGCATAGAGCAGCGTGTGAATAGAAATGCCAGCAACAGAAGAGCAAAAAAAAAATGCGTGAATTAGGCGGTCCGTGTGGACTTTAAGCGACAGCTTTGTGTTATTTTCGGTCATTCTGTCTCGGGCATATGGCAGCACACGCCCACTTGGCCCATTAGGCTGCGGTCGGTTTGGCGAATTGCTGAGCGCGTTCTGATTTGTCACTTCGGTTCGCTCGAGTCCAGCTCGCTGTGAAATGAAGCAGTAAATTATCGCCCATTGCGGCATAAAAGCTTTGTTCAATTTTTATGGAGTTAGTTGCTTGGAAAGCTGCCATATGCCATATGCCATATGGAAGTATGAAAGTACAAAGGGGAAAGTGTCCCTAATTTAGTCGATCGACCCCCTTTCGCCACGCCATTACTTAATACTTGATAATATTTTTCGCTTGTGTACGCAACGCTTTGTGTACACTTTCAAGCAATTTTGGTGCACTGTTAAGCTTCTAATCCCTTATCGGTTGTACGATTATGCTTGCAACAAAGACATAAACACACACACACACACATACACACAAACAAAGAGCGGTTATACAAGCAGATTTGCTGCCAAGTATTGACAGGGGAATTGCTCTGGCGATATGCTACTTTTTTTTCAATAAGCTTTTCTTCAAGTTTTTCTGCTCGTTTTGTTGTGTTTGTTTGTTTTTGTTTGTTTTGTTTTTGCTTTCTTTGTTGCTGCTTTGTGTTCGCACAACAAGCATGAAGCATGAAACCTTACCTTCAGCACGCACATCGGCGCCCACATAACGGACCTTTGCCTTTACTACCTCAAAAAAAAAACAAAAACAAACAAACAAGTTGAACAACAACAGCAACAATTTCAACACAGTTACTGCGTTTACAAATTTTCACTCCAAGATTTTATTAACTTATTTTTACGGCTACTTAATTCGGCTGTCGTGTGTGGCGGTGTGTCTGTTGGCAACTGTTGTTTTTGTTGTTTTTATTGTTATTGTTGTATTATGATATTCTCTCACTTTGTCTTGTATTAAGTTACTGTCCGTATTAGATTTTTGCAAATTGTTTTTACATTCTTTTTTTGTTGGTTTTTCACCCAAAAATAAAAAATCCCTGGAGAATCGGCCGTAACCTTATTCAGATTTTCATCTTTTGGGTTTGAAGCTCTAAAGTGGACCAACTGAAACGCGGGGAACAGTTAATATTTACAAAACCCATGATGCGAGACAGCAATAATGAATGCGCTGAACAGCGCTGAGGTTTGCCTTTTTTGTTTATTCGAGGCAGACAAGGTGAAAGGACCACAGCGCGTGCGTTCCTTTGTTTGCTTACTTATTGTTTGTTTGTTTGCACTTTCAATGAATAGGAGATTTTATGTTTCTAAACTTTTATGAAGCAACAAAACAACGAATAACAACAAAACATGTACATGTCTATAGAGAAAATTCACTTATCTGGTGACGGTGAACCCAGAAAGTTAAAACTGAAATTGTCTAACAGATATTTTGTAAAAGTTATTGCTTTGACAGCAATTCAAAACTGTTGTTGTACTTAAGTTATGTTCAATTCTGTTTGAAAATACTGTTTCCAAACACACTCAGCTGTCTTTAGCTGATGGTTTTTCCTATATTGTTCAGGATATGGAAATATTCATCGAATTATTAAGAAGTTGTAATATTTTTCGGTTTTATCTATTTAAAACCCCAAAAAGAAAATTCTTAAGGTTCACCAATTCTTGTATAAATACCTTTTTTTAATTTTTATGAGTTTCCATTTCGAAGATGAATATTTTTCGTCCAACTCGTTTGAGATGTGAGATGTTCTATATTGTTCAGGATATGGAAATATTCATCGAATTGTTAAGAAGTTGTAATTTTTTTCGGTTTTAAATATTAAAAACCCCAAAAAGAAAATTCTTAAGGTTCACCAATTCTTGTACAAATTCCTTTTTTAATTTTTATGAATTTCCATTTCTCACATCTCGTTTGAGATGTGAGATGTTCTATATTGTTCAGGATATGGAAATCTTCATCGAATTGTTAAGAAGTTGTAATAGTTTTCGGTTTTATCTATTAAAAACCCCAAAAAGAAAGTTCTTAAGGTTCACCAATTCTTGTACAAATTCCTTTTTTTATTTTTATTAATTTCCATTTCGAAGGGGAATGTTTTTCGTCCAACTCGTTTGAGATGTTCTATATTGTTCAGGATATGGAAATCTTCATCGAATTGTTAAGAAGTTGTAATAGTTTTCGGTTTTATCTATTAAAAACCCCAAACAGAAAATTTGTAAGCTTCACAAATTCTTGTACAAATTCCTTTTTTAATTTTTAAGAATTTCCATTTCGAAGATGAATGTTTTTCTTCCAACTCGTTTGGGATGTGCTAACAACCGAATCCATTGACTGGTACCATATGTCACTGAACATTGCGTATCATTTCCATTTCGTTTTCGACGTGCCCACACGACCCAAATCAACTTGATGTCCCATCCATCCACCCACTAAAAGTCAAATAAAATTTGTATACTTTTCTTCAGCAGCCGGCAACATCATCGAATTGCATATTCGGCCAGGCATATCCGATAGTTCACGTGCGCAGCACACAAGCGAGCAACACGTATTCTACTCAACTATGCATGCGTGTGTGCATGTTTGAGTACAACTGCAACTATAGTACAGTGCGTACAAAATATGAGACCAATTCGCAACACCATTGCAACCACACACACACACATACACTCACACGCAGTGTTCGAGCTAACAAAACAGACGCGCTTTTCTATGTTATTTGCATTGCGCATTGGCGCGATTTAAATTCTAAGCATATAAATTTTGTGCGCATCTTTACTCGAAGAATAAAATAAAATGAAATAAAATAAAAAATAAGACAAAGTGATATAACGCAAAGTTAAAATGTGCGCTTTGGGTATTTGACGTCATGTGCGCGCGTCCTGACACACACAGACACGCGCACTCAACACGCGAGCGCGCACTGCTTTCACGATGGATCGCTTTGAGACGTGTTCACATATATTTCGCATATCCTTAGCGCATCTTGGCTGCCTTCAAACATGGCAATGCGTGCCTTTGCGCTGCTTCGATACACCATCAACGCATTGGTGTGAGTGAGTGAGTGCGTGCATGTATGTATGTGTGTTCAAAAATTTGTATACGTAATTTTATTGCAGGAAAAAAGATGAAAATTGCGCTACTTGTACGCACATAAACACTTTCGCGCACGCTTCAACCATCCAGCCACCCCTACCCCTCCTCGCCCCTCTAAGTGCAGAGGGCACACGTCATTCTTTATTACCCCCATTTGCTTTTACTTTTGCATACTTTCGTGAAAGCCAAGCAAAATTATATGCGCATTGAATGCGTGAAAATTCAACGATAATCACCGGGGAATGCATCAAGATTTGGCAAAAAAAAAGCAAAACCGACAGTGAAAAGTAAGATGTTAAAATTTCGGTAGCAGAAATTGAAGTTAGGCAAAAAGTGCTGGAAATAAACGCAATTTTCTTGTAATTTTGTATGCTCGCACAGAGTTGGAAAATTGCTTTGTTCGAAGCTTCTTAAAATTTGATTTACATTTTTCTATGTTTAAAATAAAATTTACTTTTAAAATTTTTAGTGTTCGAAGTTTTTCATTGCAAGAGGCGATTGCATTTTTTTTAATTTTTATATCTTTCAGGTAGATATCTTATAAAATGCATAAGTATAAACAATTATCAATTATATTATCAATTATATAGAAGTCTTTCCAAATTCTGTTATTTTCATGTCTTATTATTTGTGTTATAACTCAATTTTAAATTTTCTATGTTTAACATCGCAAGCGTCATTTACATTTTTTTATATCAACATCTTCCGTGTTTTATTTTACCATAAATACACAAAACCTACCAACCAAACTCGTCAATATGACGAAATTTTTATATTCAAGGTTTCAAATCCTGTATTCTATGTTCTTTTTGATGTCTTGTTAACGTGAACATAAACATTTTATTATACTTAAGTCTTCAGTTGGTTACTTGCATAGATTTTATGTGTTTATACTTTGTCCTATAACTCATTTTTCAATGGTCGATGTTTTACATCGCCAGTGTACATCTGCAGTTTTTTAATGTTGATATCAATCATGTCAACATCTCATCATAAATACTCAAAACCTATACAACTTACTAACTGAACACTTTAGTAGAACGAAATTTATATATTCTATGAATTTAATTCTGTGTTCTATGTTCATCTCGATATCTTCATATTATACTAAAGTTTTAAGTTGGTAATTTACATAGTTTTCATGTGTTTATACCTTGTCCTATAACTCAATTTTCAATGTTCGATGTTTTACATCGCAAATGTCATTTGCAGTTTTTTATGTTATGCAATATCTTCTGTGTTGTATTTTATCATAAGTACTCAAAACTTACCAGATGAACTCGTCAATATGACGAATTTTTTATATTCAATGTCTCAAATGCTGGAAGGAAGGGAGCGGGCATACAAGGTAAAGTTTCTGATTGCGTTCAACCTGGCGAACGCCAGAACGATCCTTGTCCCTGTCCAATCCAAGCTGATACACAGCCTCCGCGCGGCCCTTCTGGATAGCTATTTGGCACCCGCTGAATAGTGAACTAATGTGTGCAGCGTGTCCAATCCCCAGGACTTGAAATTTGGGTTGTGCGCAGGGTTTGGTGCCCGCCACGTAAAATCTACCACCAATGAAAGCCAAAAACAAAGCCTCGGAAGGAATCCACAATGTTGACGACCACAGCAAACGATTTAAGGACCACGATTTGAGGATATGCACCTGGAATGTCCGGACCCTCTATAGGGAAGGTGCCTCTATCCAACTGGCGGAAGCCCTCACAAAATGTAAGGCTGACATCACCGCCATCCAGGAAATGCGATGGACAGGACAAGGTTGCTCCAAGCGAGCAGACTGCGACATCTACTACAGCTGCCATGCGGAGAAGCACGAATTTGGCTGCGGATTTGTGGTCAGCAAGAGACTTCGCCACCACGTCTCTCGGTTCACTCCGGTGAACGAACGGCTGGCTTCGATCCGCATCAAGGCTAAATACTTTAGCATTAGCCTAATTTGCGCGCACGCCCCGACGGAAGAGAAGGACGATGCGACCAAGGATGCCTTCTATGCGAAGCTCGAGGACGTCTACGACGGGTGCCCGGCCCATGACGTCAAAATTGTCCTCGGGGACTTCAACGCAAAGGTCGGGCGAGAAGGTATCTTTGGCCCCACAGTCGGGCAGTTCAGCCTCCATACGACCACTTCGAACAACGGTCTGAGGCTGATCGATTTCGCCGCGGCACGAAACATGGTAGTTAGTAGCACCAGATTCCAGCACCTCGATATCCATAAAGCCACCTGGCTATCCCCCGATCAATCCACCCGCAACCAGATTGATCACATTGTGATTGATGGAAGGCATGCTTCTAGCATTCTAGATGTGCGCACGTTCCGAGGACCCAACATCGACTCGGACCACTACCTTGTTGCAGCCAAGGTACGCATGCGTCTTTGCGCAGCGAAGACCGCGCAACCTAGTTTGCGAAGAAAGCTGGACATCAGTAAGCTGCGATCACAAGGGGTAGCCGAAGCTTACTCCGCTCAACTCTCCAACCAGCTCGGTCGCTCCCCCTCTCCACCTGATGACATCGGCGGATTATGGGCTCACTTATCCCACTCTATGCGCGCCGCCGCAGAAAATGTCCTTGGTTTTCGACGCCCACCACCAAAAAACCAATGGTACGATGAAGAGTGTCGCGCAGCCACTGCAGCGAAGAATGCTGCCTACAAGAAGACCCTGCAGTCGGCTGCCACGCGAGCCATGACAGAAAAATACCGGGAGGAGAGGAAGAAGGAGAGGTCCCTTTTTAGACGCAAGAAACGGGAGCAAGAAAGGCGCGAGCGTGAGGAAATCGAGGAGTGCAGGAGCAGGAATGACGCCCGAAAATTCTTCCAAAAAGTTAAGCGTCTCACGGAAGGATTTAAGCCCGGGGCATCTTCTTGCAGAGACGAAAACGGGGATCTGGTTACGGATGCGCAGGGTGTACTGAGGTTGTGGAAGGAGCACTTCACCAAGCTGCTCGCAGGCGACGAAGGGAACAATACCGCCAGTGGTGAAGATGTCCAGATGGCACCAATCGACGACGACGGTGTGGATGTGCCACCGCCCAGCCATGACGAGGTCTGGGTCGCTATCCAGCGACTCAAGAACAATAAAGCTGCAGGGCCGGATGGGCTACCAGCTGAATTGTTCAAGGCCGGCGGCGGTGAGCTGATTGGGTGCATGCATCAGCTCATCTGCAAAATATGGCTGGAGGAACGAATGCCCAACGATTGGAACCTCAGTGCCCTTTGCCCTGTGCTGAAGAAAGGCGACCCAACAATATGCGCCAACTACAGGGGTATCAGCCTACTTCCCATTGCATACAAGGTCCTGACGAGCGTACTATGTGAAAGATTAAAGCCACTCGCCAAGGCGCTGATTGGACCCTATCAGTGCGGCTTTAGACCTGGTAAGTCCACCATCGACCAGATATTCACTCTACGCCAAATCCTGGAGAAGACCCATGAGAACCAAATCGATACTCACCATCTCTTCATCGATTACAAGGCAGCATTCGATAGCCCGATAAGGGATCGCCTATATGCCGCATTGTCTGAACTTGGTATCCCTGCAAAGCTCGTGAGACTTTGCAGAGCGACGTTGAGCAATACGCGCAGCTCCGTCAAGGTTGGAAGTGACCTCTCCGACCCATTTGATACCGTTCGAGGATTCAGACAGGGCGATCCTTTGTCCTGCGACCTCTTCAACTTCACCATGGAGAGTGTTCTGCGCAAGGCCGGTGTACATCGTAATGGCACAATTTTCAACAAAAGTGTCCAGCTCCTTGCCTACGCTGATGACATTGATGTCATCGGGCGTAACAAGCGAGATGTCACCGCTGCCTTTGCGGCTATCGAAAGAGAATCTGCCAAAATGGGTCTGGTGGTAAATGAGGGCAAGACGAAGTATATGCTGTCTACACGCAGGGACTCGCAGCGGCTAGAGTCTCACGTCGAGGCCGACAGGTATACCTTTGAAGTTGTCAAGGAATTCGTCTACCTTGGCACCGCCATCAACAGCAGCAATGATGTCAGCCTGGAGATAAAGCGAAGGATTACTCTTGCCAACAGGTGCTACTTCGGTCTCGGTAGGCAATTGAGAAGTAGAGACCTCTCTCGACCGACAAAACTTGCGCTCTATAGGACGCTTATCTTGCCCGTGCTTCTCTATGGCGCTGAAGCATGGACAATGACACGAAACGACATAGCGGCCCTTGGAGTGTTCGAGAGGAAGGTACTTCGCAAAATCTTCGGCCCTGTACGTGTTGGTGACGACTATCGTATACGAACCAATAACGAGCTGTATGAGCTGTATAAGGACATGGACGTAGCGCAGCGAATTAACATCCAGCGGCTACGCTGGCTCGGTCATGTCTGCCGTATGGACGACGAAGCTCCGGCGAAAAAGGTGTTCGATGCGATGGTTGGAGGTCGACGGCGAAGAGGGAGGCCGTGTCTCCGGTGGAAGGACCAAGTTGAAGAGGCCCTGTCATCACTTGGTGTGACCAACTGGAGAAGGCGCGCGCAAAGCAGAGGCGCCTGGAGAGAAGTTTTGCGGCAGGCCGTAACCCGATAGCGGGTTGTTATGGCCAGTTAAGTAAGTAAGTAAGTCTCAAATGCTGTATTCTATGTTCTTTTTGATGTCTTGCCAACATGAACATATATATGTTCATGAACATATATATATTATTACACTAAAGTCTTCAGTTAATAACTTACATATTTTTTATGTATTTATACTTTGTCCTATAACTCAATTGTCAATGTTCGATGTTTTACATTGCAAGTGTCATCTACAGTTTTTGATGTTCGTATTTTTCGTGTTGATATTTTGTAATAAAAACTCAAAACCTATACAACATACCAACTAAACACTTCAATATAATAAAATTTCTATGTCAGTAATTCTGTATTCTATGTTTATTTTGATATAACGAAATGAACTTAAAAATCTGTTTATATTAAAATATTTAGTTGGTAAGCTATATAGTCGTTGAATATTTACATTTTAGCCTAAAATTCAATTTTCTATGTTTTACTTTTCTTCTTTTCTGTTTTTAAATTTCCCAATCAAGTTCTTTCTTTTGTTTGTTTATTCGAATTATTTGTATTATATATTGTTATCAAATTTATATGTTCTACGTTTTCAAAACTTGTGACCTTTTTATGTTCAACTCAGTTTTCGCCTTTAGTCATGTATGTCCCATTTAAAATATTTTCATTGCATTTCTGTGTTCAGTATTCTATGTTTTTATATGTCCTTTTTATTTGGGAACCACACAATTACCGTTCTGCTTTGATATTTCATTATTTTGATCTATGTTTCAAGTGTCCATGGGCACATTGCTGTTTATTGTGTCCCAACTATTTTAATCTCTAGTCTTGAGTAACAAGTTCCCGGTCTCAGAACTATTTGAAGTATATCTGACTGGCACTACCGTTGAGTGACTCTGAGGCCTTCGAAAGGTACCCTTTGACATCAATTTCCGCAGAAGTTCTGAGTCTCTTTTGGCCGGTCTCTCGCTTTTATAAAACGAAAAAGGTGCGATAGCTCGAGTTCCAGTAGTTCATACTCCATTGAAGATGCGGGCCAAACGGCAAAGATTTAGTTTTTTAATTGGCCAAAGCAACCCATTACCGGGTTACGGTGTGCCATAAAAAAATGCTCTCTAGGCGTCCCTTCTCCAGTTGGTCACACCAAGAGATGATACGACGTTTTCAACTTGGCCCACTGGATACACGGTATCCCTCTTCGCCGTCGACCTCTAACTACCGCATTGAACACCATTTTCGCTGGTAGACTCATCGTAGCTTCACATTTTTTACCTTTTCTAATCCTGTATTCACTTCTAAACAATACAAAAAATATTTCTGATATGTTTCGATGTTTGGCAAATTGAATTCAGTTCAATTCTAAATATTTTATGTTCCTTAATTAAATTTTTTTAAATTTCAATATTATATGATCTATGTTATTTATATTTCTGTAGTTTCATGCATCCGTAGCTGTATACTTTTTTAATATATTACAAATTCTTCACAATGTCCCTCAACGTTGTTCATAGTATTCACCCGGCACAGCAATGTGCAACATGTTGCAGCAACATGTAATCGCAGCAAGATGCCTCAACACACTCCGAAAAAGACGCCTTAAAATAAGCTCACGCTCGCACTCACTCACTCTCCTTCGCTCTCTGCACTCTACACTACATGGCGCTGTGTGCGCCCTAAAGTGCGCAACAATTGCGCTCAGCACACATTCGAGCAACACGCTTTGCGACAGCGCCATGCTCGCATTCAACATTGAAACTGGCCGCGAGCAGCGACAGCATTGCCGCTATTGGCAGGTTTAACAGCAAACTCAGTTAGTAAGTCAGTGGGTCAGTGTACCCGCATCGTGCGTCGGAAATCTGCGCGGCGCTCTGTGTGCGGCTCAACTGTTCGGCGATTGTGCGATGCGCTGCTCGCTGGCCCAAACAAATGCCTTGTGTTGGCTCATAAATGGGCAGCAAGCGACAATTTTCGCCAATTTTCGTGTTATAAAATTCTTTTTCAGCGAAACTCAACGCTCTCTTATTGCGTAATTAAATTAGACAATTAAGTCGAAGTTATTTATATGTCTCTATGCCGCCGCCAACTGGACAATCTCTGCGAATGCTTCGCTGGCGTTGAGTGGAATCCTAATTGACTTGAAATGTCTGAAGGCTACAGACAAAGTTGTATGCAGCCAACGGCGAGGCAATTAAAGTACAAGAAATGTTCGTTGTAGGAAATAGATTTTTATGTATTTTTAAATAAGAACACTTAAGCTGGAAATTATATAATTAGTCGGGACTAGGTAAAGTTATTAGTACTTAGGCGTTTGTGTATTGGAAAAGATTAAAAAGTCGTTGAATATGTAAACTAAATCAGATTCTAATTCAGTTTAAACTATTTAAACTATTTGAACTAAGGTTCTCTTCAAGGGCTCGTATATTTATAGATCCACACGGTTAGTTTTAACCTTAAGAACGTCCATCTGCTGGCGTTTCGTTCTCGAACGTAGTTTATGAAATGTCTACAATTGTATCTTTTATTTCAATTCTAGTAGCTTAAAACAAGTTTATGAAGGGGAAGCAACAGCTGTGTTCCGAACTTATAGATCAAATAAGGTCAGCTAGGGGCGTAAGGAAAACTATAACTGAAGGAAAGTTCTACTCCAGAGATTTCATATCGTCAGCAGAGCTTTGCAAGATCCCCAAGCGTGTTCTACGAACATAAATGATTGGTGCTCAACAAGCATAAACATCTCTTGTCCCCAAGAACTCTTATCTCCATTTAGTGAGAGTTTTTTTACTAACCTATAAGCACTCTCTGCGTATCCGTTTGCTGACAAGTAGGAGTAATTGATATCAGAGGGTTGGTGTCTTCGATGATAACTGCGTAATTTTCTGTTAGTATGTACTGGCACCAATAGTGCACACAAGATTTTATTTTGGGGAGGCATCGTACATAACTTTTGAACCCGATACGATTTAAAATCATATTTTCCACCCAAAATGTTGATAACAAACAAATATTTGAGTAGGGTTTGAAGACCTAAAACTCCCTTAGGTGTCCCACTGACTGGCACTGTGTTGTTTTTGTACTTTTACGAATACTAGATTTGAAAATTTTCTGCGTCCTTCTCATCACTACTGATTGGAGTGTGAAGAATGGAAACTTGTCAGCAGCTACTGTGGATTCGACTGGGTAATGTAAATGGGATGGGAAATAATCGAGTTTCCTACTTAACTGGCCGAACAATAATAAAAGATAGGAAAAATTCGAAAATTTAAAAAGTACCAGTCAAGCCTTGAGTGGGAATCGAACCCATGAACTCTGAGATAGTAGGACAATGAACTTACGCTGCGCTATCAGGGCCTTTGTCCAGTCTAAGTAGACTAAAAATTGTGCACTTTGCCATCACTTCAGAAGAAATCCGGTCTAATATTGCTCGTATTTCTTCAAGTAAAAATATTAACTACTTTACATACATATTTATTATATACGCTACTGAGGTCTTAGTCCAGTCCAAATAGACTAAAAATTGTATTTTTTCCCATCACTCCATAAGAATTCCGGTCGATTCTTGCTAAAAAAAAGTAAGTAAGTTAAAGTATTTCCTCTTTTATCTCCAACGAGAAAACTCTTACATATTGTGTTACTGAAAAATGTTTTAGTCTTATTTTCATAACCATAATAATACAATTATTAAATTCAGAAATATAAATAAAAATAAGTAGATAGATATGTAGATGTTTATTAGAAGTAAAATTATGACAAAACTTATGTCCGGCTTAAATGACATAATGACATACATATACATATATCGCTTAGACACATTACCAACAAAATCTGTGAAACTCAGAAGTTAATACAACTTCAACAAATTTTGTTTTCAAATTTTTTTCCCCATTTAAAATATTGGTACTTATAGTGTTTGTACTTATAGTGTTTTACAATATATATTTTCCAAATTTTTTCACCTACGTGCTATTTAACCCATTAAAACCTGACCCCAGAAAGGCTTGTGCGATTTCCATAAAATTTTACACAATCTTATTAATTGACCTAATCAAGAAAAAAAATCAAGCAAAAAATTCATACCATGTTTTTTTTTTTGTCATGTTTTTCGCAAACTTTACACAAATAAACAAAATCAAACATTTGCGGAAAATAATATGTGCCAATAAAATATCAGCTGCTTGGATTTTGACATTTTCACGCGTTGCGTTGTATGAAAATTGGCAGTGTTTAGGCCCAACGTTGCCTTCGCGCAACACAAAACTTAAAGCATATTTTTTGTTTAGAAAATAAAAAATAAAAAATTTCAAAACTTATTTTTAAATAGTTTAGCATTGTAAAATGCAGCCCACTAAGGGATTTTGATAGGTTTGAAGAATAAGTATTTTTGATTGAATTTCAAAAATTCCCCAAAAAAACCTTTGACTTTGGATCGACAAAAACGTATGAATATTTAAATCGTTTTAAAATTTGAGAATGGCAGAATCTAATATGATCAATTCTAATCCAATTCTACCCATTTTCAAGTCTTATGTCTTTCTGAATTACTTAATATAGCGAAATCCCAAACGTTGCGCAAACGCAACGCTCAGGGCTTAATGTGTTAACACAAAATAAAACGTAATTTTTTATATTTTTAAATTAATTGTTTAGGTCATGACGTAATTTTTTATATTTTTAAATTAATGGGTTAGGTTATGACTTCCAGGACTTTTTGACATAGTTTTTAGCTCTATGTTTTTTTCCAATTTTTTACTTACATTATAAATTTCCTCTAGTCGTGAAAAAATTTTTTCATGTTGGTTGTTTTTGGCATGACTATTTTTAATTATTATTTATTTTATTATTTATTTATTATTTATTTATTATTTATTTATTTATTATTATTTATTTGCTTTACTCTTTAGTTAGTAAAAGAAATTCATTCACATGAAATCATGTCAACAGTCTATAGCCTATTGAAAACATTGGTATCAATTTCAAATAAATTCGGGCAAATTTTTAATTTCAACTATAAAACAAATAAATACAAAGGTAATTTTACTGTGAAATTTAATTAACGTAATGAATTACGCAGCCGCCGTGGCTCAATTGGTTAGTGCGTTGGACCGCGAGTCGCAGGCAGCGACCCAGGTTCAAATACTGCCTGTAATAACACCTAAAAAAATAACGGGAAAACTCGTTTTCTCTTTCGGTGGCTGTCCTCTCAGCTGGAATGGCAAACCTCTGAGAGTAAAAATTGCTTATGAAAAAGCTCCCAACCTGCCGTTCGGAACCGGCATAAAACTGTAGGTCCCTTCCACCCGTGTACAAATTCACACGCACAACACGGGTGGTTGCGGGAAGCTAGGCCTAAGTCTCGCGTAAGCGGGCTGTCGTGCCAGTCAATTATTATTAATTATTAATGAATTACTAATATTTTTTTTTGCAAAAACTAAGAAAAAACTAAAAAGCAAATAAGTTCTGCGAAATCAAAACGTTGCATTTTAATTTAGTTATTCAGCTGATTATAGCATAATGAACCAAACAACAACACACACAAATGCATAATAATGATATTTGCTTAATTTTGGTTGTTTACTTTATTTTATTTTATTTTATTTTATTTTATTTCATTTTCTTTTTTCATTAAATTCAATTAACTGGCAACATTTGCTCTTAACTAACCACAATCCAATGCGGTGTTGTGCTGTCTTTGTAGGATCCAACAACAAAACTTCCAACAAACGGTGCACATAATGAGTGAAGAAGGCGTGATGAGACTGAGAGTAGGAGAGAGAGCGCAGCACTCAATGCCTGAACCAGAACAGAAGCCATTGCTACACACACGAAGTGCATAACTGTAATAACGTAGACCAAAGTGTGTGGTGAGTGTGCGGTTAGTTGTGCGGGTTGTTTAGTTGCGGGCAGCTGGGAGTTAAATTCCTCGTCTTTTGTGCTTTTTTTTTTGTTATAATTAAAATGTCGACTTGGCTGCGTGCGGTCAACAGTCTGTCTGCGCCCAAACTGACGAGCCTAAAGTGTTGTTTGCACATTGTTGAGACACATTGGGACAAATTCTTAGCATTTGGTGGTGTAAAGAAATTGTTGGTGTTACCTAAAACAAAAAAGAAAACAATTGGTCACAAAAACAAACAATAACACATAGTGAAGTGGACCAGTGCTGGTGGCAGAGAAAACAAATTTAAGCTAAATAGACGAGTGGATATTGTAGGCCTGAAGGCCATAGAGCTGGCATGTCTGGAAATTTCAAGTGAATATCATAAAAATGAAGAAGAATAGAAGAAAGAGAAGAAAGAGAAGAGGATTATGGAAAGACGAGAGTAAACAGCAGTAATGGAGTGACATTAGCGGTAATCACAGTTTGCGAAAACTGAACAGGTATGTAAATAAACTTACTAGAAATGGACTTTTCAGGCCAAAAGAAAAATCAATTTTACACTGAAATTACACAATCCAACAGGGCAGATTCAGATTTCAGCCGGCCTCGATAGTCCAGCGGGTAGCGCGCTGGCTTCTCATACCAAAGGCCCCAGGTTCGATTCCTCGCAAGGGCTGCTGAAAAACTCGTCTACTTCTATCGCTATCCACATAAAACAGATAAGAATTACAAGAATCGCACAAGTGCACTCTTGGCAGGCAATGGCAAAACCTCCAAGTGTGAACGAAAAAACTGCCAATCGCCGTTCGGATTCGGCGTTAAACTGTAGGTCCTCTCCCATCCCTTTCCCCATCCGTTTGAAATGTGTGTTTTATCACATGTTGGAAAAAACAGTGTTGCATATGCATTTCAAACGGGTGGAATTTGTGGTATCACAACGGGCCCGTTAACCCATTGCTGCCTAATGGGTAAAATTTTACCCATGAAAATTGATTTTTTTTTAATCACAAAAAAGTCACTGTTTGCCATCGCTCAAAACCATTGATAGGGATAGTTAGGGTAAAGATGGAACTACCTTAACCTAGTCAAGGTCACTCTAAAATTTCGCCATCTAGCTAGAGTTACCAGACTCCAAAAATCGTGAATTTTCCAGAGGTCGAAAATGTGGCGAAACGTAGTGGCCTTAGAACTTCACAAAAATCTGCCTCCTAACTCACCTGTAAAAAATACAACTTTTGTTCACGTGTTTAGCCGATCACTTCACAAAGTATGGAAAAAAGCTACCATTGCTGCGTAATGGGTACAAAATACCTAATGAATATCTCAGCAACGTGCAGAGATATAAAGCTGAAATTTTGTTTATGATCATTTTGGGTCACTTCTAGGTCGTGTATGAAATTTTATCAAAATAGTATGGGCGGAACTGATACCCGGCAGCAATGGGTTAAAAGGCCTAAGTGTGTCTCATACAGAGTCAGCCACCGCAACCCAACCTAACCTAACCTAACAGGGCAGATGTCTCAGCTCATGACTACCGCTATCGATTTTTTTGTTCAATATAAAACTGCTATTCACTTACAAGCCCCATTCACTACATGTCTCAACTTGCATTATGTGGTGTTGTTTTTTTATTTGCCAGCACAGTTGTCACTGATTGTGAATACCGCTATTGTTGTTTTCCAACTTGGATAAATAAAAGTACTTCTTCATAAAAAGCCACATTCCGTATCTCATTCCTTTCTGTTCATCCATCAGCGCATTTATCACTAATCGTGAATATCGCTATCGCTTTGTTTTTGGTATAGATTAAGATTTCTCTATTTTCTTCTTACACATTTGCCAGTGGAATTTCCAAAAACTTTATACTACATGCCTCCACACATATTTTCATGAAAATTCTTAAATGCACACAATGACACACATGCATAGCCACAGGACAGTTTAGGTATCCATACACATGCGAGCACATTTTTACGCCCTCTCGCCCCCTTCCCCACAAACAATTTTACTCGCATGTGGCCGCTGGTGTTCAGTGCTCAGAACAAAAACAAAACCCGCCATAGTAACGTACAAAAAAAGAAACAACAGTATCATCAACAGTAGCAGCAGTAACAACAATAACAAGTACAGTAGAAAAAAAACACTGTCACTCACGTCTTGACATGCAACGCCAAACTTTCGACTGCAATCAGTTGTGTAGTATCAATTTATGCACTTTTTGTTGTTGGTGATTTGTGGTGGCCTGGTTTAGTTCCTGTCGTCAGATTGCAGTGTTTTGCTGCCGTTGCTGTATACAGTTATTGTTTGTATTGAACAGTGTGTGGCACAACGAAGCCTTGTGCCCTGTCATCTTAAAAAAAGGCAGCATTTTGTTTTAGCATATAAATTAAACAACTCGTATAAAAGTGAAATTAATAAATTAAGATTAGAAAGAGTGAAATAAACAAAAATAAAGTCAAAGGAGTGAAAATTACAAAAAGTGAATATAACAAAATTAAACAAATAACAATTCAGCACTAAAACAGTGGACAGGTGATTACAGTGTTTAAGCAGACTCTGAGGTAAAAAATGAAAATGAAAGGCCAAGCAAAGTGAGTGAAAGGGAATAAAGGACAAATTTCCTTTGTCAAAAAGTCGAAGGTCTTATACTGAGACTCTACGAAAAGTAGCAAAGGGCTCATAATGTCACCGCGACCTTTAAAGCTTATGCGACCTTTAAAGCATTTGGAGAGGATTTTCAAATAAGTAGTTGGGTGTGTTGGTTGTAAATTGAATCACAACAAATTAGTTTTTAATATTTTCTGAATACTTCAAAATATTTATAAACTTTGTACAATAAATAAAGGAAAACGCCTTAAAGTTGTTCAGAGAGATTTTCAAACAATGGTTTATGTAGCCTTGAGTTGAAGGCCCTGACTGCTGGAACTCTAATCTTAGCTAGAATATTTTAGATTGTAGACAAATGTAGATAAATGAATGTTGTAGATAAATGAAAATACAAATTTTGCTAGCTCTCAAAAGTAACAGTAATAGTGACAGTAATACAATATAAGAAAGAATAATGGATTCTTATCCATATTTCATAAAAAATGTTTGTACATTGGGAGATGTGGTTTTAGTATTAAACCACTCTAGCAATTCAACGATACTCATATAAATATACCCTCAAATAAAATTAAAAAAATTAAAAATAAAAATAAATAAAGTAGACTTTTTTTCAAATTTTTTTGGTTTTTGTATTCAATTTGAATTTAAAAAGTACCTACTAAAAATCACGTAAGATTTCCTTTCAGAAAACAATACAATAAATGAAAGACCTCAACGGAATTATTTTGACCCTCTGTGGGCATTCTAGTGTTATTGCATAGAAATCACACAAATGAGGAAACACATATATGCACAGACTAATTCAATATTCAACAGCAACGCCCAAAAGACCTTCGAATAAATGAGCGAATGAATGAAAAAAATGATTGACGCTCAAAAACCAAAACGGAAGACAATGAACCATTTGTTTTGGTTTTGAATAAATTTATTCAACACATAAACATGACTTGTATCGAAATTCTTCCGATTTCTAAACAATTCATCAGTAACAGTGCCTACTTCTTTTAGAAAGTTAGTTTTTTCCATACATCATTTTTTACAAAAAGAAACCCAAATTGAACAAACCTTACCCAAAAGTCTAAGTGAAAGAAAAGGGTTCAGTTTTGGTCCAATTGGACCTTCTTCCACTATTTCTACTACTGTTACTCCTACTACTACATCTTCTTCTACTACTAATACTTCGACTACCACTTGTACTTCTCCTCCTAGTACTACAAGTACTTCTTCTACTACTTCTTCTTCTTCTACTTCTTCCTTTATTACTGCCAGTACTTCTTCTACTAATTCTCCTACTACTACTTCTAGTACTGCTTCTTCTTCTACTTCTTGCTTTATTACTACCACTTCTTCTTCTACTAATTCTCCTACTACTACTATAGGGTGTTTTTTTTAGAGGTTTGTTTTTCGAATAGAGATAAAACTGGCATTTTGTGGTCAAATCTGGCAACTCTAATGTCATTTATGTTCAGTTTGGTTTGCCATTTCATCATGAACAGGTTGACAAAAGAACAACGCTTGGAAATCGTGCAAATTTATTTCGAAAATAATGGTTCAGTTCGCGAAGTTTACCGCAAGCTCCGTCCATTTTATGGTCGACATAATCGTCCATCAGAGCAATTAATTCGGTTAACCATGGGTCGTTTTCGCACTACGTTTACTCTATGTGATAATACGCATCCGCAGAGACGTCGAACAGTGCGCACCGAAGAAACAATTGCCGCTGTAGAGTAAAATGTTGAAGAGGACCCGAATGAATCGATTCGCCACCGTGCACAGCAATTGGAGCTTTGTCCATCAACTTTATGGAAGATTTTGCGCAAAGATCTTGGCTTGCGACCTTACAAAATCCAGCTTGTGCAAGAATTAAAGCCGCGAGACCATGCAATGCGTCGTGATTTTGGTGTATGGGTCGAAAATGAGATTGATCTCAATGCTGATTTTCATCGCAAAATTTTGTTCAGTGATGAGGCTCATTTTTGGTTGAATGGCTACGTCAACAAGCAAAATTGTCGCATTTGGAGTGAAGAAAATCCACATGAGACCCTTGCGACGCCATTACATCCACAAAAACTGACTGTTTGGTGTGCTCTATGGGCTGGTGGAGTCATTGGGCCATACTTCTTCCGAAATAATGCTGGAGAGTCAGTTATCGTAATGGAGACCGGTATAGAGCCATGATAACCGACAATTTTGTTCCCGAATTGGATGGCATGAATGTGGATGAGTTGTGGTTCCAACAAGACGGCGCTACATGCCACACAGCGCACGTCACAATCGATTTATTGAAGGAAACATTCGATGAGCGCATAATTTCGCGGAATGGACCTGTCAATTGGCCACCAAGATCGTGTGATTTGACACCATTGGATTATTTTCTTTGGGGATATGTGAAGTCGCTCGTCTACGCCAACAAACCAGAAACGTTAGGGGACTTGGAAGCCAACATTCGTGGCGTTATTGCCGACATACGGCCCCAAATGCTCGAAAAAGTGGTTGAAAATTGGACCTGTAGAATTGGCTTTATTCGAGCCAGCCGCGGCGGCCACATGCCCGAAATCATATTTAAACATTAATGGCATAAAATTATCCTTCCAATAAAGCCAAATTGATGGACATTAAAACGATTTTCTTGTGTTTTATTTCAATTCGAAGTTCTATACCTCTAAAAAAAACACCCTATACTATTACTTCTACTACTGTTACTCCTACTACTACTTCTTCTTCTACTACTATTACTTCGAATACCACTTCTACTTCTCCTCCTAGTACTACTAGTTCTACTACAACTTCTTCTTCTTCTTCCTTTATTACTACCACTACTTCTTCTACTAATTCTCCTACTACTACTACTACTTTTCTACTACGTTCTACTTCTTCCTTTATTACTACCCTACTTCTTCTACTAATTCTCCTACTACTACTCCTACTACTTCTCCTACTTTCACTACTTCATCCACTACTTCTACTACTACTTTTATCTCCAATACTGCTACTTATACCTATGTACTTTACCTACTAATTTTACTTCGACTTATATTACTAATACTACTGCTACTTTTACTACTACTACTACTACTACTTCGACTACGATTTCTACTCCTACTACTACTTCTACTTTTACTACTACTTCTACATCTACTTCTACTCCAATTGTACTTCTTCTTCTACATCTTCTTCTTCTTCTACTCCTACTACCTCAACCAAAACTATGTACTTCTACTACTGCATCCATTTCTATCAACCACTACTTCTACTACTACAATATATTTTATTACGAATTCTATTATTCCTTACTCTTTAGTACAACTAATACTACTTCGACTACTACTTCTTACTGCTACAATAAATGCCGTTACTCAATTAAAAATAGCCAATTGCCAGCTTTACCAAAAGAGCCCATCATGACCCCTTCAGAGTGCTGACTGCTAAACAAAATATTTATGATGAAAAAAGAATTATCAGAGATAAAATTGCCTAAACTAGTTATGGCATCAGAAACAAAAAACTTTTTGGAAATCGATATAGCTCACACAACATGAAATATTTGTGACAGTTTCAGTCATATAATTTAGTTCAGGGTAATGTAACTTTTAACTCGATATACAATTTTTCCTATTTAATGTTCACTTCTAATGGCTGTAACTGACTTTTGTATCGTAAAATTAAATCAATTCAATTGAAATAAATTCAATTTTAGTAAATTTCAAAAGCAAAAACACACACTTAAATATTTAACTTTAATGTATCGATAAGTCTGACAATATCAACCAAAATACTTATTTATTTTTGTTTATTTTTGTATTTCTTTATTTTTGTTTTTCCATTAAAACATTGAAAGCAACCTGCCGCGGTTACACTGAAATGGTGCACCAGGTCACGAAACTTTTCTGCCAATACCAACAAAAACAAGGAGCATGGTTGAAATAACACAAGCGATCAGCATCAGCAACGAAAACCGAATGCAAATAAGTGTGTTAAAAAGTTTAAGTGAAACGTTTAGGTAAGTTTAAATTGATCCATATAAGTCAGAGTAAGCGCTTGAAAATTTATATCGGGAATTAACTATATGAACACTCGTAGAGTGGGGGGCGGTGAAATTGAAGGAGACATGCTTACCTACTTTGAAATCTCTCATATTTTAGCAGTGGTAGAATTAAACTCCGAAAGTCATATGTGGTAATAAGTATTACATATTTACCTGCATACAACACTTTCTTGCTGGTAGAAAAATGTCTGCGTTTTATGAATTTTAATTTCATACAAATTCATGCCAACACGTAAATAGTTGCAAACGTCATAGCTTCAACATGCAATGACGCCATAAAAAATGCACAGAATCTGGCAATTACTCGCATATTTATTTAAATAAATAAATGAAGAGAAAATGTAAATATTTAGATTAACAATTCTAGTGCAGCACTGTGCAACTGTCACACTTGGAAGCCCCAAAGACACGCATGGAATATGGGTAACGCCAAATATGAGTACATTTTTTATATTTCCTGCATAGCGTTTCATTCGTTGCCTGTTGTGCGCACACTGAGACGTCACAACATTGGCCCAAGTCCAAGCGTTCACGCACGTTTGCTGCAAGGCTTCTGGACTTCATGTACTTGTGTGTGTATGTGAGTGCGTATGCATGTGCGTATGCATATAAATGCCACAACACCGCGTAACAGCACTTCGATGCTTTTAAAAATCATTTTTGCCCAGGTCATTCATTTACATTTGAATTTAATAGCATTCATTATGAGATTTCATTTTTGAAGTTTTCATTTTTTCAGTTTTGAAGTTTTCATTTTTGAATTTATACACAAATAGAATGCAACAAAATAGTTGTTGCATTCTATTTGTGTATAAAATTTAGGCTATATTACAAAAAAAATTAAATTTAAAATAAATTAACTAATAAATTAACATTTTAAATTATTTCCTAATCTTTTTGGGATAATGAACCATTCATTACTTCATTAAAAGCAATATGTGTATTTTTTATATTTTTTAATTTTTTTTATTTTTTTTTTAATTTCTTAAAATTTTTTTTTAATAAATTGGAAAACACTTTTGAAGCACAAAAAAATTTAATATTTGTCATTCATCATTAAAGTCAAAATATACGTTTTTGTAATTCTTCTCCTTCAGTGTCAGTAAAAGATTGTTTTATAACAAAACATTAAACAATTTTGATGCATAACATTAACCCTTTCGACCCCGAATTTTACCTTGTCGATATTACTTTTTGGTATTTAAATCATGAAACATTTGCCTAAGAAGTGTTCACACGACGTTTGAAGTCGCCACGCCTCTTTGTTAGAGTTCTAGAGCTAGTTTACTTTTGAACAGTTTTAGCTTAAAACGGGTTAAATACATTTTCTATCAATATTTTTTAATTACAGAAATATTACTTAATATTTATGCAAAAATACAAAATTATCAGTTTTTGATTTTATTAAACCATTATTAAAGAAACAGTTTTGATCAAACGCGCCCAGTTCAATTAGAACACAAACTTTCCACGATATCGGATAACAGTAAAATTTTTTTTAATTTGCTTTGAATTCACTTTTAAAAATATTAATTTGTTGGTGACTACTTAAATTAAACCCACAAATCAATCGTATCTTTTGCTATAAGCTGACAAATAGGTGAAATTGCTCTCAGGCAACTTTGGGGTCGCAAGCGTTAACAATAAAAAAAAAATTATAATTGAGCCGTTCAGTGCACAGAGTGATTAACTCCACTTTTTGAAAAATCTTAAATTTAAGTGTCAAAGCACTTGGTATAGTCATAGCTTTTTATATTTATTAAAACTTTCCTGAATAGTAAAGATTAACACCATTAAACGACAAAATATATATATATTTGAACTTAAATTATAAAGGGAATTTTAAAAAACAAATTTTTATTTCATCGCATTTCTCAGCTTTTTGTTTTATGGAGTTAATCGATTTGTGCACTGAGCGGCTCAATTATCATTCCTTATTGAAGTCAAAATATACGTTTTTGTATTTCTCCTCCAGTCACAAATTTTTTTATAGTAAAATATTAAACAATTTTGATGCAAAAGATTAACTTGAAAAGTTATAAATAAAACATTAAGTTTTACAATTTTATAGCAAAACAAACAATTTTGATGCACAACATTGAAATTTTAAACAATTCTTTATTATATAATTCAGTATTTAATTCAAAATATACGTTTTTGTATTTTTTCTCCAGTGAAAAATTTTTTTATATTAAAATATTAAACATTTGTGATGCATTACATTAAACACAAAATTTAGTATTTATCATTCATTAGATATAAAATAAAAAATATAATTTTTTTTTATTTTTTTTTTAATTTCTTTACCTTTAGTGCCAATGAAAAAATTGTTTATATTAAAATATTAAACAATTTGGTTTTCATACTCAAACTAAATTTAATTTGAATACAAATACAATATATAGTCCATGCATTTTGTATAAAAATATTTATATGATTTTAATATATTATGTTTTTATTTATTTTTCATAAATAATGCTGCGCAAAAAGTTAAAGCCACCCCGAAACAAACACACAAAAAAAATTCTTTAACATAACATAAAAACCTCCACACACTCTTATGACTCAATTTAACCTAAGCCGAAAAACGGATATTTGTCGCATGGTGTAATTTTGTACACAAATATTGGGTCATTCCGTTAGTAATTTGGGTTGTTTGCAAGTTAAATATGAAAGCAGTAGAAATAACAAAAATTAATTAGGTTTTACCAGTTGAAAATCTAAATCTTGTGTCAAAAAATTAAAGCAGTAAATAAATAAGTAGGGAACAGCACAATGAACACATCGTCCAACCATTGGGGAACATGAACTTTGCTGGAGCGAGCTAATAACACACAATGGACAACAGATGTTCTAGAAGCTCTATGAACCACGCAGGACTTTTTGAAGTACGCTTCTTAAAGAGTCGTTGGAGCTTTATGAAGGTTCGATTAGGTAGGACACACAGCTTGCTGATTCGGGGTTGGTTGAATTCAACCTGAGCATTGAACGCTCCTGGCAATGTCCTCCAGTGCCGTGATTAAAACAATCATTTCATTCTACCCACATTTCTCAGACATATTCATAGCCTCTGCTATCTCTGTCACTTTAATTCGGCAATTGTCTAACACCGTTTGGTAAATTTGAACAATGTCATCATCAGTGGTTACAATTTGGACGTCCAAAATGTTCAACGCCTCCATGAAGCCTAGGTTTAATTGCTTCCTTTTTTTAACTTGAAGTCAAAAATCACCCAGTTCTGTGTGCAATTTCACAATTCAAGTTTCCACAATAACTAAACCGCATTTCATAGAGTACGACCCAACATTCTATCCGATTATGTACAAATAATGTGCTTGCGCTCAATAAGCACATATTTATGTACTTGTGTCTACAGTTTGACCAGCCAAATATTCATAAATAATTCATACCGAAACGAATGAACAAACCAACGAAAAAAAATATTGTCAAAATTATGATTTGGTGGCGCTTTGTGGTTTCCTCGTATGGCTTCCATATGTATGTGAAATCATGCGGTAAGCAATAAATTCGAATATATATGAATTTGTAGGCATGTTGCTACATACATATGTGCGTGTGTGTGTGCAAAATGAAATTTTAGACAGTGCTAAAATAATACAAATAAATATTTAATAAGATAAATAAATAAATAAACAACTTAATTGAATAAACCAACAAGCTTAGCATTTCCGTCTCAACAACGGATCAGTTTCATCTGCTGAAAAATTTTGTTAACATTTCAAAAGTTCTGTTAGTGTTTATAGTCTTAGATATTTGTCACGAAATGTGAAAACTTGTACAAGAAATAAGAAAAAACTGAACAAAAATATTTTTAGAACTGCAAAAGCCATAAAATCTGTTGACTTTTTTCGCACAGTTTGACTGACAACATTCGATCCAACATATTCCTACATTTTTGTTAGAAAAGCACTTCGTGCAACGGTTGGAAATTTTTCAAATTTTTTATGCTATATTTTCATGTTTATTTTTACCCTTTGCACTACCACCAACTGGTACGAATTCCAATATATTACATTTTTCATATGGCAATGTGCAACCATATGAAATCGAGCAGTTATTTGATGAAATTTGACTGCATTTCATTATTTGCCTTCTTTTTTGTTCAGCTTTGAGTAATTCGATTAAAAAAATTTGATAGGGAATTCCCAGAAAAGTCTCATATACCAAAAACTCGCCACTGTAGCATACTTCTGGGAGCAATATTAACTCGGAATTTTGATTCTCCTGTGTCATATATCTATATTATTTTGAAATTTTGCTACAAATATTGCAGACTATTTTCACTAGAACTGTCACTGTTTGACCATTTAAATAGTGTTGGCAACACTGACAATATTTTCAAACATATCGAGCCCTTCCCGCGTTTTTATCGTATGAGCCAAAAACGAAATTTTACAGGAGACGTTTTTTTTGGTTTTCTCTGCATTGGCGCAACATAGTTGCATGATTTTTGGTATACACACATTATTTAGGATTACACACTTGGAATAGGTCATTTTAGTGACTTCAGCATAGCGGAACGGCGTTATTTTGGACATACGATCATTTGTGCGGGCACTATTATAAGCGATTCAAATATTGCAGTGGCACATACGATAAAATCGTTGATAAAATCTAAGTAAAAAATAATTGTTTCCTTGGTATAATGTATTTTCATTTATTGAATACAAAATATTGTCACTTTCAGATTGATATAGTGTAATTCATAGGTGATATAGTGTAGTTTTATTTCAGAAAAAATTAAATACTATCTTCTTCATCTGTTTGAACTAGTACATCTTTTGTCATTCCATCAATTTTTAAATCTAAGTATTCATGACTAGCAGGGCCCCGTGGCTTTGCACGCATGTTTAAAGTAAATGAGGCCAATAAATCAAGTTTTTCTTAACCCTTTGCTGATCCCGTTAGATTTTTATGTAAAAATACTTGTTTCATAATTTCTCATTTGAAAAATAATTTCACCTTTTACCATATTTGAAGTCAATTGGCGCATTAAATCATGTTTCCCCAAAAAAACTCTTAACCCATTGTTGGCCTCGTCAGATATCGATTTTCGAAAAAATGAAAAACACGTATCGAATTATTTCACATTTGAAATAAGCATTTAACCAAGTTTGAAGTCAAAAAGCGTAAAAATCATACTTCTTCATATTTCTTTCATATTTCAAACTTTTAAACCTTGGTTCACCCCTTTATGTTTTGATTTTGAAAAAGATGAGAAACGCGTGTCAAATTATTTTTGATTTCAAGTGTTTTCACCAACTTTGAAGTGAAAAGGCCTATCAAGTCATGTTTTTTCGTAGTCTTTCCGTATACACCCTCGGCTCACTGCGTTAAATTTTGATATTCGAAAAAAAAATAGGTGTCGTATTATTTTTGAGTTGAAGTGTTTTAACCAAATTTTAAATCAATAGGCCTATTAAATCGCATTTCTTCATACAACCCCTTAACCCATGATTTGCCCCTTTAGACCCAGAATTTGAAAAATTCCCGTCTTAGCGGAGGTTGATTTTTGAAGATGTACCTACAGTTCAAATTTCATGTTTGTAGCTTTAGCGGTTTGAGATGGGCGATGATGAGCCAGTCAGTCAGGATCAACAATTATATGCATATAGATTCACTTTTCACTATTAAAATGTTCTCAATTGTACGATTTATTTAGAAAAAACCGTTTTTGAACTCTCTCTCTAAAATTTAACACACTTTTTTAATAAAGTTAAAAATTGCCTTTTTGCAACTAAAGCAATTTTATCGTAACGCATAGTTAGTCGCAGGCACAAAAAATAAGGGAAAATTTTGAAATGGACATACGATAAAATTGTTTTTTCTCAAACTTCGTAACGGTTCATCGTAGAGATGTGAGCTTTTAGGGACTGATGACAAATTTAAAGTGCTATCGTTACCGGTAAAAAAATGAATTTCGGTAAAAATGGCTCATACGATAAAATCGCGGGAAGGGCTCGATATTTTCCATGCAAACATATTCAAGTACGTAAATAAAATAATTCAAGTCAGACAATTGTGGCACACTGAAAATAAATTCAAATGAAATTTCCATATCCCATGCCAACTGGCAGCGAAGAGAAACGTTCGAGACCGAAATGGCAAACAAGAAAAAAATGAACTAAAAAAAAAATAATAACTTTGTCTGCTATCACTTCCACCTGTTGTGGCGCACTCGTCGTGCAACTTGCAGTTTGCCACATGTTGACAAATGCTAATTTTCAGCTTCAGTATGCTGGCCGGCGGCTGGTCGCTCTCATGAAAAATACGAACGAAATGACGTCGAATGAACTATCACACCACTAACACCAACAACAAGAACAGTAAGAACAGTAAGAACCACAGCAACTACAACAATGATGACACTAAGTGCCTTAGTAGCTGGTCCGAGATTTGGCGCCAACACACACACACAAACAGAATAAAAAACGGACCTTAAACCGAGAACGTAAGCCACAAATAGAAATGCGACAGCATATCAGGCAGAAAGGACAAGCTGAGTGCAATTTATCACAACGACCCAATGCGGATTATCACAGCGAGTGTTATGATGATGCATCATGTTGCCGATGCTGATGCCAGATAGGAGCGACTGAAGCTTGCCCTGGCATGGCAAACAGCGTTCAGCGTTCAGGTGGCAAACTAGCCACGAAAAACTCTAACTATAAATATATGTGTGTGTGCGTGTGTTTTTCAACAGTTTTTTGTATGTTAATGCGCTCAAAAAGTGCAGTAAACTTGAAAATATTTGTGCACATAAAAACAAAAAAAACATTTCCGCACATTTGCAGTTAGTTTTCATAGAAAGGCAACGAAAGGCAGCATTTTTTTTTACTTGTGTAGCAGTGCCTCTGCACGGAAGGCGTCAGCTGACCCTAAAATATTTCAAAATATTTCCAAATGTATATATTTTATATTATTTTCATATTTTCATTATTATTTAAACTTCAATAATGGCTCAACTCTGGAACTCGGATCATTTACGTTCCACTTGCACAAGTGCCCCTTTTTTAAACCCACTCAAAACGGCACATGTAAAAGTATGTATACTTAAATGTATGCATGTGTTTGTGTACCTGAAGATTACGAGTAGCTGTTACGGTCGGTTTAACATAATAAGCACTTTGAAGTTTTCCTCCACGTTGCAAGATTAAATTCTCCCCTCGGGCAACTTAAACTCTCGTGGGCTGCCAATTCGTGACTGCGTTCGGTACGAAGAAATTGTAAATGTTTAAAATATCAGGTTTTACTTTAAAACTCTCTTCAATAGGTAATTTTCTACTTATTTGTTCAGATGAAACAAGAAAATAATAAGAAAATTACACCAACTCATGTGAGTCCTTCTATGTTAGTTGTATTTGTTCCTAGTTGCATTATTTTTGCAGTTAATTCATTTTTATATTTTATTATTTCATAGTTTTCGATTTATCTATGGAAATTTTTAAATAAAATTAGGTTTTAACTAAAATTTTTATTTTTTAAATTTATTTAAATATATTTGGCTCAAACTTTTGAACCAAAACTAAACAGTGCCTTTTCAGTGAATAAAAATTCCTAATTTTCCCACATTTGCGGTTAGTTTTCTTAGAAAAAGTGTGCGAAGTCTTCGATATGGTACAAACAATCGAAGAAAGTTGATGACTGTCTTGGGGGACAAAGTGACCATGCAGTTGATTAGCAGTAACTTGCCTGAAGCTAAGGCCAAAAGGAGAGTTATTGTTAGCAGGGGCGGATTTAGAAAAATATTTTGGGGGTGGAGGTTTCAAGAAGTAATTCTTTAATATACATAAAATGCCAAAACATGCCTTTTCATTTGTATGTAGTTTTAAAGTCGACCCTAATATTTCGGGGGGTTTCAACTCCCAAACCCCCCACCGCCTGAATGCGCCACTGTTAGACTTAACCCTTTCGCTATTTTGTTGCCCTATGGCAACATGCTACTTTATAAATGTCTGAACTAGTGTCCGACCGAAACCACTTTTTTGGGCCGAAACCGAATATTCGGTTATTTTTTAATATTCGGCCGAAACCGGAACTTTTTAGTTGAAATAAAAATCACCATATCAAGCAATTTTTTCAACTAAAGAATTACATTAAGTAAATAAAGAACAAACAAACAAGCATAATTAAATAAATACTTATTAATAAAAACAATTTATTGATTTTTTAAAAACGTAAGCAAGAAGAAATCACCCTTTCGTACCTTACTCGATAATATTCAAAATTAAATAATTTAATATTATATGCTAAAAAAAGAAGTTTATTTACATTGCTGGCATCTAAATTACTCCTCCTTTTACTATATATCATATCTGCTACACAATAAAATGTAAAAAATATTCTAGAAAGTTTCAGTTTCGGCTATTCGGCCATTTTTTGGCCGAAACTTAAACCGAAACCAAAACCACTTATTTGGGCCGAAACCGAAACCGAATATTCGGTCGGACACTAGTCTGAACCCTACATTGTATCTAAAATACATTTTGTTGTTGGTCCTTGAAATAGTTTGAAGTTGTAGAAATAATACAAAATTAATAAACTGAATATTTAAGTTTAAAAAAAGAAAAGTATACACGTTTTTTGAATGCTTTATCTTGACATAGTGCAGAAAGAACAAGCATAGAAAATAAATAACATGTTTGATTTGACTTTTTACTTTAATTCTCATAAATTTAAAAAAAAAATGTTGCCCGAGGTAAATGAAAAAATTTTTGATTTTTAGCTTTATGACAAATACTCTAAAAACCAGGGCTCGATAATAAAAATTTTAAAAAATTGTTATGAAATTTTGTCGATATAACCACACAGAAGACTAAATCGATAAATTTAGCATTACAACTTTTACCAATAAAAACCTGCAGCGAAAGGGTTAACGCAATCAGACGACGTTTGCACAAAGAAAAACTATACCAAAGTAAAATTCGCTTAAGTAACTCACCTATAAATGCAATCTTTTTGAGGTACTTTAGCGAGTGAAGCCCTCCTCCCCCTATCCCCGGCTCTATGTACGCTAGTATCTAGAGGGACTTTTTAGAAAGCAGCTGTGGATGCAAATTTTTCGTGAGAAGTTCCGCGGCTGCTTTTTATTCTTTATTGCCCGGAGCACAATTCATTCAAGAACATTGCAGCATTGCCTCGACCCGTCTCTGCAATAATTCTCGCAAAATTACAATGCCCCCTAAATGTATGCAATGCTGCTGCTGCCAACAAATGCCCGTTTAGTCAGTTGGTGTCGCCTATGCAAGGAGGCGCGCAGTTGCGCAAAGCATTATCGTCACAATATGATAGCCAAGGTCTTGAATGATACTTACCCAATCTTCTATCCCTTTTTATGGAGTAGATTATATTAGATTAGGTATGGGAGTCGAGCAACAACTGCCCGAGACACTGCGTCCAATAAGAACTATTGTGTTGAATCGCTTATTCCTTATTGGAGGAGTTCATCTCCCGCAATACTATCCAGGAACTCCTTGCTGTTTTCTCAAATCGACGCCAGACAGTTCTTTCGTCTAAATCAGTTCCCTTCCCAATATATGTCTTCTTGCGTACAGAAGGGCGGGACAATCAGTTATAAAGTGCACAATTGTTTCTTCATCTTCCATGCGGAATGAAAATTGCAATACCATTGTGCCCCCAGTGCGCAGGGACCCAGTGTATTATTACTCGGTTATCCTTAAAAATGCCTTGGAGAACATTTGCTGTCTCCCAAACTAGTTTGGTATCAAACGTCTTCGAGTTCAGAGCCATTATTGTAGCCTGACTGTCGGACATTATGATTATCCTCTTCCTTCTGATATTAAGAGTCAGAAATTTCCTGGCAGACTGTGGTCTTATCTCCCAAACTATCAGCTGGAAGCTGGTATTAAATATTCCCGCTCCCGTTCCATCCTTTATGAGGTAACCAAGTTCTTAATGGTATCACAGTGTCCTTGGCAGGTTCAGCTGTATTTTCCTACACCATTTTCACTTTCATTTAACTGACTAACTATGGACTATTATCCACAGCCATCTACCAGATGTAACGCATCACAAAAAGATTAGAAAGGACGTTGATAATTACGGCACATCACCGGTTGACTAGTAATGAGTTTCACGAGAACAAAAACACTCAATGCGTGGCAAATTGGCAATGCCATTATTCAACGGTAAATATAAACTACAAGTAATCAACAGTAAATATAAACTACAAGTAATCTTACCTTGTCAGCGTATTTGCCGATTGCAGATTTTTAGCGTTGCAGCTAAATAAATGAGGTCTCATAAATTGGTCTCATGATTTTCTCTATTTTTATTTGTTTCTATTTAACTTTGAAATTTTTAAATTTAAATATTTTTGTTTTCACTAACATTTCAACTTTTGAAAAAAATAAAATAAAATTATATTGAAATAACATTAGCTTATTTCTAAAATGGTAATAGAACAATAATGAAATGTGAAAACTTTTAACAAAAATTTTACAATTGAAACATGTTGCATGCTAAAACAAAGCATCGATATGGAGAGTAAATTAAATATATTTTAATAGAAAATTGCCAATGGCCATTTAAGCATGTTCTGCTTATTTGGGCAAACGTGAGCCAATTAAAATGGCGCAGATTCGTATATTCCACAACATTACTAGACAATGAACTACGGTCACACGTGTATGGAGTCCGCGTACATGTGGCTGCGTCCAGGTTTCAATCTGTGTGTGTGTGTGTGTGTGTGTGTGTGTGTGTGAGCAAAAGGTGAAAGCACTTGGCGCGGTGGCAGCAGCACGCGCACATTTCTGTTGGCCAACCATTTTCGTGCACGGTTCAGCGTTCGCCCAGCAATTTTTCAGCCACAGCTGCACTGAAGCGAAGCATTTTGTGCTCATTAGGTTTTGCTGCGCGCTCGCTTGCTGGTGGTCTAGCCACTGCTAGCTATGCGGGTAGACCCTGCCTGGTTGATGGTCTGCTAGCCAGCAATATTACCGAAACGTGAGCCAATTTGAAGAAATTAATTAAAGACGCTCCCGGCGCTGCAAAATACAAAACAAGGAACTGTACAAGAGAAAAGAATCGTTGCGTTGCGGCAAAAACTAAGAAAAATGCTGCACAATATGCAGTAAGGTAAAAGTAAATGAAAATACAGCGCAAGAAAAATCGAAGCACAAAGAAGCAAAGTTAATAGCATCTGAGATCGAAAGAGAACTGAAGCGAAGAGGGAAACAAGCTGAAAATTCGTTGTAATTAAAAAACAACTCAACTGACATTTTTCTTGCCGCACTTGATGAGCAAATTACTCGTAACTTTAAATTAGAATTTAAAGTAATAAATAAGAATTTAAAGTTTTCAACGCAAAAACCTACTAAAATGTTGAATAATAAATTAGAGCATTTCTTTGGCAATAATTTTCAATACTACAACATGAAAGGCATTGGTCGCATTTTTGCATACTCACTCAATGATTACGTGGCCCTGAATTGCGTAGGCTTGCGAATTTCCTAGCATACTTTGAGGTGTTTGGTTGCACAGCATTGAAATGACTTATGGCATTTCAGTGCTTTGCATTGAGCATTGTAAGTGACTCACTGATGAAATGGTTGAGAGAAAAAGGGCAACATTTCTTACATTCCTTTAGCAGTCTGGGCGTTTGCCGATTCTGCTCATCGCTTTGCGGCCCAAACGACAAGCAATGCTCTGCTCACAGTCTCTGTGTCGCCATGGCTTTTACTCTCGCCACTGACAAGGAGCCTCTGCCACCTGCTCCATCGTAAGGATTGCTTGACTGCGCGGCAGCATTTCGTGTCGGCAAACAACTGAAATCCTTATTGCTCATATCCTTAGTGAAATGGCCGCTTCAGTGTTGACGTTCATTTGCATTTTTGCCGATCGTCGCGACGCTCACAATATATTCTACAACATGGCTGCGCTAACAGCCAGACACACTTACACACACACACATACGGACACATACAGATATCTACCTCCTACGAGAAAACACACACACACACATACTTCCACATACCTTGGAATTTTCTCTTTTTGTTTGCACTCGTCCTGTGAAGATGCTCTGCCTGTCTACTGTTTCTCGTTATGTCTTACTTGCGCCCATTAACGACACTTGCGGCTTCCTTCGCCATTTGATCGGCCCTGTGGGAAATCGGACTGGTCCAAATCTAGTTTTTCAACTGGTCGCTTGACAGTCATATATGACCTCAGAATCGACTCGTTTTCTTGTAGAAAACTCACCCTTTTAACATGGCGGTGTCCTAGGCGAGGGTCAATTGTCCCCGTCTGCATCCATTTGCAACTAGTCCAAGGTTAGTCCGAAGTTAACCAGTTTTCAAACCAGTTGCAAAACGACTAGTTTGCAAACTAATTTATTCTGGATGAGTTTTCTAACCACTCGATTTTTATGGGGAAAATAAAACAATGCATTTTTTAAATAATTATTTTATTTTAAAAATATTTAAAAATTTGTTAACTTTTAAATTTCTTAAATAATAATTTTATTTTAAAAATATTTAAAAATAAAAACAAAAAATCATCGCGAATAAAAAAAAATGTTGGTGCATTTAAAGATGAACCAAGATAAACTTCCACTTGTCGACACACTTCTGCCGAAACTGTTTGGGGCCTGATGCAATACAACATCCTGACTTCGCCTGCAATAAATAAATAAATAAATGAATTAATAAATAATTACATAAATAAATAAATTAATATATTAATACACACCTGCCGCTGCAATTCGTTGCTTTACGCAACCACGCAAAATTCTAACCGAAATCCTTCAAGACAAAACGTGCAAATCGAGCAAACTTCGTGTCATAGAAACAGAAAGTTCGAAAAATGCAAACATTTCTACGTTGTTGTTGTAACAAAAGTATCGCAAGATCAGCCTTAACAGAATTTTTTTGCTTCTCTCACCTCTGTTTCGTTTTTCTCATTTTTATGTGCTCTTCTCGCTTATGAACGCTCACACAGAACGTGAACGATTAGACGCGAACTGACTGACTTCTGCATCCGCTGACAGTCACTTTGACAACTAGTTGTCCAATTGACTACAAAAAACCAGTTGCAAGACCAACGAATTTTGGGAACTAGTTGTCTCAGGTCCGACAGGGGGGTGGCTGACTGACTTTAAACCCATTGCTGGCAGCATATCAACCATTAGCGGCAGTAAATATGCAAACATTTCGCTCTCATAGCAACGACATTTTGTGAAATTAGAGTAAAAGAAACTTGAAGGCTTGTTTAATAACTTTTTCAACTTTTACTTTTCTTTATTGAAATGTAAAAACTATTAATTAAACACAAATCATGAAATCACATTTGATGATAAAAAATGATTAGATCCAAAGAAAAATGGTTTTTGTTAAAAAAAAAATACCAAATATTTCCTTTCGCTTTCAAATGCTTCTCAATTTCCTCTTTTTTGATATGTAATCATTCAAAAATATTAACAGAAATTGTGAACCTATTCTTGGAACGAAATATGGAACCTTCTCAGAGCTGTGAACTAAGACACAGAAAGCAGGTGCTTCACTTTTTCGCTTCCTTTTGTTTATTTTCCGCTATAGCCATGTAAAATTATAAATTTGTAATGCATGTTTACTAATTAATTCAACAAATTGAAGCCAATAACATTTCATTACTGAAAAAGTAGTATTTTGTCAGTTGTTTCATTGTAATTAGGCAACAATTAATTAAAACACATCAAACTGTTTATGAACCCATTAAGCTGTCATTAATATGTATGTATGTACACGTATGTGACAATCAGAAACATTTTCACACTCACACCAATTAGAGGCATTTTGAAGCACATTTAAGACTAATTAAATTTAATTGCATTACAGTGGTAAATTTGATATTAAGAAATTGGTTTATTTCTGTTTGTTTTGGAATCAATAAGAAACATAATGAAGATATTTGTATACAAGAAAACTCGAGCAAACCAGAAAGTGTGGTTGGTAAATGGGTTGGTTAGTTAGAGTGGCAATGCTCAGTAGGCGATTTAACGAGAAGGCCTTCAAGATGAATTTTAACGTCAAATCGCGAACCTAAAATAAAGATTTAGATTTTAATTGAAATATTGAAATATTCGGAAGAAAGAACTGTAAACATTGTTGTAATTATTTGGAAGAACTTAAAGGACTTTTTACGAGTTTTTAATGTTGATCAGTCAGCTAACGTCAGATATCGGTAATGGTATAAAGTTATCAATCTCACTGTCATTTGTGACCAACTCTCCTCAACAAGTCTTTTGGTCCAGAGCACATTTTCAATTAAATTTAAAACTTTTCAATTGTCTTTGCCCATTGCTGCACCAATTCGCATAGTTTTCTGTCACATTTTACATTCATTGTACTTTTGCATTTTTTTATTAAAGCAGAATTTTTTATTTTGCTTGTTATTGTTAATAGTTCGCATTGTTATTATTGGATTTATTATTGTTTACATTATTCGCATACATACATACACGATTCATATGCAAATATGGTCATGGCCTGTCCAATTAGTTTGGCAACCAAAATGGCAAATACCGCATTTACAAGTCAATTAACTCATATCGTGATACACGCGTTCTTTTGACCAATTATACATATAATATAAAACATAAATTGTACTGGGCTGCATATAAAGACTCAGATACATAAAACAGGGCCGCGTATGAATGCGACGCACTGCACTAATCACTAGCGCTAATCAGCCTAGCGCTAATCAAGCTAGACTTGTTCAGCAGTGATCGAGTAAGCGCTAGCTAGGGCTCGTATTCACACTCGGTAGCCAACATGGTTGTTGTTGTTGTCAGGCTGAGCCACCCACGCTGGCGAACGTGAGCGCAGAACTTTCGCGCTGCACTTGCGCATTCTCTTTTGCTGTGCGTTCGTGCTGCGCTAGCGCGGCGCTCTTTAATCGAATCTGCGTATCCAGCCGATAGTGGGGTGTGGCGGTGGTAGTGCACTTCGGCCGCGCTGCACTTTATGACCTTGCGCGAAGTGTTGGTAGGATGCATTTCGGCTGCTGGCCCTTGCTATTCCAAGCATGGTGTTGTTGTGTCGTGCAGCTGGTGAAGTCTTTGCCGTTCTGGCTGCTGCATTCCACCAAACACGTAAAGATCACCCCATTGCACCAAATTTTGCCGCATTTCTGCAAAGAAGTGGGGTAAGGAGGGTTGATTGTCTTATTGGGTTTCCCAACTCCAGCATAGGAAACAAAGGTAGGGCGGGTAAAGAGCATCCCATTCAATGAGGCGATGCTGTGGAATAGAAACAACAGCAGCAATGGTACTTGCTGCCAGGTCCGTCCGTAATGTCAGGAGGTAAAGCGTGTGCATGAAAATAATTGTATGTTGGTGTATGTGTGTAGGCATAGAAAGCTCGGATGCTGACCAGTTGTAAGCGGCGAGGTCGTCGTTGCGGAGTTTGTTGGGCAGCTCCCAAATGATGGTAGGTGAGACGGTAGGGCTACTGAGCGGAATTGTTGTAGTGGAACCCACGCCAGCTGAAGCTACGGGATAAGAGAAGCCAGATGCACGCGTACAACAAACCCGCTGGCCCCGTGGTCCTGCTCACACTCATCGACCGAATGTAGGGTGCCTGCCTACATGCGACAGGAAGCCGATCGGTGGTGACCCGCCACAAGGACTGTGGAGGTGCAGCGGCAGCAGAAACAGAAGCAAACGGCCAGCTATACATACTGATCCATTCGTGGCGCTCGTCGTGAGGCATGCCACATGTAGGTACACTCAAACGCATAACAGAAAATGGCGCCCAACGTGAGGCCGCTACGAACGTAGGGCATGCCATGTGATCAGGTGCACACATACATATAACAGAAATGGCGCCCAACGTGGGGCCGCTACGTAAGTGGGGCCGAATTTTACCATAGGGTAATTGTCTGTCGGTCCGTTTGGCTTTTGAAGCATCGCGTTCGTTGGGTATGATTGGATTTTTGATGTTTGGTTAAATACTATAACTTCTTACCACTGCCTACGAACGCTGAATCGCTTCGAAAAGATTTTTTTTTGCAATCGGATGTTTTTCCATTAGTTTCGTGCTTCGGATTTTTGGCACAGCTTCAACTAAATGTTGGCTGAGCTAACCGACATGGATGCTGTAGGGAAAACCGATATGCTTGAGTTTACATATATGTATATTTTTTCATTAAGTGTTGCTAAATTTTCGTTTTTGCGATAGCGCTGCAGTGTGGATTTTTTTTAAGCTTGTAGTTGTAGCTTATAACCTCATTGCAAATGCATTTTATCGTTGAAGCGAGCTGCTAGTTGGTTCATCCTCCTCCGGAAAATCTCCTTACACCCTTCATACAGACCAAACTAGAAAATTTTATTTTTTTGATTGATTTTTTTTTTAAATTTATTTTTTTCTGCGATTGATGATTTTGTATTGATATTTTTATTTTTATTGTTATCTTTACCTTTACCTTTATCTTGTTGGCACATTTTCTGAGTTTGTTAGTACAACAATTATATCTTTTTCTTGATTTCTTTGCGGTTTGATTTTTTTGGTTCGGCTTTGCAATTTTTGGCTGGTGCTATATTTTTTTAAATTTTTTTTATTTTTTTTTTGTTGGTACAAAATAATTTTTTGAATAAAGATGTCGCTGCGACACAGTACTGACGATTTGCCTATGCAATCGGGTTGCACCTTATGCCGTGCAATTTTTATTGAAGGCAGTGATATATTGCGAACGGCGTGTGGCCATACTTTTCACAGATCGTGTCTTTTAAATTACCTGAAGCGCAATTCGTCGTGTCCGCAATGTCGAGCTGCGTGTAGCAGCCGAGAATTTTTGAAATCTTCAGCCAAGTATACGGGCATGCAAACGCGATCGCAAACAAATCCGTCTGAGGAAGTGGAGGATCCTCGTCCATCCACATCGCAAGCAGCAGCAGCGCAGGTGTCTGGCACGCCAACCCGATCCAGTAATGCGGTTGCCGATACAGCTGCCAACGTGGCAAGTGATGTTTCCGACGAAAGCCGAATCAGAAGCGTGGTGGGAGCTATTGTGTCAGCTAGGCAAGCCACAATTCTGGATGGTTTGGAATCACGAGTGACACAGCTGATTGAGGGAAAGCTAGAGGCTAGCCTGAGTAACGTTTTGAGCAGATTGAATTTACAAGGTGCACAACGTGAGCACAACCAATTCTCAGCTCACAATTCAACACCAACATTTCCGCAAGAGTTGCCGTATGCACACAACAACAGCAACAACCGTGATGGTCAGGTTCCGGTTCCGTTCCGCGTCAGTGACGGATCGACCGTCACCAATTCAGGCAAAATTGCGCAGCTTATCTCGAGTTGGGACATCAAGTTTGATGGTGGTCCTAAATTGTCAGTAGAGAATTTTATCTTTAGGATTGAATTGCAGGTTATAGATACCCTAGGTGGGAATTTTAGTTTATTGTGCGAGCACGTACAAAGTTTGTTTATTAACGAGGCCAAGGATTGGTATTGGAGATACCGGCGTTCAGTAGACAGGATCGAATGGTCGTCGTTATGTCAAGCTCTGCGTACTCATTATGGTGAGCACAAGACAGATACAGATATCAAAGAGGCCATGCGCAGCCGACGGCAAGGCGCCGCTGAATCATTCGATGAATATCGAAACGCAGTTTTGCGAATATCGGAAAACCTTAATTCACCGATATCTGAATCTGAGCTTGTGGAAATTGTACAAAGAGGCTTACGACCGCGTATTCGACAGCAGTTATTGTACGTCAATATTAACTCAATGGCTGAGTTGCGTCGACTTTGTTTAAAAGGCGAAAGTTTGCTAAACGAAATTGCAAAGTCGAGCGCTGCACACTCCTTACCTAATCCGCGAGGTAATTTTCCGCGTCGCCAAGTAAATGAAGTTGAAGCTGATTTTGATAATAAGGAAGATATAGCAGATGTAGATGACAATGAAGTCAAAATGGAGGTAGAAGAAATTGCTAGACGGAGTACAATAAAATTAGTTTGTTGGAATTGCCGCAAAGACGGTCACAGGTACTTTGATTGTTTAGAAGCTCGGTCAATATTTTGTTATGGATGTGGTGCAGTAGGCGAATACAAACCAAATTGTAAGAAATGCAATCCGGGAAACGCGAAAGCGAGCGGGGATCGGTATGCGAGTCCTCGCTACGACGTAAATCAATGGAAATAAATGTATCGCATAAGCCACCTGCAACCGATGATCTATTAGCAACCAAGTTAGTTGAATGTAAGCGTATAGAAATTATTCCTTATGAAGATAGGTTAGAAAAATATGAAGTAATACGTAATCGAATTTTTAACAGTGAGTCAGTAGTAGAGACAGCAACCCCGCGACGAACATCAATGCGTATGCGTAAATTTTGGCAGAAGGTGAAGCAACAACGAAGAAATGTTGCCAATATTTGTGCGATTGAGCATAAGCCATTTGATTCGCGTCCATATGTCAAAATCAAGCTTTTTGACAAATCACATCTTGGTTTGCTTGATAGTGGCGCGCAAGTTTCATGTGTTGGTAGTACGTTAGCAAAAGAATTTTGTGAAAGGAAAGAATTTAGGCAACACAAAACAACAGTAAAGACTGCTGATGGCAGGAAACAAGTAGTTTTTGGAATTTTCCCAATTGAAATACAATTTAAAGCACAGAAAGCAGATATTAATTTTTATGTAGTACCAAATTTATCGCAAGATCTTATCTTAGGCGTAGATTTTTGGAAAGCGTTCCAGATTGCGCCAGACGTTATAGCTGAAATTGATATCGGCGCAAACGATAAGAAGGCAGATGAGAAGTTGATTGTTCTGACAGATCAGCAGAAGAGAAGTTTAGAGGCCGTAAAGAAGGCATTTCCATCATGTGAAGTTGAGGGGCTAGGGAAAACAACCCTCATGGAACACATAATAGAAGTTGAGCCGAATGTCCGTCCGATTAAGCAGAGATATTTTCCGATTTCTCCGGCAATAGAGAAGTTAGTGCACAAGGAGATTGATGAAATGTTGACCCTTGGTGTAATAGAAGAGTCCCCTCATAGTCCGTGGTCCAGTCCGGTCGTATTAGTCCGCAAGGGAGAAAAAGTCCGTCTGTGTCTAGATTCGCGGAAAGTCAATGCAGTCACAATCAAGGACGCATATCCACTTCCGCACATTGAGGGTATTTTAAGCAGATTGCCAAAAGCCAAATTCATATCTTCGCTCGACCTTCGTCGTGCATTTTGGCAAATTCCCTTAGCTGAATCGTCCCGCGATTACACTTGTTTTACAGTGCCTAATCGGCCTTTATATCGTTATTGCGTTATGCCTTTTGGCCTGTGCAACGCGCCACAAGCATTGTGTCGGTTGATGGACCGAGCAATCCCTGCTCAATTGAAAGATCAAGTATTTGTTTATTTGGATGACCTTTTAGTTGTATCTGAAACTTTTGCTGATCATCTGTCTGTTCTCGCTGATGTAGCGCACCACTTAAGAAAAGCAGGCTTAACAATTAACGTTGATAAAAGCAAATTTTGCATAAAGGAGGTAAAATATCTGGGCTACATTGTAGGTGACGGTACACTTCGCACTGACCCGGAGAAAGTGTCAGCCATACACGAGTACCCGCCACCAGCTACAGTGAAAAGCTTACGTCGATTTTTGGGTATGACTGGCTGGTATCGTCGGTTCATTGACAATTACGCAGCCATAACAACTCCGCTTACCAACCTTTTAAAGAAAGGTAAAGGTTTCGATTGGTCAGCAGAAGCGCAGGATGCGTTTGATGTGCTAAAAGAGAAACTAACGTCCGCGCCAGTGTTAACCAATCCGGACTACAACAAACCATTCATCATACAATGCGATGCTAGTACGCTAGGGTTAGGAGCAGTTTTAGCTCAGAAAAATGCTGAAGGAGTCGAAGTACCGATTGCGTACTTCTCGCGGAAACTAAATAAAGCACAAAGTAACTATAGCGTTACAGAGCTAGAATGTCTTGCTGCATTGTTAAGCTTGAAGAAATTCCGAGCGTACGTAGAAGGCCAGGAATTCACTATTGTGACAGATCATGCAAGTTTGCAGTGGCTCATGCGACAGCCGGATTTGTCTGGTAGGCTCGCACGCTGGTCTTTGAAGCTTCAGGGTTTCAAATTTAAAATTGAGCACCGACGTGGTTCCCAAAATGTTGTGCCTGATTGCTTGTCGCGGCAAGAATTTGACAATAAAGTATGCGGAATTGAAGCTCTACCTATTGTTGACTTAGAATCTCCAGCTTTTGAGTCAGCTGATTATCTTGATTTAAAGCAGCGAATTACCGAAAACGAAGTACGATTGCCGGATTTGCGTATTGTTGGCAAACACGTTTACAAACGTAATGAATTCGCAGATGGTAACCCTGAACGGGAAGTATCAAATTGGAAGCTGTGGCTACCAAAAGAATTAATTGCAGAAGCAATTAGCAGTGCTCATTGCCCTCCAAATAAATGTCACGGTGGTATAGGCAAAACTCTAGAGCACTTGCGGAAAAATTTGTTTTGGCCGAATATGGTTGCCGACGTCAAGGACTTTATTGGCAAATGTACAGTTTGTGGGCAGAGCAAAGCTCCAAATCGAATTCTACGTCCGCCGATGTCTGGCCAATACAGTACGCAACGTCCTTTTCAAAAACTATATATTGATTTGTTAGGCCCTTATCCGCGTTCAAAACAAGGCAATGTAGCTATACTAATTGTGCTGGATCATTTGACGAAATTTCCGCTGTTGAAAGCCATTAGGAAAGCCACCTCCAATGTTATTTGCGATTATCTGCGCGAAAATGTTTTCAGTATATTCGGAACGCCCGAAATAATTTTAACCGACAATGGTAAACAATTCAAGTCGACACATTTCAACGAGTTCTTAAAAGAGCGAGGCATACGGCATATGTACACTGCGCTGTATAGTCCACAAGCGAACGCAAGCGAGCGTGTTAATAGATCCATTCTGGTAGGCATCCGGTCATATATTGGCAAAGACCAAACGACTTGGGACCGCAATTTGGCTAATATAGGAGAAGCATTGCGCAGCTCTTATCATCAAACTATCGGCTGCTCGCCATATTTTGCATTGACGGGCCAACAAATGTTGTCGCACGGACGCGACTATGAATTGTTGCGAAAACTACAATCATTTGATGATACGGTGATAGAAAGGCAGGACAAAATCAAGCTAATACGTGAAGCTTTAAGTGCAAATATTGCTAAAGCTTACGAGAGTTCTGCAAACCGTTACAATTTGCGTAGTTCGACAAAACAGTTCGAGATAGGCGACACAGTATTTAGGCGTAATTTTGTTCTTAGCGATGCCAGCAAACGATTCTGTGCTAAATTTGCACCCAAATTTTTGAAGGCTAAAGTTATAGGCAAGAAAGGCAACAATATGTACGAGTTGGAAGATGAAGAAACAGGGAAGCGAGAGATTTACCATAGGAAAGACATACAGGAGAGGAAAGTTTAATTCGCATCCCTTTTCCAAAACTTGCAGCTGTGCCGCAATTTTTGTGTTGTACTGGGCTGCATATAAAGACTCAGATACATAAAACAGGGCCGCGTATGAATGCGACGCACTGCACTAATCACTAGCGCTAATCAGCCTAGCGCTAATCAAGCTAGACTTGTTCAGCAGTGATCGAGTAAGCGCTAGCTAGGGCTCGTATTCACACTCGGTAGCCAACATGGTTGTTGTTGTTGTCAGGCTGAGCCACCCACGCTGGCGAACGTGAGCGCAGAACTTTCGCGCTGCACTTGCGCATTCTCTTTTGCTGTGCGTTCGTGCTGCGCTAGCGCGGCGCTCTTTAATCGAATCTGCGTATCCAGCCGATAGTGGGGTGTGGCGGTGGTAGTGCACTTCGGCCGCGCTGCACTTTATGACCTTGCGCGAAGTGTTGGTAGGATGCATTTCGGCTGCTGGCCCTTGCTATTCCAAGCATGGTGTTGTTGTGTCGTGCAGCTGGTGAAGTCTTTGCCGTTCTGGCTGCTGCATTCCACCAAACACGTAAAGATCACCCCATTGCACCAAATTTTGCCGCATTTCTGCAAAGAAGTGGGGTAAGGAGGGTTGATTGTCTTATTGGGTTTCCCAACTCCAGCATAGGAAACAAAGGTAGGGCGGGTAAAGAGCATCCCATTCAATGAGGCGATGCTGTGGAATAGAAACAACAGCAGCAATGGTACTTGCTGCCAGGTCCGTCCGTAATGTCAGGAGGTAAAGCGTGTGCATGAAAATAATTGTATGTTGGTGTATGTGTGTAGGCATAGAAAGCTCGGATGCTGACCAGTTGTAAGCGGCGAGGTCGTCGTTGCGGAGTTTGTTGGGCAGCTCCCAAATGATGGTAGGTGAGACGGTAGGGCTACTGAGCGGAATTGTTGTAGTGGAACCCACGCCAGCTGAAGCTACGGGATAAGAGAAGCCAGATGCACGCGTACAACAAACCCGCTGGCCCCGTGGTCCTGCTCACACTCATCGACCGAATGTAGGGTGCCTGCCTACATGCGACAGGAAGCCGATCGGTGGTGACCCGCCACAAGGACTGTGGAGGTGCAGCGGCAGCAGAAACAGAAGCAAACGGCCAGCTATACATACTGATCCATTCGTGGCGCTCGTCGTGAGGCATGCCACATGTAGGTACACTCAAACGCATAACAGAAAATGGCGCCCAACGTGAGGCCGCTACGAACGTAGGGCATGCCATGTGATCAGGTGCACACATACATATAACAAAATATAAACACACACACACACACAATTACATGAACCTACACATACATGGTTAACATAACTACATATAAGTAAATGTTTGATTTTCACGTTTCGTAATGCAGACAGGTGTTGAAAATGTGTTGGTTTGGGTTCAACCCACTAATTGTTCGGCTTCATTACACACTAAAGCCAAGAGAAGTGAAAATATTGAAATCTTATGTTATAAATATGTCTTTAAGCAGCAACAAAACAGACATATTTTTTTTCTTATTTTACAAGAATTAAAACAATCTCACTTTTACATACTTAACTGGGCATTAAAACCAGTTAAAATTTCGCTTCAGTCCTTTTTCTATTGATCACATCAAGTGATGATAGAGTGCCTGCAACTTGGTCCTTTCACTGAAGACACGATCTGCCTCTTCGCCATCGACCTCCAACTAACGCGTTGCACACCTTTTTTGCCCAAACTTCATTTTCCATACGGGAAACCACCAAACTCACTTTCTTGATTAAATCATTTTAAATGAAATTGTTTTATTGCAGAAATATTTCCAATTTTAGTTTTTTAAAACTTTAGCAACAGTTCAATCTTAATTTTAGTTGCACAATGTTATCCTCGAATGATTCTCTATGTACCCTAAATATTCACTGTTCTCATCCAATTAACAGTGTTAAAAAAAGATGATCTAATGCCATCGGAAACAATTACTTACTTACTGTTCACGGGCAATGATTTCATATTAAAAAAAAAATCCTTTTCTAATGCTTCTAAAATCTTCTTCTGGCAGCTGCAGTTTAGGTTGTACACCTTTAAACGTCACAAAAATATGTATTTTCACGAACGTAACGCAATGTTGTTGTGCATAAATGTTGTTGAATTTTTTCTGTAGACATACTTATGAATATATTAGTGTCCGACCGAATATTCGGTTTCGGTTTCGGTTTCGGCCCAAATAAGTGGTTTCGGTTTCGGCCAAAAAATGGCCGAATAGCCGAAACTGAAACTTTCTAGAATATTTTTTACATTTTATTGTGTAGCAGATATATAGTAAAAGGAGGAGTAATTTAGATGCCAGCAATGTAAATAAACTTATTTTTTTAGCATATAATATTAAATTATTTAATTTAGAATATTATCGAGTAAGGTACGAAAGGGTGATTACTTCTTGTTTACGTTTTTAAAAAATGAATAAATAGTTTTTATTAATAAGTATTTATTTATTTATGCTATGTTTGTTTGTTTGTTCTTTATTTACTTAATGTAAAATTCGTTTGTTGAAAAAAGTGCTTGATATGGTGATTTTTATATCAACTAGAAAGTTTCGGTTTCGGTTTCGGCCGAATATTAAAAAAAAACCGAATATTCGGTTTCGGTTTCGGTTTCGGCCCAAAAAAGTGGTTTCGGTCGGACACTAGAATATATAGATTATAACAATTTTGATTTCCGTATTGATGTGCACGCTCTCATACGGCTTACTTGGCGTATACGTAATGTGACTATGTAATGTTACTGCCAAGAGACAAATCTACTCAAGTTCACGCAATTAACAAAATACTCAACTTGAACGCATGTTCAAACACAAATACACATATACACATACACATACACATACACATACACATACACATGCACGCACACATACAATTATGAAGCTATTTTCAGATTACTAAACATGTGCGTACTTAAAAAAACAAATTGTTGCAATTCAAAATTCAAGATTAAACCAAAATCATTTTCGTTGCTTCTTTGAAAAATAATAGGTAATATACTTATAATTATTAAAAAAATAATAATAATTGTGTTCTTGTTCTGTTGTGTCAGGAGTTGGTACATCCCTTCAATATGGGTTCTTATAAGAGGTTAAAGTATTCTCTCTGACAAATCATTTGCTCTCCAAACAAAATTTGTTAGTTTTAATGATTTTACTCCTCTTCTGTGAGGAAACATAACCCCAGATACGTTAATTGCTTCGAAGATTGGATAGATTACGTCTTTTGTTGGCAACGTTCTTTTCACAATAATTTTTGTAGGGACTACCAGTGCATTCAAGTAGTAGTAGCTATAGTAGAAGTGGTTGTAATAGTAGTATGGCCCATCTTTGGATCATGCCTAGACATAACACAGTCATTCGGTTGGTCCATAAATCTTTAGTTATTGCCATCTTATAGTCATAACTTCGCCTAAGTGCATCGCAAACGTTGTATGGGGTATGGTCATGCTTATGCTATAAATATACAATACTTCTTGAACCCTGAAAAGACCTTTAGAGAAAAAATCTAAACTTAGCAAACATATTTGTGAATATTTTTAAAAATCTCACAATAAAAGGTATACTTTTGTATCTCAAAGAAAAACTATTCTCAACCATTTATAAAAACGCCCCTGGCCGTAGGAAACTTGCATCTGCGTGATGTTAATTACAAATGTATACACCAACACAGCTAAGCAAATGCAAATTGCGTACATGCGAGGTGGGCGAGTCGCTGCTTATGTTGTTGTGTGCTAATTGTTGGCGGTGGCAAATTGTTGCAGATAATGCAAGCCGCAGGTGCACAAAATACATTGTACGAACATGAACAGCAACAAGCTGGGAAAAACAACTCTATTACAACACAAATGGGGAAACGACAAATGTAACAACGAAAATCCATAACAGACAATACAACATTACAAATATAAGTTAAAACCAAAAGAAAACAACCCAGAAAAAACTGTTAATCAAAAAAGGGACAAAAAATTAGGACCATATAAAAATTAAAAAAGTAATAAAATAAAACTATTTATTATTAATAAAATAATTAATAAAATAAAACTATTTATTATCATTATTTAATTATTTATTTATTTATTGATTTTCGGGAATGAATCAATTAAATAGTTAAATATGGTAGTCTTGGTCGCAGTGCTTCTGAAAATTTCAACAAAAGCAAATGTATTAATAAAACAACGTGAAATCGTTCGCTTTCAAGGCGCTTCAATCAGTTGAAGTTGAATCAGTCAAAGATGTCGCACAGCACTACAACAAGCACCATGACGGCACTCTGTGCTGAGTTGTCGAAAGCTGTGGTGCCGCTGAAAAAAAGCGCGTAGCTGCGTTAGCAAGAAAAGGTGTTGAACTGGTCTGAGAATGAATAGAAAACTCCGTGCATTCTATGATTTCTGTGATGCTGTCTCGTGAAAAACACAACTCTGGGCATTCTATGGTTTTTGTTCTGCTGACCTGTGAAATAGACAGATCCTTGCTTTCGATGATATTTGTCCTGCTCTTCTGTGACATAGACAACTTGGTACATTCTATGATCCCTGTCCTGCTGTCCTGTCAAATAGACAACTCCGCTCATTCTGTCTTCTGTCCTGCTGTACTGTCAAATAGACAACTCCGCTCAATCTATGTCTTCTGTCCTGCTGTCCTGTGAAATACGAAATTCCTTGCATTCTATGATTTCTGTCCTCTTTCGGTCATTGTTCTCTTCTCACTGAAAAATACGAAATTATTTAATACCTAATAGAATCATTCTTGACGCATGTCGTAGTCTGTGCCCGAGGTGATCAATGCACAGGCAACACATACATGAAGTTGTTCCGGATAAATAGACAGATTTGCTTGAAGAATATTACTTGAAAGTTAGAAGACGCATTTTTCAAGAATTGCGTAGCTCCAATTGAGCTTAGTGGCACCGTATAGACATTTCTAGGTCTTCTTCGACACTAAAACCTCATGCTCAAAATTTTCAATAGTGCTACGAATTGCTTTTACATTCAAGTCATGATGACGACTGACCCACGACGCGTCAGAATTTCCGGAATAGACCAGAACACTTGGAATGTCTTTACCCAATTCTAGAGTAGAGACATTATTGCTTTTCGAAACCTAGATGACTGTCGATTCTGAACTAAGTACTAAGCATCTGCCAAATTTCAACAAGAAGTTAAATTGCTTCATTGTTTGAATCAATCATTGATTGACTATAAAATGCAGTTCAGTCTTTATTCAAATTCACTACTTCACGTTCAACGTAAAGCAAATCAATATAGTTCCGAAATAAATAAAATAAAATTATGTTCACTTTATAATAATGAGAACTCTTATTCTCCCTTTTTCTTATTCTCTTTTTTTTCTCCCTTTCTCTTGTTCTCTCTCTCTGTATGAACTGAATAGAGACCAAACTAGACTCCACAAAACATACAAACTTTCTTCATGTGTGTTGCAACGTTTTCATTTTTTCTTCCCTTTCAAGAAACGAATTTTATTATGGTTCTTGTTGCTATGTCGCCTATTTTTAACGTATTTTTTAAGTTATACGAAGCGGAAACGGAAATAAGCAAAACTATTCAACAACCAACAAGCCAGCAGCATTGTCTGCTTCAACACTCTGCTGCCGCTGCTAAAACGACTTTCATTAGAAGCGCTGCTGTACTTTTGTTGTTGTAGTGGCAGTTTTTGCTTTCATTTTCGTTGAACAGCGAACAACGGTCACACATGCGTTTACATGGCCGCAGCTACTAGTCGTTGGCCTTGTCCTTACCATGTGTATGCAGCCGCGTTCGTATGCAAATGTATGTCTGTCTGCGATACTTCGGACTGTCGGTTGTGCCTTCGTGCATAAGTGTATACACATAAATTTACAGAAAACATTTGGTGTGGCAGCGTGACACTACACACTCCACGCCAAGCGGCCAAAAACGGCCAACTTGTACACACAAATATGGCGGCGCGGGCAGCGACAGCGGCAGCTGGTCGCGCAGGAAATGAAATGTTTAAATTAGGACAATTTTTCATAGCTCTATTTACATTTTTTGTACTTGGCCCACAGTTACACATACGCAGCTCTAAACTGAATAAATAACATGGCACTATATATAAATATTCTGTTGTTGTTGTTGTTGTTGTTGTTGCTCTGGCAGAAAAATGTGTAAAGTGAAAAGTAGGCAGCGAAAAATAGACATTGCCATGTATGAAGTGTTTGTATGTGTGTGTGTGTGAGACGCACTTACACATTCAGCATAATAGAAATGTCAAGGCAATTACTTCAGGCAAAATGGCAACAGCAACAACATAAACAACAATGGCGAAAAAAAAAGTTCAAATTGTATACATAACTGAAATAACTTTCCGAGTACGGAAACTCAAGCGGAAGTTTCTAATTTGCTCTCATAAAGTTGAGCCTGGCAACAGTGCGTAGGCAATGCCGCATTGGGTTGATAGGCTGACGAGCTGCAAATTTAATGAGCATTCCTTTAGGCGCTTCGCTGAAATATCCGTTTTTATTTGGAAAGTGTTGAACAATGTGCATCCAAATAGATATTTTGCATATAAATATCTAGCGAATCTAAACTGATGTTCATCTAAATTACTATTGGACCTTAAAGCCTAAACTGATGTCACTCATACGCCCTGTGCTGCATCTAAATTACTATTGGACCTTAAAGCCTAAACTGATGTCACTCATACGCCCTGTGCTGCATCTAAATTGCTTGTGGACCTTTATTCCTAAACTGATGTTAATCATACGCCCTGTGCTGCATCTAAATTACTATTGGACCTTTATGACTAAACTGATGTTACTCATACGCCCCACAGTGGCTGATTCTGCCGACGCAGGTTGCAAAAATCAATTTTGCCATGTTCAATTTGGAGAAACTGTTATTCTTGTCTGATAGATAAATGCTTGGACCTAAGAAAATTAGAGTATGAAATAATATCAGCAATTTGTACTTTTTCGACAAAGCTGAAGTTTTAAAATACGGATAGGAGCAAATTAATTGAAACTTTTTGCACAAGCATCGTAAAAGAAGGCATTTGTAGTAAATAATTAAATATAGAAAAAAAATTGGTTGTTGTTGTTGTCTTTTCATAGGCACTCACTTGAAGCACTGTTTTTATCACACTTTTTGAACTTTCGATAGACTTTAAAAAAAGGCCATAGTTGCCACGGTTCCGTCTTTGGGAAAATTGTTCACTAGTCTTCTGTGAGTACTGCTCTGAAGAGATCGGGTGCCCGATTTTGCCCGACTGGATTTTACAGCGATTTTTCTGTGACCACCTCGTTCGAACAAGTTCGTCAAGATTTTGGTAGTAAATCAATTACACGCGATTATAATCGTTGCCAGCGCATGTAAACTTGGATTTTGGCTTCATTTAAGATGTGATACAAGCTTGCAACTCCATATTAAGTCGACTTTTTTTTTGGCGTATATTGCTGTAAGCTCGAAGTAAGGAGTACTTTTGCTGGATGCGCAGTTCGCACGTACGAAAAACAAGTTGGCTTTCATTTCCGGCAAACAGCTATCATGTATCCTTTGATGTAATGCTTTTGTTTTTAACAAAATACTAACACTGTGTCTGGCATACATTTTTTTTTTTAATTTGAGCAAAACTCAGTCAGTCGCCATTAGTCTTTGAGTTGAACCGCGCCAATGACACAATTAATTATTGAAAAACCAAAAGGCAAGCTTATATCTATGTGCACTGTCTAAAACTCACTTATGGGTCTGGGCTGTTCAAAAATCCCGGAACGTGGGAAAACCTAACAACTGTTTAGGTACCTGATAGTACTAACTAGAAGCTTAGTACCTGCTATTTGAATGTTTCGAGTAGTTTCGAATTTAATTTGAACTAGACAACACTTCAACTCCGCCACTGCAACTAAACCGAAGAAGAAGCACAAAGATGTTTTTGAAAAATACGAAGCTGTTTGAAATATTTACTATTTCGAAGACAAAGGAGAAGTTCGTTCTGGTTGTCACTAAAGAAATTGGTAACGTCGAAGGAAGTTTGCCTGCAGCCAACATCAGGGGCGTAGCCAAGGGGGGGGGGGGGGGTTTAGGGTGTCAGAACCCCCCCCATAGCCTATAATTTGTCAACATTCTCAATCCTTATGTATCGTAAATACGTTCCCACATCAGCAAAAAAGTCTTAATTTTTAAACATTTAAAAGAATAATAACAGAAAATTTTTTTTGGCGAAACTAATTTGTTTTTTAATAGTCCCGTTTAGGCTCAAGACAGCGATTTGCATGATCTAAAAACATGTCTAAAGAGTAGTATCGTTCGTCGACCGGAATGTCCTTCAGGACGCCGTTTGAATGGTTTCTACGTTCTCAAAACGCTTTTTTTCATCGGCATATGCATTTTTTGAAAAGGTAAAAGTCGCGCGGTGCCGCATCAGGTGAAAACGAGGAGTGGTTGATGGTTAAAGTTTGACTTTTAGTAAACAAGAAAACAGTCAAAACAAGTGTCGATAGATGAGATGGCATCCTTCGATAGCCAAATGTTCAGTTCAAATGCGATAAATTTATGCTATTGAGATGCCAAAGATTTTTGTATACGTCGTTTACCAATGTCGTTCACTCGGATGACAAACATAACTTTTTTTTTATACTTCACTATTTAGTATCTTTCTCTGGCGATAGTTCGTTTTTCGAAAAAAGGCCTAACTTTAATGATCCATTTTTTGACTATGGAAAATATTAGAAGATTTCTTTCCAGAGGGTTCATTGAGCACATAATGTGAAACATGAACAAAATTTATAAAAAAAATATTTTTTCATGTTATTGAAAATTACCTTCAAATTTGTGCAGATATTAAACATGAATATTAACCCTTTAACTGTTTAATTTTGTTTCGAAAAACTTTTTCCGCCTGCTTAATTATTTTCTGCCCGTAAATGTATGCAATTATGACTAAAAATCAAACGTTGCGTTGCGTCAATTTGAATCCATTATAAAAAAAAACGAACGAATATTTTTTGACAATTCCTGTTTCATTACAAAGCTTGGACTTTGTTATTTAAGAATGAAAAACGATGTCGTTCATATGACTGCCACGACTGGCCCTACAGTACGCCATTCGGTCAACCTAATTTTCAAATACTTTTTCGATTGTTCCGGTTAGAATTTCCTGAATGGCAACTTCGATTTCATGTTTCAAAGCTTCAATCGTTTCTGGATGGTTAGCGTAAGACTTGTCCTTTACAGCTCACCACAAAAAAAGTTCAACGGACTTAAATCGCAGCTCCGAGGCGGCCAATTGACTTCAGAATTTCGGCTGATTATTCGATTTTCTTACAGTGTGGGTTGACGACTCTCCACTTTGGAAGTAAGTTCTCAACATTTCCCAATTTTGTTCAAGCGTATAGCATCCCATTTCGTAAATGTCAAACTTTTAACTAAATTACGAACACAAATTAAATGACATTTGGACTGTCATTCTCGAAATAAAGCGTAGTTCAAATTGAAAATCTTATGTGGACCACCCTATAGAAATGAAAACAAAAGCAATAAAACTTAAGCAATAAACTGGAGAAACTGTTATTCTTGTCTGATAGATAAATGCTTGGACCTAAGAAAATTAGAGTATGAAATAATATCAGCAATTTGTACTTTTTCGACAAAGCTAAAGTTTTAAAATACGGATAGGAGCAAATTAATTGAAACTTTTTGCACAAGCATCGTAAAAGAAGGCATTTGTAGTAAATAATTAAATATAGAAAAAAAATTGGTTGTTGTTGTTGTCTTTTCATAGGCACTCACTTGAAGCACTGTTTTTATCACACTTTTTGAACTTTCGATAGACTTTAAAAAAAGGCCATAGTTGCCACGGTTCCGTCTTTGGGAAAATTGTTCACTAGTCTTCTGTGAGTACTGCTCTGAAGAGATCGGGTGCCCGATTTTGCCCGACTGGATTTTACAGCGATTTTTCTGTGACCACCTCGTTCGAACAAGTTCGTCAAGATTTTGGTAGTAAATCAATTACACGCGATTATAATCGTTGCCAGCGCATGCAAATTTGGATTTTGGCTTCATTTAAGATGTGATACAAGCTTGCAACTCCATATTAAGTCGACTTTTTTTTTGGCGTATATTGCTGTAAGCTCGAAGTAAAGAGTACTTTTGCTGGATGCGCAGTTCGCACGTACGAAAAACAAGTTGGCTTTCATTTCCGGCAAACAGCTACCATATATCCTTTGATGTAATGTTTTTGTTTTTAACAAAATACTAACACTGTGTCTGCCATAATTTTTTTTTTTTAATTTGAGCAAAACTCAGTCAGTCGCCATTAGTCTTTGAGTTGAACCGCGCCAATGAAACAATTAGTTATTGATAAGCAAAAAGCAGACTTATATCAATGTGCACTGTCTAAAACCCACTAAGGTGTCTGGGCTGTTCAAAAATCCCCCAACGCGGGAAATCCTAACAACTGTTTAGGTACCTGCTAGTACTAACTAGAAGCTTAGTACCTGCTATTTGAATGCATATGCAAATCCTACTTATAAATAAAGGAGTTTGGAGTAAGTGAAGTTAGTTTCGAATTTAATTTGAACTAGACAACACTTCAACTCCGCCACTGCAACTAAACCGAAGAAGAAGCACAAAGATGTTTTTGAAAAATACGAAGCTGTTTGAAATATTTACTATTTCGAAGACAAAGGAGAAGTTCGTTCTGGTTGTCACTAAAGAAATTGGTTACGTCGAAGGAAGTTTGCCTGCAGCCAACATATCTACGACTAAAGAGAAGATATCCAGGACTTATCGCACTACAAAGTAGAAATGGATTGCGGCAAACTGTACCAAATTCAATTTTGTCCAGAATAATGAGGAGTGGTTGGAAAAAACAATTGACTTCGATGCAGGAGATGCATGTAGCATAAGCGATGACCAACCATCGACACCAAAGGCGACAATAGCAAGGCCGAAAAAGTCAATTCAGGACTGTGTGTCATTCACTAAAAAAAGGAAGCTTATGGAGGCAACGGAAACAATAACACCACCCATCTATCAGAAGCTTTGATTATAAAATAAAATGAGGATCAGGAGAAAATGAAAGGCGTTATAGTGAAAGGAGTTTTACCAGCAAGCCCGGTTTGTGTTGAAAGAATAAAAAACAGTATTCCACTCAATGTGCTACCGAAGCTTTAGCATTGTTTTTTGACTAAGGATTGTCCAAAGCAAAATTGAATTTTTACGCAAATTTTTCGAATTCTGGTTCTCATTTTGAAAGCAAAATTTATGAATTTGTATCTTTAAATTTGACTATTTTAGCTTATTTCTTAAATTTTTTATTACTTTTCAACTTTTTTAATGTATTTTCATTAATTATGCAACTAAAACACAACAATGTTACTCTCATTATTCGTATTTACAGTAAGCCGAACTTTAACAAAGTATTACGTAGCACCCTGTATCTCGATTAAATTATTATTGTTATTATTATTATTTATTATTTATTATTTTTTTTAAATACAATAGCCCGATGAATTTCTTATTAATAGCAACAACAATTTTTCAATTATCTCTATTCGTTCAGTTATGATTTTCGCAACCTAAAATGACAAATTGAGCCACTGTGCGCCCTGTGCTTCACGAATCTTACGCTGTCGACTTACAAAATGTGAAAAAATATGACCAAAAAAATTTATTTTTTTTTTTTTAACCAAATGGGCTGTAGAAAATGTTGAGTTTAATAACCAAAAGGCTGTGACCAACATTATATTCACTTTCGAAAAGTAAAGTAGAAGTGAAGTAGAGCTTCGAGTGTAACCGAATAATTTCCTAATCAAAAAATATTTTCTTCTACTTTACATTCTTCAAGTTTTTGTCATGCTTCATACCTCAAATCTCTATTTTTGGTTAATTAATTAAAGACCTACACATCAAATTTAAGCATGTCTATATTTCTTTTACGTAATTTTCATGCCCCAATAACTTCCTAGCTTAAACAGTTTGTTCCTGACCCAACTTTCATGGCTTTTTTAAATTTCTCTCCTTCAAATAGCCTTCAATACTTTACACACACACACACACACAGCAGTACCACTGACCTATTCAAATTAATATCTTAATCCTACTTGGACTCACTCGAGTGCATTATTTATACCCCAACACGTACTTGACAAATTTGCTTTCAATATAATTCAGTCAAACGTTAACGCTTTTTTTCGCAGATCTGCACTTATTCCGACAGAAACGTAAACGACCAAAAATGAAAAAATTGCAAATAAATACGAAAAACGCAACAGAAATGCGACACAATAAAAGTTGACGTTAAAGCGGCATGTTAAAAGTCCAATAAAACTCTTACCTTTAGGGTCATAAAGAGGTAAGTAAGCGCGCAAGCACGCACTCATACACTCACACACACACCTGAACACAAACACACATACGGCACGTGCCAGCCAGAAAACTGCTTGCAGCAATTCTCATACGCAGCAAAAAAAAAACACACACATTATGGCGACCATAAAATTAGCTCGTATGCCAAGTTGCCTGCCAGCAATTTTCAACAGTAGAGAGGTGAAGTGAATGGATGGACAAAAATCTGCATAAAATTGAATTGAATCGAATTGAATTAGAAATCAAAATTAAATGCCATTAACATTTTGGCCACATTTTCAAGTAGTATTTGTATACATATCTATTTTCTGTAAAAGATATTTAGCTTTGATTTTTTTTCATTTGTGAAGCGTTTGGTTGTTTGGTGAATTGGAAACAACTTTATGGAATTAGGCAACTCGACTGTGTTCTTTTAACTCAATGCTCAATGCTAAACGAAACTGTATTCGTGGTGGAAAAGTCCAGGTTCGGGAGATTCGGAGTCACTTATTGCTTCTAAGGCTCGACATTCTCACTACAACGGTTGTGATTCTGTCTCTTACATTAAGGAACATGGTTTTGGATCTACATAGACCTCATCTCCCTTTCAACGACAACGATCGACATTGCGATCGGTGGTTGAGGATAAAAGAGTTTCACACTTTCTGTTCCACTTCGTTAACTTAGCCAAGAGGAGACTCTAAATAAACAAAGACCTCATCTACCTTTGGACGATAACTGCCTGAGCTGTCGATCGGTGGTTGAATAGAAAAGAGCTTCACACTTTTTTCCACTTCTCTAGTATAGACTTTCGATGAAAAGAAAGACTTCAGATAGACAAAGGACCTCATTTACCTTTCGACGATAACTGCCGCAGCTGCGATTTATTGGTTGAAAACAAAAGAGTTTCGCACTTGATTTTTCACCTCTCAGCTTAGCGCAGAAAAGATTTCAGATAGAGAAGTGATCTCATCTATCTTTCGACAACAACTGTCATAGCTGGGATTAAGTGGTTGAGTAGAAAAGAGTTTCACAGTTTATGTTCCACCTCCCAGCTTAGCCCAGAAGAGACTTCAGATACACAAATGACCGCATCTATCTTTCGATGACAACTTTCATAGCTGCGATTAAGTGGTTGAATAGAAAAGAGTTTCACAGTTTATGTTCTTCCTACCTATTTTAGCCAAAAATAGAGTCCAGAGCGACAGATGACCGCATCTACCTTTCGACTAAAAATGCCGCAGCTGTTTGAGGTATTTCAAGACAAAAGACTTTCACAGTTTATTTTCCACCTCTCAGCTTAGCCCAGAAAAGACTTCAGGTAGAGAAATTATCTCATCTACTCTCTACTCGATGATCTCTCTACTCATCTTCGACAACAACTGCCGCAGAAATATTCTATTGGTTGAGGACAAAAGGGTTTCGCACTTTATTTTCTACCTCCCTAGCATAGACTTTCCAATAAAAGACTTTAAAAACACAGATGACCGCATCTATCTTTCGACGAAAACTGTCATAGCTGCGATTAAGTGGTTGAGTAGAAAAGAGTTTCACATTTTATGTTCCTCCTATCTAGTTTAGCTAAGAAAGACTATACCTTTTAAGAGCGTCTATCTTTCTTGTCTGGTTTTTCGGCCCTCAACTTCCATAGCATTGCTCAACTAATTAGGAAATCTGCCTAGCTTCCCTCAAACTTCCGACGGTGTATACTTACAGGGATAATATTACTTTACACAGTTGTAGATACTGACCTCAGAGACCTCACAGACCTCTTAATAAATGCTGTTACATGTGACTCGATTCCGTTGCGATTACTGTCACTTGTTTCCAACTAGTCCTTGCAATATGTCAAGTCTGATGCTTTGCAAAATCTTCAGATCGGTTTGAATTGACGGCACTTATGAATATAATATCGAATCAAATTCGAACGAACAACGAGCTATATTCGCTTTTTAAAGTCATGGACGTAGCACAACGAACCAACATCGTTGACTTGGTTATATTTTCCATATGGACAGTAAAGCTCCGAAGAAAAAGGTGTGCGATGCGGTAGTTGCAAATCGATGGCAAAGAAGAAACCCGTATCCAGTAGCGGCTTAACGGGGGGGGGGGGAAGGGGCGGACCGCCCCGGGCCCCGGGCTGCGGGGGCCTCCCGAGAGAAGCTTGTATATAAACATTTAAAGTTTTTCAAAACTGAAACTTGTAAAAAAACTATTTGCGCTCCACAATGGTTGTTGTTTGTCACTTTTATCAATTGAAAGAGACACAGTACCGACAATTGACTTTGAAATTGCAATAACAAATTCAGTTCAACAAAAGCAAGAAAACATCCTTTCTAAATATTATGTGTTATCTTCTTCTTGAACGACGGACAGCTCGTGTTAATCAGATAATTCTTTCAGGAGATTTGTGCTCAGAACTGAAACAACAGAAAAAAAATTTGTCCCTTTACTGCCCATTTACTGCTGAATGGAATGCAAATTTTCAAAAAAAAAATTAAAAAGCATAACCGGAAATTCCAGTTATTCGTTTTGTACGCAAACTTATTCTGCACCGTTTGTGGGGGCCCCTCAGCCGTTGCCGACCCGGACCCCCGAGCACCTTAAGCCGCCACTGCCCGTATCTACGGTGGAAGGACCAAGTTGAGGACAACCTATCACCTCTTGAGGTGACGATTTGGAAGAGCCTGAAGAGAGTTTTCCTCAAGATAGTTTCTGCAGCAGGCCGTAACCCGGTAACGAGTAGTTATGATCAGCTAGAAAAAAAGTATCATCAAGAAAGTGACTCTTAGACCCTGACATGGGTATAGCATAGAATATTTTGCTCAGTAAGATTTTTCCCGATAATAAAAACCCCGCATTATTTACGAAATGACAACATATTCAACTGAGTCACCCCAATGGCATTAATTCTTAATAATAATTCTTAATACTTTTCACTAAATTGTATAGAATTTTTCCAACTGCTATTAAATATTTACACTCATTTTGATTACACGGTTGCTTTACAATAAATTTAATAATTGCCTGTGGGCGATATACTTTCATCAAGTCAATTTCATGTCCTTTTAGTATTTTTCACATCTTATAGCAAAAGCACCAAATGTTACCTTAGTACGTGTCCTTGTTGACATATGAAATCGAAAAAACTAAATGCATATTTAAGTAAACAACTGTTCAATGGCAGTCAGCTCATGCTTGAAGCAACCAAGTTCACTGCCTTTGCCCTCTGGCACCAAGCCACACTGTACACGCGCCCGACTGTTGAGGTCAAGAGGCCAATAAAGCAGTAAGTGTGTTGGTACATTTATACCCTCATACATATATATATGAAAATGGGCTCAAAAGGCGAAAATTATGTATGACCGAGTACGATGGTGAAAATTCATAGATCACGTTAGGGGCGTACTTCTAACGCGGACCCCACCCCACCCCACTCCACTCCACACCACTCAACTCCACTTCATTTTGCCCAATCGTGCTGGAAATTCTTGGGCACCGCACAAAGTGTATGACAAGTTAATAATTCTGACCGAAATGTATTGAAATGTCATATGGCCGCGCACAGGCGACAGCCCACTGAACCTACTCGACATGGTCGGGGGCCAAATCGGGACAGCTGTTGTTCAGAGCACGCACTTGTGGCGTGCAGTACGTGGCCCATACGGCGTCCCAATGTTTCTACGACTTGTGTCTGCTGCGTAGTAATTTTCCATTGGCACACAACAACAGAGCGCCCAAAATATGGACAAAAATTAATGCCATATAAATAAAATGAAGATATGAGCAAACAAGCAATGCACCGAACGAAGCGAAAATAAAAACACAATTTATCTGTCCCCGGGCCAAATGTGACGCGAAACAAATACACTTTCGAGCGCCGCCTATTCTTTTTTTACGATGCCATAAGTATTATTTGCCGCATGAACTGAGTTTGAATGTGAAATTGTTTGCTGGCCGGCGGCAGCGGCAGCAGTGGCCAGTGCGGCCGGATGCGTGTGTGCGGGTGGGCGGGCAGGAAATACGGCCCGGCACATGCCGTACATGCAAAACACAGCACATTCAAGAGAAGGCGCCGTGCGCCGGCCAGTTGACACAAATTGTCAGCTCATCAACGCCTACTTGTGGGCGTTGACACGCGTGCATAGCTACCAGATATGTCTATGCATTGCTACGTCGAGAATGTATGCGGAAAAATTTGGTTGAACTGAAATTTAGGTGAAGATTTTATTGATTGGTTAATTAATCTGTTGATTGATTGATTGATTCGTTGGTTGGTTGAGTCTTTGAATCAGTGCTTAATTGTTTCCTTAGTTCAATGATTCAGTGATTCCTTGAGTCGTCTATGAATTCGGTGATGTATTAAAAGGTTAATTGGTTCAGGGATTTATTGATTCAATGACTCATTGATTTCTTGACACATTTGTTAATTGCTTGATATATTAAATGATTAATAGACTTAATAGAATAATGGATTAAATTATTAATAGACTTATTGGTTCAATGACTCATTGATTCCTTGACACATTTGCTAATTGCTAGATACATTAATTTATTGACTGATTCATTGGTTCGTTGAGTACTTATTATATTTAATCGATTCAGTTATCTTATCTTAAGTACTAATTGCTTAATTCATTGTCTAATTGATTAGTTCACACAATAATACATTGGGTCATTAACTCATTTATTGATTTAAATAAAACAAATTAGCTTAAAAATTCACTTAGTAATTTATTCTTTTAGTTCATGCATTAATTGATTGATTTATTCATTAACCTATTGCTATATTCAGTTACTAATTTATTTTAAGTATAAATTGCTCAAATCATTTTTTGATGGATTAATTTATTAAATAATAGTTGAACTACTCATACATTCACTAATTTAAAGAAAACAAAATTTATTTATTCAATCATTAGGACTTTGATTCAATTAGTTCATGCATTAATTGATTAATTTATTCATTTATTTGCTGTTTTGCTTTGATGTATCCTTTGATTAATTAAATAACTGGTACTTGATTTAATTGTAGGTTTATTTCTAATATTACTGCTTAATTGGCTCATTGTTTCATTGAATGATTGATAATTATTGATTTAATAATTTAGTTCTTCATTTATTCAATACCTCAATTGATTAAATCGTTTTAAGATTTGTTAATAAATTCGATGATTTATTGAATCATTGATCCACTAATTAATTTAAAAGTAGTTCATAGATATATGAGAGATGAAGAAATTGTATAATGCAACTGATTTTTTGATTCAATTATACATTTTTTGATTTTTTTGTTTCATAATTTATTGAAAAGTATATTCGTGAATTGATTTAATATGAATGCAAAAATTAATTGGTTTATTATGATTTACATGCATGTTACATTAATTAATTTATTGTAAGATTCGTTGATTAAATAGACTAATTCGTTGATTAACTGTGTAATTGATTCATTTAATGATGCAATAGTTAATGGATTGGCTCATTGATTAATTTATTAGGTTATTTATTTATTTATTGATTTAATTGGTTAACTTATCAATTCAGTATCTGAGTGGTTCTTTGGTTAGTTGATTTGTTGAATTATTGATTCAGTCTTTGCTTTAAAAATGCAAAAATTGATTGATGCAATCGAGTCTTTGACTTATTGAGTTAATAAATGATTGAAGGATTAGGAGTAGGTTAGATTATTTCGTTCATTTGTGAATACAAAAATTAATTGATTCATTCAATTGGTCACTGATTCCATATTTTCTGCATAAATAATTTTAATATACAAAAGTTAAAATTTTGAATAAAAAAATGCATGTACATAAAAGTTATTTGCTTCATTCAATTAGTTTTTGAATTTATTTTGTATACATTAATAATTTAATTCAATTCTTGAACTGAGTTCAATTCAATTTAGTTGAGTCACTGATTCATGAAATGATGCAAGAAAGGGAAGAATTGTCTCATTGATTCATTAGGTAATAAACTATATAAATTACTTAATTATTTAAATTAATTAATTCATTATCCGACTTATTGCCTTGTTCGTTAGTTCATTAAATCTTAATGAACTAGTTGATGAAATGGCTCAGTGATTAATTGTTTTGCTGATTTATTGATTTAATTATTCGTTTATTCAATACATTTATTTATTGATTTTTTTGTCTGATCCGTTGGTTGATTAGTTGACTCATTGATTCAATTATTCATGAATGATGTGAAAGTACATTTATTCAATTTTCTCATGGACTTTTTCTTTAGTTTATAAAGTCGTGGATTCATTTGTGTATTAATAGTTCGATTTGCCGATGGATTGGCTCATTGATTACTTATGCAATTGATTTATTGGTTCAGGTATTAATTTATTTAATACGCTAATTAATTTATTAATTGTCCCATTGATTTATTTATTTGTTAACTCATTGAATCATTGATTGAAGAATTGATGAATCATGCAAAAGTTAATTTATTTCAATGAGTCAATAATTCATTGGCATTAATTTATTTATTAATTTTTATTATAAGTTTAATTTATTTATTAATTCTTTTTTTATTTATTAATTAATTTATTAATTTGTCAGTTGATTCAATGTTTGATTCTTGTATTCATTCACCGAATAACTCTCTATTTAATTGATTCATTAGTGTATTCATTGAAAATGTTATGCGTTAATTGATTATTTCCTTCATTCACTGATAAATAGTATAATTAATTAGTTCATTCGTAGATTCCTTGAGACCTTGACTCATTAATTGAACCATAAATTGATTAATTTTATAGTTTTTTGATGCGTTGATAGTCTAATTTTCTATTTATTCATTCTAGCATTAATTGACTCATTGATTGATTGATGCATGTCACATAACATATGCTTTCAAGTTCGTTCAATATTTTTCGTGTACATGCCGTCTGCGACACAAATTTCAGTGCACACGCCTGCATATGAATGTGCAGGGTGAAATATGCGTAAACCGTTTAAATATTTCCAGCTAAAGTGCTGTATGCCGAAGCTTTTGTTGCCGTCATAGCCAGCAGCAATGTTATCTGAACTATTTGCATGGCCACTCACACACATAGAGCCGCTCCCACATTTAAACACCAAAGAGACCGCACACGCTGGCTCGCTCGACCGCCCGACTGCAGTGTTCTGGAACGCATGCCACATTGACCATTGTGCACTGTTTGATCCTTTTGTGTGGCGCTTTAATAGGTTTATTGAATTTATTGTATGTTCCCCTTCCGCTCCGACGGCGCTTTCCTGTTCGTGCTCACATGTAGCGGCACTAACTATTCCACGCAACGTGTAATGTGCTGCATGTCCTGTTTGCTCTGATAATAATCATAAATTCCATTGACTTTATTTTTAGGCCATCTTCAATAATTTTCAGCCAGAATGGCTACCAGCCTATTATACATTTTTGTTCTTTCATTTGCATAGTGAAATTTATTTGCTTATCTGCGAAAAATCTTGCCTTATTTGTAGCCACACATTCGCCAGACACTGGGCGCACTTTATTTAATGAAATGAATTTAATGTTTAGCATACGCCATGTTGTGCGCAAGCTAATTTTATTTACCGCCAACACACACATACATTCACACATATAAACACGCTGCTCATTACCTGCACACATTTGATATTTTAGTTGTAGGCACAGCGCACATACGAGTACACATTGTACTCGAATATAGTTTTTTATCAGTTTCACCTTGAACCATACCAACAAAAACGCTGCAGTGCCACCAAATCGCTTATTCATGTCGCACGTGTCCGCATAAATTTCATCTATAAACTGGCACCGCGCGGCCATAAATTCCAATTAAAACTAGTGCATTGCCAACAATAGCGCCATCGCTTAACGTTCGTTTTCATAACGATGGAGCTGATTGCGTTGTCGCTGCGCGTGAGTTGCTAATGATGAGCGTTGTATGCAAATAGCGATGAAAATCTTTAATCTTCGTTCAAATCATAGCCAACATGACGTTGATGCATGTTGAGCAAATAAGCACATCAATGCAAAGCAAATCATCATCAGACAATGTTCGTATTAATTACACTGTGCAAGTCCAAAATTTAGACATGGGGGGGGGACCTACTGGGTGAGTTTCCTATAGGTATACTGAGTTGAGATCCACCAGCCGTTTGGTAAGATTGGCTCCAGTTTATTAGAAATCCGACTTTGAAGTTTGGTAATTTTCGTCAAGTATGCCGCTTAAGTAGGTCCTAAATCGTTTCGAATATCGCTTTACTGTCTTCGGCAAGTTTGTAGATATTTTAACGACCAACAAATTTGGTGAAGACACCAATCCAAAAAAAATAGATTCAAACTGTGTAATTGCGATATGTGCATTTTTTTGCGCAGCGCTACATGGCGTATGAGTGTCATACGCCACGTTGAGTGTTATAATTAAATGACTCTCAACTCAGTATACCTATAGGAAACTCACCCAGTAGGCCCCCCCCATGTCTAAATTTTTGACGGCAAATTTCACGCACAGTGTTATTAACGATTATGTACTCAAACACAACTCGAGGGATTCGAATTCAGGCTCAATTGGAATACATTCGAGTGTGTTTGATTGGTTGATTCATATCACAGCACAACATAAAAACACTTTTTTTCTGTTGCATGGAGTTTTTCTACTGTTTCTTACTAATTTGGGTGCGCTGATTTCGAATCTACCCTCAGATTTTTTCTAGCAACTCTAGTGAGTGAGATACAGGTACCGTGTCACTTTTTCAGATTTCCCTCTACTTTCTCCATATTTTTGATCGTAATTTCTAAACCAATAAACCGGTTGACATAATTTTTACCTTGTTGCATTAACAACACCGCGCGGCTTCTTTTTCGATGCAATTTATTTTTATAAGTTTTAAAATGCCGCGGTAATTGGACCTCAAAGTCGGAAAAAAATGGGATTTTAAGGCGTTTTCATTGATGGTCAAAAACATACACAATTTTCGTAGATCAATTAACGAGTTAGGTGTATAATGAAAGCCGACACATCAAACAACATACAACACAGCCAAATTATTTGGCGGAATACACATTCGCATCGAAATAATAGCAAAAATGTATCATAGTCATTTTCATCACTTTTCATACTTTTTCCTTAAAAAATTAGGGGCCTCAAAATATGCTCTTTTATATGTTCCATTTATAGTGTGAAACACAAGCAAAAAACAATATTTTGAATTGCTCGAAACAAAAAAAAAGTAAAAACTTTGCATATTTTGAGGCACCTAATTTTTTAAGGAAAATCTATGAAAAGTGATGAAAATAGGTGTGGTACATTTTTGCTATTATTTCGATGCGACTGTGTATTCCGCCAAATAATTTGGCTGTGTTGTATTGCTTGATGTTTCTTCTTAAGTTATTCATATACTTCGTAAATTGATTTATGAAACATCTGTACAATTTTCACCATCAGAGAAAACCCCTTGAAATTCAATATTTTCCTACTTTGAAACCTTATTACAACGCCAATTTAGAACACATAAAATTGATTACAGCCAGAAAAGGTGGCGTGAAATGTTGTTAGTGCAACAATATCAAATTCATGTCGATAGGATTATTGGTTCAGAAATTACAGTCAAAAACGAGAAAAAACCGAGGAATATTCGAAAAAGTGGCACGCCCATTTTTTGCGAAAACTAGAGCTGTTACATAAAAACGGAGTATGGTTTTGAAAACAGCGTGGAAAAACGATTTAGATTCAGGTAAAAAACTCCATGCAACAGACATGCTGTTGTGCAGTGTATTTTATAGCATCTACTTGAAAATATTAAATCGAGTAAGAACCATTTCAGATCATAACGCATCTGTGATTGTAATTTAAGGCAGAGACAACTAGTCGGGCGTTCAAAGTTGTATTCTAAATCAGTGAAGTCTTAACTGTCATCTTAGAATCAAATAGTTGCATTCACTCAGACTGTTAAAGCTATAGAGCCATGCCCGAAACGCAGAAGTTGCTTACTTTTGTTGCGATTAACCCTTTCCGGTCAATTTCCACATTTCTTGAGATAAAAATTTTTCCTTCAAAATATTGACTCTTATTGGACATTTTAGCAATAAAATACAAAAAAATTTCAAAAAAATTATTTTAGTTGAGAATTACAGCTTCATCAAATTTGGTCGATATATCGTACAATGGTCCGCAAATCAATAAAAATTGACGAATTTTTGGTTTCGGTTTTTTAAGTTTTATGAACAATTAATTGATTTTTTTGATAGAAAACATAAATTATAACAACAAAAATCAAAATGTGATTTCATTTTGATCGAAAGTTATATAAATTATATATAGTAAAAATTTTTTCACATTTATTCGGCATTATATAACCATTGTTGTTGTTGCAAAGCCTTTTTCCTCTCAATAAAACACAGAATAAATTAAAATTCATACAGTTTTACAGAAAGGCACTGAATATAGCCGATTTCTCTTATAGTAGTGGGAGTGGCAGGTGCGCATGTCTAAACTTACACAACCCGTGTCTGCCCAGTAAAACACAACATCGTCTAGTAAATCTTATTTTTAATCGAAAATTGCCGAATAGTCGAATTTTCTTAGCCACGTGGTTTACAAATGGGCGTGGCAGGCATACAAAAGCAAAAAATCTGTTACCAAACCAATAACTTAAAAAAAATGCAAACATCACTTGCAACCTTTGCTGTCCATTTGTACGATATATCGTACAAATTCAAATTTGTACGATATATCGTACATTTGACTTAAGTGCCATTGTACGATATATCGTACAATTTTTTTAAAGACTCGGGAAAAATGTTTAAACTCAAAAAATTTTAAATTTATTAACTTTTATAAATCAATTGATGTATAAATTTTTAAATGTTTATATTTTTTGTTACTGAAAAATATTACAAACCTGAAATTTTTCCTGCAGAAGCTTCGTCGCTTGTTGCTTGCTCAACTTCTTGCAAAGAACGTTTTACAAAACAAACAAATACTGTGTAACCACCACCACTATGATTTATTTTTCTAAACAGAATGATAAAGCACAGCCTACTTAACAAATATGAAAAAACCGTTTCATGAAATGTGCGCTCGCTATCAAATGAAATTTCCTAGAAAAATGTTATTTTAATTGTACGATATATCGACCAAATTTCCGGAAAGGGTTAAGCGAAAGTCAGATTTTCCTGTGAATCCTGAATGAGCCTTGCTCTGCCCATACCCTGTAAGGTAACCAAAAATATGCCTCCTTGATGCCCATTTGCATGAAGAATATAAAACACCATTTGATTCGAATCATTTGAATTGGTTACTATTTATACAGTACAAATTTTCCAATACTTATTTGTATTGTACACTATAACCATTCCAACAAAAGACAAAACCGTGTTCCCAATATTTAAGTTATGACTTTAGGTCTTATTAAAAAAAAATAATAATTATGTATTATCACAATTTGTTTGTTCCTCGAAGTCATAAAGTCATGGCAACATATTTATCAATGAAATAATTGCATATCCACAACTTTCTCACATTCGAAATGCGTATATCAGAGCTAACAGAGATCTAAGGGTATTTGAGATTTGAGAGAACGAGGGCCTTATTGCCTGTAGTATTCCTATTCGCCGGAACTTCATTTGTCTCTCTGAAATTGCCGAATATGATGGCAATGAAATGAGGGGAGGTAGAAACTTAATAACCTTTCATGTCACTCTGTATTTGTGACCACTGTACTAAGTTTAGAAAAAAAAGTAGGCACATAGAAATGAACAAAAAACGAAGTTTGTGAATATTGTTATAGATCTTTAATTCCCCCAAAATGGCATCATCATCATCAAAGTATGACACAATCGTGCAATGAGTATACTTTGGGTAGAGAAACAAGCTTTCAAGTCTGTCGTAAAACTGATCACACATTTCGGCTTATTCCATACCAAAACACTATAACGCAAAAATTGATATGTTTATTGACCTCAAAATTGTTAAGAAAAAATGTATACAATAACAAAATCTTACATAATTTACATGTTCACTGCAATTGTATGTACCTGCCCATGAAATTTAATTCTACCACTTTAAGCCATGTCCGTAGCATTATTACGTTTTGCCATTGAATAATTCTAAAAAAAAAATTATCACCAATAATAATAAAAACAATGCCACATGTATTAGTGGTTGAATGCAATGTTGTTGTTTTACAGCAAATTACAACCGACCATAATTTCAGTGACTTTTAGCTAATACTGACAAGTGCCAACGGCCAATACAGCTGCATCATTGCTCGGTGCAGACAATACGAAAACCAAGTGAAACTATAAGATACATAAACAACAACAACAACAAAACAGTGTTAACAATAGTCGTAATAGCAAAAGAAAATACATTATCATAAATTGCATACATATAATGTGGATTCATTGTGCACGTAAGGGGTACGCGACGCGGCAGAGCCGATACAACAACAGCGCCAATGTGGCACAGATTGGCTATGTGTACAGTTATACAATATTAAAGTACGCACAGATACGTAGGTACTTATAATTGAAAGCAAAGCAATGCGAATTCGACTTCGATACGCTTTCGCCTGTCTTGTGGCTAATTCGATGAGGGCATCGGTATTACCCAGATGACTTGCACAGTAATCAGAAAATGCGTCGCTCGTTCGAGAATTGGCGAAGGCTGGCGTGGTTGGCCGTAATTGCCAGCAATCGCTATTGCAAGGCTTAAAGGGCGCAAGGAGTTATTATGTGGCAAGGTTGGGTGAAAATCAACGCCAAAACAAACCAATGCTATTCAGAACATTGGCTGTGCACTAGCTTAGCAAATTTTCTTATGTTGGGATGTTCTGTGAGTAATGCAGGTTTAAAAAGGATAAAAGATAAAAAAAATATAAATAAAATATGAAAACTAAAACAAAATATTAAAATTAAATAATACGAACAAAGACATGGAAACATTATTTTTTTTGCTCGGCCTTATGCTGCAAAAGTCGTAAAGAAATATTTGCAAACGCTCAAGTGGAACATTTGACCACACCTGCCGTATTCTCCGTACATTGCTTCTTCTGATTACTGGTTGTTCCAATGGATGTTGTACGATTTGGCAGGTCAGAAGTTCACTTCTTTTACAGAAGTCGAAAATTCAGTCCTAACTTGGATCGCCTCAAAAGACAAGAAATGTTTTCGAGATGAAATTTGAAAATTGCCAAACAAATGGGAAAAAGTCGGAATCTACGAATTTGATTAATCTGTTCATTAATTTTGTTTTGAGCTAAATGCATTTTCGGCCACAAAAAAACCAACCAAAGTAATTTGTACGCCCAATAAACAACAAAATTGTAGTCTTTTAAGAGCTAAAGACACTTGATACATCTGGGTTTGAAAGATTTGGTTATCTTTGGGTTATCGCTGATGATAAACGCAAATCCCATATTGAACTGAAGCCAACTAAAGCATTGATGGCCTTACAACATCGCAGAAGTGTCTCTGAGAAGTTGTGTGGTTCCTTTTTCTTTCCTTCATCTAGGTCTAACATGGGTTTTGGAATTTAGTAGGATTACATATCAAGAGACTACTGATTTCCTGGCATAAACAGGGCCAAAGGAAGATTTTGTTGGTTCTCGTGTCTTTGGGTTATCACTGATAATGAACGCAATTCTCCTGTAGAACTGAAACCAACTAAAGCATTGGCAGTCTTTCAACAACGCAGAGGTGTCTTTGACAAGTTGCTTGGTTCCTTGGACTTTCCCAATGAGGTCTAACATGTGTTTTGGAATACGTTATGATTGCATGTCAAAAGACGAATGATTTATTGTTTTTAATGGGACCATAGGAAGAATCTATTCTCTAAATTCTGAACATATTCCAACACTAAGAACAATGAGTTTGTCCGGACCAAACAAGTTGCAAAAGATGAAACTTATGTCTAATTCAACTTATCAACCAGTTCATCACCTGTCGTTAAACGGCAAAAAGTAGGCTTGTTTCTATGGAAAATTGAAAGCTAATGTTAAGAGTTGTTATATCAGTTAGTCTGCGGAAAAAATGATGAATGGGCAGACCACTTTTTGTGTGCCTGCATCGCTTTCGCTTGAAAGTTTTAGGTTCAGCAGTGCTTTTTAGTACTTTTTCCAGCAGATCCAATGGTATTTTGTGAACTAAAAAACCCATACAATTATAAAATTTCAACAAAACTAGAGACTAAGTAAACCCAATGATCTAGTTTCGTCAGGATTTTTTTTAAAGGACTTTAAAATTTCAAGGATATGTTTATTTCAAAAAATTATTTCAAAAATTGAGCGCATTGTAGAATAACAATATGGGTATCAAATAAAAGAGAAAAATCCTTAGAATCTTAGAAAATGTTTTGTTTTGGTGCAAAAGGACGAAGAGGTATTGAAAATTTCTTTTTAAAACTTTATCCTTGAATATCCTTGCAAATTTCCAATAATTTTCTTTGTGAAAAATATATCTTAAGGACTACTATGTACGCTACTAAATCCGTGAATTTCGTCCTTCTAACTTTATTAGTTTAAGATATAAAATAATGTATAGGAGGACGAAATTCAAGGATGTAGTAGTCCTTAAGATATATTTAAAAAAAAAATTATTGGAAATTTGCAAGATCAAGGTTAAAGTTTTAAAAGGATATTTTCAATACCTCTTCGTCCCTTTGCACCAAAACATTACATTTTCAAAGATTCTAAAGATTTTTCTCTTTCATTTGGTACCCATATTGTTACTCTGCAATGCGCTCAATTTTTAAAATAATTTTTGGAAATAAACGTGTCCTTGAAATTTCAAAGTCCTTTAAAAATGCAGTTTTACTACATTTGGCCCCTGTTTCTCGAATATATAGATTTTTTCCTGTGTTTTGAAATTTTGCAGACAGCAGAACTTCAAATAGTCGCCAAGTAAACAAAATGAATAGCAAAAATAGTAAGCTTGATATATCAGAATTTTTCATATATTCACCACTTAACAGTAGTGTGTAGTCATCGATTCGAATCAAATCAACATCAAATTTCGCAAAGTGTATATAATAGTTAATGATGTTTCGATTGTGCAGCTCACTCAGCGCAACTGAACTGAACTGAATGGGAATTTGTCGCAGTAGCATTACATACTTTTAGGGGATATGGTAATTTTGCGGGAAATATCACAGAGACGATTCGAGGCAATGCTGGAATATTCGAGAACGAGATACGCTCCAGGCAAACAAGTATAAAGGATAACCGGGTACAGCGCAGTGAGTCAATATTAGGTTTGGAAAGCAACGGATAAGAAAAATTAAGTGAAGTAGCTAGTGATTCATTAAAGTGAAATAATTGACAAGTTTAAAAACAGTAAAGTGTAAAATTCTAAATAAAGTAGCGACGGTGGTAAACTGCGTTAAAGAAATGTATGTTTCATTTTGGCACAATTCAGTGATACGAACTATGCCTGCGTAGTTAGCTTAAACACAAGACTCCAGTGCTCTGTGTGCTATGTTGAGTTGAGTGCTTCAATAAAAAAAAAATTTATAAAAATATTTGTTTATTTGTTTATTAAATTAAGTCTAATCAGATTACTATGACAACACTGCTTTCAGTTCACATCACTTACAGAATAACCCAACATTTGCTATTCGTATGCGAGCCCGTGACTGTGCGGTTTCGATTCAAGGATGTGGCCGTTGTTGCTGTTTTTGCGGCAGCTGATTATGAAGCCGCTGATGCGATTTCTGTGCTGATTGGGCTGCAGTAAGGCATTTGCGGAAATGCATTTGGTTAATGAGAATAGAATGCCAATTCACTTCATGGCTATTGCTAGCAGTCGCGCTGTGCTGTTGCTGCTGCTGCTTAAAATTGAGAATGATTAAAAGTTCTTCGATTGATGAGTGAGTTTTGCTTTTCTTTCGCTGGCTGCATTCTTGGCATCTCATCGATTCTAAGGTTGTGGCACAATCAATGAATGGCGAGCGCAATAATTTATTGCAGCTTCTAGCAATTGTAGCAATGCGTTTGAGTTGCAAATATTAAAGCAAAATTAGCAGAATTTTCAGTATTTTCAAACACTTGTAAAAGCTATTTAAAAGAGTAGAAATGAAACACTACAAAATTGCTTTTCAGTGAGAATTTATAACTTCACCTTCAACCAGCATCGAATGCCCGCATTGAATACGAATTTTGCTAAATTACATTTTCTAAATGAACTTTTCCTTTGATTAGCTTTAAGCAAACAATTAAAAAATTACGATTAAAAGCTCAGCGAGATTAAATATGAAACAATTGTTTCCCTCACTAGTTTAAATAGAAAAAGTAAATATTAACTCGAGCAACAACGCCTTCGAAAGCTGGCAAATGTATCAACACTGTGGGCCATCAGCGCGCACACTACACGACGCTACATTGAATTAAATCGCTGTAATTTTTTTAGTGTGCGCACTAAACACACACACACACACACACACATAGAGCATACGTGCTTATCTACAAAATAAAGAAAAGCAGCTACAGTCAGCAAGTGCCGATTTGTTTAGGTGCTACTTTAGTTCTATTGGTAAGACTACTTTAGATATTTAAGTTCTGAGAAAACATTGATAAGTTATGTTAAGTAAGAATAAGTTAAGCTGGGTCATTTCAAAATCTAGTACTTAGCTTTGGATTCTGTACAATGAAAAACCCATATCCACATTATGCGACATTCAAACTTCTTCATCTTCTAATAACAAATACAACATATCTTCGTTAACAATCTTCTTCCTCTTCTTATCACAAAACCCACATATCTCACATCGCACATCAAACTGCCTAACACCTGAGTGTAGGGTGCAAACTATAACTGCAGCAGTATAACTCATGTCCGCACGTACGAACGCACTGACATGAAAAAACCTCGGACACTGTGGCTGTGAATAAGCAGCCAGTAATTGCAATTCTATGTAAAATTTACTACTCTGCTGCAACCTAAACGTACAAATCTGTGTGTGTGATTTTATTCAAAAAAGCGCACAAAAACAATTTGTTAAAAAATATATACAATACATATTTATTTTGCACGTGCAGCTATGTGTTAAATTGTAGCTATGTGTGTGTGTGTGTGTGTGAGCTGTGCATTTTTTCCCCCCTTGCTGACAAATGTTTGCCAATGAACAACGCAATTTGTATTGGAAACTATTGATAATGAAAATTGAATTAGCCAAACAGACAGACAGACATGGACACATAAAAAGTGCAAATATACAAACTGAACAAATTCATTGAGGCCATTATTGGGCGATGATTACGTAAAATGTAACAACAATGCAAAACTATGAAAAACATTTGAGCAATTCAGTTTTTTGTTTGATTATTTAGATACCTTTTTGTTCAGTAATTTGGGAAATCTATCTATCTATATATTTATCTATCTATCTATCTATCTATCTATCTATCTATCTATCTATCTATCTATCTATCTATCTATCTATCTATCTATCTATCTATCTATCTATCTATCTATCTATCTATCTATCTATCTATCTATCTATCTATCTATCTATCTATCTATCTATCTATCTATCTATCTATCTATCTATCTATCTATCTATCTATCTATCTATCTATCTATCTATCTATCTATCTATCTATCTATCTATCTATCTATCTATCTATCTATCTATCTATCTATCTATCTATCTATCTATCTATCTATCTATCTATCTATCTATCTATCTATCTATCTATCTATCTATCTATCTATCTATCTATCTATCTATCTATCTATCTATCTATCTATCTATCTATCTATCTATCTATCTATCTATCTATCTATCTATCTATCTATCTATCTATCTATCTATCTATCTATCTATCTATCTATCTATCTATCTATCTATCTATCTATCTATCTATCTATCTATCTATCTATCTATCTATCTATCTATCTATCTATCTATCTATCTATCTATCTATCTATCTATCTATCTATCTATCTATCTATCTATCTATCTATCTATCTATCTATCTATCTATCTATCTATCTATCTATCTATCTATCTATCTATCTATCTATCTATCTATCTATCTATCTATCTATCTATCTATCTATCTATCTATCTATCTATCTATCTATCTATCTATCTATCTATCTATCTATCTATCTTTTTTTCTCACATCTAATGGTTTCAAATATTTCATTATATTTCTATGCGACTTTATTGCAATTCAAATCGTCCATAAAGATGTGTGTCTGTTGTTGTTGCTGTTGGTATGGTATAAGTGAATTTCGAATAAAATCTGCTACGACCGTTTTCACCACAAATCCATTAACGAAGCCCCAGCAACGATTGAATTCCAACAAATTCAATATGCCGACATGCAATGCGGCGACCAGTAGCCATAAAGTGCATCGTCGCAATGGCAAAGCAAAATAAGTGTGCACTCATTTCGTATGCTCAACATTTGCAATGCTCAGCGCAAACCAATGATGGATTTTTCTTCTTGCGATTTGTCTGCCAGTGTGACAGTGCATTCGAATGCAAAGTCAAATGCGCTTAAATTCGATTTATGGAAACCAGAACCGGAACTATTTATGCGTAAATGCTCGTAGTTGTGGGAAAAGTATGTGCAAAAGGGTTGGAATATAAATCTCTGTATGTGTGTGTGTATGTGTGTATTTTCATTAAATCTGGCATAGGCTTGTAAGGCTTTATTTGCATTGGGTTCGGGGTTTGTAATGCCCGAAAAGCAATGTGGTTGGCATAGAAAAATTCGCATAAGATTATTGTGTCATTCTGAGTAAGCAGTAAGGAGAGAGTGAGTCTGAATAGTTTCAATGGCGAACGCAGGATTTCATTTTTGTGGACTCTGCAGATACGCAAATTTTGAGGCTTTTGTTGGTGGACAAATTTGTTGAAGATAGCGTCGGAAAATCAATTATGATTACAATTATATTGGAAATAGGGAAGTTAATGAGTTTTCGATAATACATTCTAATTTTTGCTTCGTACAAACCCTAAAGTTGGCAACCTCACAACTCCGATTGTATGGGGGACGCCCTCTGGTGGTGAATTTCTGAAACTTAAGTGATTTTGTATTTTTTGTACTCGAGAATGTTGACGATCACTGGATAAATCATTCACATCGGTTCAGTAGTTTCAGAGATACAATGTTTCCCCGCTTATTTTGCTACATTTACAAGTGGGGAGCCAATTCCATTGAAAATGGCCACTTTTGTATGGCAGCCCTCTTAAGAGTTGCAGATAGCGGCTAGGTATGTATTGAAAAAACTTTCGGAAGAGAATATAAATGGGGATCAGTCTTAGATAGGATATGTCTGCGGGACACTTTGGAGCAGTGGGAGCCCATCTTAGAAAAACGATCATTTTGTATGGGAGCCTCATTAAAGGTTGGAAATAGCGGGTAAGTATGTTCGAAGGAAATATTCACAATGGAAAATTAGTGGGGTCAGTCGTAGATTTTAACCCTCTAAGAGCAACTTCTAAGTAGCTGTGGAGCAACGTTATGTCACTCGACTATATGAACTCGTAACACTGTGCAATCTGGCAACTCTACTTACTGATAACTTTTTATTAGAAGATAACTGAACGTAATCGAAAACAAACTGGCCACCTCGGGATATATAAAAGTCTTTCCAGATCGACTGAAATACTCGCATAGGGTTTAAATTTTCTTTTGACTACTTGTTCATTCGACATGTGAAGTAATCTCGTATGACCAGCTATGCCATGCCACGCTACTGCCTTTGTAAACTGCATTCGAGGCAGCCACAAAAAAATTATTACCTAAACCAAAGTATACCAAAAAAGTGATTGTCGACGCTGTTGCATGTACGGCAAGTGCTTCACCTGCACACACATACATATACACAGGTTTGTACTGTGTATGTGTGTGTGTGTGTGTAAGCGCTTTGGCTATCAAACTGTAGGTAAAGTGAATTTATGTGGGATGTGCACAAACCAACCAAAAAAAAAAGAGTGAAAAAGTTTGACCAAAAATGGTGGCCGCTCGAAAGTGTTGTTGTGCTCAATTTTTGGTAATTTTGCTCTTGTTGTTGCTTAAAATATACAGTTTACATAGTACATGGTGCAATGTTAAAGCGTTTTTGGCCACACGTAAGCATTTTCTGCCACTTCGAGCAGAGCACGAGGCAGCGGCAATAGGGGCGCCATTTTCATTTCGCTAGTGTTGTTTTAATCGCCAACCAAAAAAAAAACAACAAAAAAAACCAAGAATTACTTATGTTTGTTTTGTACGTTGTGCTAATAGCGAGCAAGAAAAATGAAGACCAGAAAAATTTAGTCGAAAAGGAAACTAAAACAAAAATATAGGGTTGGAAAAAGACAGATAGATAGAATATTGGCAGGAGGAGAGTGGCCAGAGAAAAGGGGTAAGAGTAGAAGGTCTCCACTGGCCGCAGAAAAACTAAATAGAATTTACTTATTTATTTACTTGGCCACGTGGAATTCTTGAGCTGCGATATTGGCGTTGCATAAAAAAACAAACCTCGTGGTATGTATTGACTCGGCCGTTCATACAGTGTGAGCCAGTACAACTTTGGATATTCGGTAGACCGCAGTATTGAGCGTTGGACTGCAACTCACAGGGTTATGAGTTCGAATAGCGATTTGTTCAATACTAAATCACTTACAAAAACAAGATTCTTTCATCTTCTTATCACTTGAGAAGCATCTGAAGCGATTGTAATAACAAATTAAATATAGGTATAATTTAAAAAATCATAGTTGTTGAACCAAATATGACTTATTAGTTGGAATAGAAACGAATTTCATACAAAAATTAACTTTTGTGGAAATAAGAACTAAATTTGTGGTTGGTTCTCAAAGGGTGACCTTCTCAGCAAAGGAAGTGCAACACTCTGAGCATGACATTTTCGATCGTTTCAAGTAATATTTAGATGTACATACATAGTCAATCTTGGAGACGTACATATATACAAAACATACAGAGGTAAAAAGTCAAACGCCAGAACGATCCTTGTGCCTGTTCAATACATGTTGACACACAGTTACGTCCAACAACAATACGATCCCTTTCAAACCCACATTAGTTCAGTTATGGTACTTTAAAAAATAATAATTAAATGCTAGATTTTCACAAATTTTTTTTAAAGAAATTTTAGAAATTATCTGACAAACGACAGAACGATGCTTGTGCCTGTCCAAACAAAGTTGTAACAGAGTTAGGCCCAAAAACAATACGATCTCTTTGCAGCCCACATTAGTTTAATTATGGTACTTTAAGAAATAATAATTAAATGTTTAAAATTTCTGAAATTATATGACAAACGCCAGAACGATCCATGTCCCTGTCCAAACAAATTTGACACACAGTTACGTTTATACGGGCAAAGCTCAACCATCTGCTCCCTTTGAAGCCCACATTAGTTTAATTATGGTACTTTAAAAAATAATAATTAGATGTTTAAAATTTCGGAAATTATCTGACAGACGCCAGAACCATCCTTGTGCCTGTTCAATACAAGTTGACACACAGTTACGTCCAACAACAATACGATGCCTTTGAAGCCCACATTAGTTCAATAATGGTACTTTAAAAAATAAGAATTAAATGCTAGATTTTCAGAAATTCTTTTTTAAAAAAATTTTAAAATTTATCTGATAAATGCCAGAACGATCTTCGTCCCTGTCCAATCAAAGTTGACACACAGTTACGTCCAACAACAATACGATCCCCTTGAAGCCCACATTACTTCAGTTATGATATTTAAAAAAATAAGAATTAAATGTTAGATTTCCACAAATGTCTTTTTTAGAAAAATTTTAACAATTATCCATAGTTGGATCACCCTGTACGTCAGATTGCGGCCATTCATTGCCGATGGGCGCTTACTTGTGGTACATTGTACCGTTTGCATAGCCTGTACACATTTGTGTTTGTGTGTGTGTGTGTGTTTGTGTGTGTGTTTATAAAGTCCTTTTCATAATTATAGCACCACCAACTTTTTTGCGATTCTGACAAAACAAGCAATCTTAGAGTTACAGTGTATTAGACGAAAATGTTGAGAAAGGTAAGTAAAGAAGAAATAACGATAAACATTCATAGTTGTTAGCGCAAATAACTTCGCTAGAACAAAAAATGCGTGTTTCGCGTTTTTCATAATTATAGCACCACTTGGTGTTTTGTCACAAAACGGTTTATTTTAGTAAAAAACGAGTTAAAAAAACAATCAAACAATAACAATTAATATTTAGTAATTCCACCCCGAGTACTTATTAGACTAAAAATTCGATCTCTCATACTGTTGTACATATTATTTAACAACACACTGTCTATTTGCCCCCACTCTTCAATAATTTGAGACTTCAATTGTTCTACATTATCAAACTGCCTGTTATTGGCGTAAACTCTTTTAACAAGAAATCCCCAAACATTATCTATGGGGTTCATGTCGGGACTGCAAGCTGGCCAAGGTAGAACATCAATAAAATTATCATTAAACCATGTCATACTTTGTTTACTGACATGGATTCTGGCATTATCTTGTTGGAATACAAATCTGTCTTCGCAGTTTCGTCGTAAAAAGGGTATTAAACTGCATTGTAGAACAGTTATGTACTCTTCACTGTTCATTGGTGTAGAAGGAAATTGGAGTTCTAAGCAACCACTTGCAGAAATTGCTCCCCAAACCATTAAGCTTCCTCCACCGAAATTCCTTTTTGAAAAGTACATCGGTTCCTTTCTAAGATCCCGCCAATAGTATCGGTGTCCATCTGGTCCATCTAGATTCCATTTTTTTTCATCGGAAAATATGATCTTAAAACAAAATTTCAAGTTTCAGTACCCGTAATCATTAAATATGGATTTTCTTACATTGCGCCAATCTCTATCCACGTTTACCCTAGCGAATTCGTATCTGGCACTTATGTGGCGAGGCAGTAAACGTGGGGCAACTTTCAACCTCGATCTGATGATGTTTGGATTACGGTTTACTGCTCGCCAAATAGTGGTAACGCTGACGTTTTGGCCGATAATGTTACCGATTTCGCGGCAACTCTTCGATGTATTCGCAATTTCCCGTGTAATTCTGCGTTCATTCCGATCGGAAAGCTTCCTAGGACGCCCTGGACGTTTGGCTTTACCATATTCCGAAGGATTTTTAAGAAAATTTAGTACCACTTTATGCGACCTCTTAAGCTTTTTGGCAATTGCCCGTATTGAGAGTCCTTCCTCCTTAAGGACTACAATTTGTCCTTTTTCAATCTCGTTTAGCAATTTTCCACGCGGCATTATTACAAACTTCACTTAAAAAAACCCGAAATATTAGTAAACCTAAAACACACTCACTAAATACCTCTGCGCAACTGGTGGTGCTATAATTATGAAAAACGCGAAAAACGCATTTTTTGTTCTAGCGAAGTTATTTGCACTAACAACTATGAATGTTTATCGTTATTTCTTCTTTACTTACCTTTCTCAACATTTTCGTCTAATACACTGTAACTTGAACATTGCTTGTTTTGTCAGAATCGCAAAAAAGTTGGTGGTGCTATAATTATGAAAAGGACTTTATATTGGTACAGGTAAGTGCGAAGCATAAACAACACTTCAGCCAGAAACCAATTAATTTTATACGCTGCCAATACTGGGTGGTGGCTAAGTAAACGCTCTGAGGTGAATATTGCAAATTGAAATTTCCAGACATACAAAATTTAACAACGATTGGGCGAAGGTGAAGAGCAGAAGACGGAGCCTAGTAGCTCACGCACAATTGGCATTCAAGTTGTTGTTGTTGTGTTCGTAGTCATTAGTTTTTTTCCAAAAGCTAACACTCATCGATTATGTTGGTGCCAGTGTTGGCCGCACAAAATCTTGAATAAATTTCTTACTTGTCTTGTCGCTATTCAATTGCAGCAGCTAACTTACAGCTTTTCGCTTGTAAGCAATTTTGTTTTTTAATTAAATTTCGCCGATGCTTTTGCGAAAATTTGATTTGAAAAATTCTGTGTTTGGGGTGCGCGCGAAAATATTCTGCGCTTTTCTGATTTTTCTCTATATGCTTTTGTTTTTTTTTTCAATAATTTGGCTATTGAGTCACGTAATGCACATTTGTTGGCATTTTACAGCATTATTGATGCGCGTGTTTATGTTCGCTTATCTCTGCTGCTGCTGCATTTGGTCGCGATGTGTGTGTATGCATGCATCACTCTGTGAGTCTGTATGTGTGTGGCTACGTTTGCAATGCATCGAACCTGTCTTTAGCATGAATTAATGTGACAAAAACGTGATGTACGAAAATTCGAATTTTTTCACTTTTCGCTATGAAATTTTAGCTTCTCCACACTTTCGCCCACATCTGAGTGCTAAAAAATCGCATAACTTGCTGAAACATGAAGATATCGTAAGAAAAGAATCCACGTCAAATTCTACTAAGAACGGCATAAAGAAGTTGAATGGTTGAAAATGGATTTAAAATGGTTTAACTACTTAGACCAGTGAGGTTAGGTTAGGTTAGGGCGAACCTAAGGCCTCGCATAGACTCTGTTCGGTTTATAAGCATTGTCAAATGGACGTTCCTAAAATTAAAATTAACCCTACAGACTTGTAATTATACGAGCCCTTGTAGAGAACCCTAGTAGAGAGCTGGCCTTTATTTTGCAGGAGCCTTGCAGTTCCTGGATTAGCGAAGTACCCAATCTTAAGAACACTTGGCAGAGGCACAAAACATACTCGAGAGTTCCTCTTACAACCCGAATGAAAGACAAACCCTTCATCGCTTTCTCTGCATCTGTTCGACTTTATCAAGAAATATGTGGAAAGTGCCAGGCAAGTCATCATACTAAGATTTCGGAGAGCGAAATGCACCTTCTTGAAACTCTCGGAGTGGATATAGAATCCATACAGTCAAGAAAACAACATATTTAGTACACTGACTGTATAGCATCTACCGGGAATAGTGACATCAAAATGATATCAATGCGCTCATTGGATATCGAAACATCGCCACTGGAACCAACCAATCGAACCACTCAAAAGTTGATAACTTTCCAAATCTGTTTGTAACAGATTTGGCCCTCTGATTGTACATTTTGGAACTATAAGTAATTTTGTATTTTTAGAACTCCAATTTGGAATGAATTCTTTTTTATCAAATCTTGAATGAATTGTTGAATAAACTTTGGTTTTTGCTTAGTACAAACCCAAAAGTTGATAACTTTAAAATTTTTTTTGTATAGAAGGCACACTTTAGTTTTAGGTTTGGGAATTATGATTAATTTTGTATTTTTTGTACTGAAGAATAGTGTTCAATGTTGAATGAACCATTTAAGGAACTTTAGTTTTTGCTTAGTACAAACCTACAAGTTGATAACTTTACAACTTTGTTTAGATGTAAAGCGCCTTCTGGGGTTAAGGTTTGGAACTATAAGTCATTTTGTATTTTTTTTACTAAAGAATGTTATTCAATATTGAATGAATTGTTGAATGAATTTTGGTTTTTGCTTGATACCTACATCACAAAAACCCCAAAAAGTTGAACCCCAAAAGTTGATTACTTCATAACTTTGTTCATATGAAAAGCGCCCTCTGGAGTTAAGATTTGGATCGCTGAATGAATTTACGATTTTCTTGGTACAAACCTTAAAATTTGATGTGTACTAACGCAAAAGTTGATAACTTCCCAACTTTGTTTATATGAAAATCGCTCTCGGGGATTATGGTTTGCAACTATAAGTAATTTTGCATTTTTAGCACTGAAGAATATTGCCCAATGTTGAATGAATTTGTGTTTTTTCTGCACAAACCTTAAAGGTTGATTACTTCAAAACTTTGTTTGTATGGAAAGCGCCCTCTGGTGTTAAATTTTGGAACTGTACTTAATTTTGTATTTTTAGCACTGAAGAATATTGTTCAATGTTGATTGAGTCGTTTAAATCAGTACAGCAGTTTTCGAGCTACGATGGTTTCTAACTACTAAATCTACAATTTAATAGAAAAAAATAATTTCATAGAAAACGGTCAGTTTTGTATGGCAACCCCCATAAGAGTTGAAGATAGAGGATAGATATATTTGAAAGAAATATTTGGGAAAAAACTTAAATGGGGATCAGTCCTACAATTGAGAGGTGTACGAGCAACTTGGAAGCAGTGGGAGCCCATTTTATAAAAACCAGCTATTTCTATGGGAGCGCCATTAAGGGTTGAAGATAGGGGTTGCATATGGTTGAAAGAAAGATTCAGAATAGAAAATTTAAAATTATAAAATAAATGTTAACCCTCTGGGAGCAACTTTTAAGCAGCTGTGAAGCAATATTTCGATTTTCCACTCACATTTGTAAACTTTGACGTCGAAATTATTCCATTTATCTTTACCCAAGCAGCTCAATTTTTTAGCTCAAGTATTTTTCATAAAACCATGTAAAGTAAGAGGTTCCTGATTAGCAGGAACTCAAAGCATTATTAGGAATCTCCGTACAACTGATTCATTTCGAATGTATAAATATGGTTTTTTTAGAAAAACCTTTTTGAAACAAATAGGAAGTGTCTTTAAACCTACAAAGTCCATTGCGGTCATTTTGACATTTTTTTTTATTATTTAATGTCTGTGTTTTCTTTAGTACTTCCGTCAACTTTTGCTTTGGTGACTTTTATATTTTGATCTTGGAAAATTTTACATTTTTTAAAATTTATTTTGTAAAAAATTAGCGAAATACGATATGTACTTTTCGAGATATCAGCGAATATGATATGTAGTCTTTGTAGGTATGCAAAACTTGAAGTCTTTCGAGTGTTAAGACTGCAAATATTAAATGATAGGCTAACATTTTTGGGTTAAAGATAGCCAAATAGTTAAATTAATTCCAGATTTCAAATTTTTTCTTAAAGCAAATTGATTATCCTTAGAGGTGTGTTACTTCCTAACTTTAATATTTAATTAAATTCATTTCTGAGGCTATTACTTCCATTAAGCAAATTTCTTAATCTTACATTTTTATTACTTCATAACTTAAATATAAATTTAATGAAATTAAAAAAAATTTCATACAATCGCATATACTTAATTTTTAACACTAGAATGCCCAAGGGAGTCATTTTGACTACTTTGAGGTCTTTTATTGTAAATAACTTTTGTTGCAACGCTTTCTAAAAAAATATCTTACGTGACTTTTATTAAGGCTTGTCCACGAAATAACTTTTACATTTTCTATTATTAATAGCTACTAAATAAAATATTGAACTAATGTTTGTGTGAGTATTTATTATCTCTTATAACTCAAAGTTTGTGATAATGTACAAATATTTTAAAGTTCAATTGGATTTCTTACAAATCTACGTATTTTTGCTTTCAATCCCCTCATCAAATGTTGCACACCAGATTTTCCAATTTTTTTGGCCATACTGTTCCACTTTTTTATAAAATCAATCTTTCCCTTAGCACGTTTTTTATATTTCAGTAAGTTTCGTTTCATTATTGCCCAAAATCGTTCGACTGGCCGAAGCTGTGGGCAATTTGGGGGATTGTGATTTTTCTCAACAACACGGATCTTATTCCTTTGGTACCACTCTTTGACAATTTCTGCATAGTGGACTGTTGCTAAGTCTGGCCAAAATAAAGGTGGAACAGCGTGCTCTCTGTACAATGGCAAAAGTCGTTTGTTGAGACATTCCTTCAAGTAAAGTTTACTGTTAAGACTGCCAGTTGTAACAAAAGGACGAGTGTATTTGCCACAGCTGCATATGGCCTGCCAAACCATATACTTTTTACCATATTTGTCCATCCGTTTATACTTGAACCTTTTCATAACGCCACCCTTCAGGTATGCTGTGTATCCTCGACCTGGAAGCTGTTTGAAATCTTCTTTGACATACGTTTCGTCATCCATTAACACGCAGCCTTTAAAACGACACAGATCATTCGATAAAAGTTCTCGGGCTCGATTTCTGGCACGCTTTTCCACTTCGGAGTTACGATTTGGCACTTTTTGAACAACGAAAGATTTGAGCTCGTAGTGTCTTTTAATTTTTGCAATGTATGATTTCGAAACTTCGAATTTTCGTGCCAAATCTCGTAAAGATTGGTTTGGATTTTTTTCCAGAGAAACTTTCACCTTACGAGCTATATCTTTATAGACGAAACCTTTTTTTCGTCCGGCTCCGACGATACGGGATGTGGACAGGTCCTTCTTGTATTTAATTACCACATTTCTAGCTGTTGCCCTGGAAACTTTGGCTAGTCTTCCCAACAATGCGTACGAAGCCGTTGGATTTTCGAAAAAGTGGGCAATTATTTTTTGTCGAATTTTCTCTTCTTTAGATGCCATTTTGATTGAATCACTTTGAATTTCAAAATACAATTGACCACTAATAGCTGAAATTTGACAGATTCTGAAAAGCGAATTTTTTTTTTAGAAATTTCGGTGCTTACTATACTTTTTTTCGTTTTACATTGTAAAAGTTATTTCGTGGACAAGCCTTAGTTTTTAAAGCTAAATGGAATAAATAAATTAAAAATATTGTAAAAAAATTGTTTACCCCAATTTTGCAAAATTTACCTTAAATGCACAAAGGTAGTCATTTTGACTACCTATATACAATTTTCAGCAAATCTTACTGATAAAAAGACAAATATGCATCTTCAATTGCGAAATATGAAAATTTCAAATAATTGCAAATATTAAAAAAAAAATATCATAGTAGGCTGTGACAATTCCCAAGTTTTTCAATCAAAAATTCACACACAAAATTCATTCACAAATTCCAAATTCCAGGTTTCATTCCATTTTATCCCATTGATGTGTAAAGTACGCCATTCTATTTTAGTGAATTTTCTTTGTAAACCATAAAAAATAAAAATGGAGTACTTATTTTAATTTAATATAATGTGCATTTATTCATATTTGCTACTTGAAAACCAATAAAATTAAAAACAAGTCAGTAAACCATATGGTAGTCAAAATGACTACCTATGGGCATTTTAGGTAGGTCAGATTTTCGGGCATTCTAGTGTTAAGTACCTACACATGCTGAAAAGTTACAAAAGCCAATACAAAAGCCGACAAGTGAGTTCACTGGAAGCCAGTTCGTTAGCGATGCTGGGCAGTCCAGTCCATTCACCCCAGTCAGATTGGCAGGCGAAGTCAATAGATTTTTATTTAATACACTCAGCGCGCCAGAGTGACATTTATCAGCAGGCAAGTGGCGATATTTTTTTCTTGCTGTGCCTTCCACCCAACAACACACAAACATACCCACACACACACACACATCGACATTTAGTTACACGTGCATTATTCATGCCGGCAGGTTTATCGAGCCAGCAACGGCTCTGTGCGCCCACAGGATGTGCGAAGCTGATTCAGTTTAAAAGGATAACAAAAGTGTGCGCTACGAAGTGCACAAATCAGCTCAAAGTGATGAAAGCGGAAAAAAGTAGCTAAAGCGGAACGGATTTGAAAAATGCTTAGCCAAAATTATTATTAATGAAAAGCAAACAAGCTAAGGCGTTGCAAGAATAACAACAAAGAACAAGCAACGTGGTTACAAGTTGTTGGTATAAAACCCGATTCGGTAAGCTGATAAGGTCCGAACTGCAGTGCAAAGTGCTCGACGCCAAACGCTGCAGTCGACCAAGAATGTAAACGACAACCGGCAACAAGCCAAGCAACCAACAAGCAGACAGCAGAGCGATAGACGGACCGCCAGACAGCGCTGAAGTCGCAGTCGTTTAGATAAACAAGATTCACAACTTGACTACACTTGCGATAAACATAAATAAATAATAATAAACAAGCGGCAAATAGCAACCGTGAAGGGGGAGACGAAGGCATCAACATGGACGTAGAATGAGTGCCGCAATTATTCAATGGCATGTTGTAAACAGTTGCCAGGCGCTGCGTCATGCTGCGGCAGAGTCGAGCCACGGCGTCAACTCGCAGGGGAGCGAAGAGAAGCACCGCAACGAATCCAATAAGACCGGCGCATCTACATGTCGTCCATATAAATAAATAATTTGTGCTTAAGAGTGTTGCTTGTTGTTGTAGTTTGTTCCTACTGTTGCTCCATTACAGCCAATAACAGCAACAACAACAGCCATCAGCCAACTGCATCGTCACTGTGGCGCTCTCGCTTTAGGCGCTTAGGGCACCATTCGCCATGATCGATGCCATTCAATTACTCATTCGCATTCGCAGGACAAATGGCATCAATCAAGCAGTCACTCAAAATGTCAAGCTATGCTATAAATTCTTGCCAACGCACACAAACACACACATACACACACACACATACATACGAATAGACGTTGCGGCAGTGAAACGCAGTGCACTTTGGTGGCGTTACGGTTATAACTCTTTGTTGTTGTTGGTGCTGCTGGTTTGGCTGCTGAAAGGTGGATCGTTCAGATTGCTGTGACGCTCGTCTACTGCATCACACTTTGTGGCCGTCTCGCCTTTCTTTACACTATTCAATTTCCATACTCGGGCAACGGATACTGTGGCACCGTTTTCTCTGTTTTATGTGTCGCAATTGTGTTGAAATATTAATTTTTATGAAGGATATATGCCGCCTGTACGCATGCGAGTTCATCAACCCTTTGGCGTTGACATTGCAATGTTCATTTGTATTTATTGTTTTCCACTTTGGCGTAACGCAACGACTGGTGCGGCAGCTACAGCGAGAAGATGAATTGGTTTGATTTTAAAACAAGAGGCAAGTTGAATTTTTAACATAAATTATATATGGTTTCATTTTAAAAAGGTTGAACCTTCTTATAGATTCAGATAGAGGAACAACGCTGAACAATTTTTTTTTTATTTTTCAAGAGGTACATACTGTTTCTCGAATACGAGAAATGAGTAGAAGCACAACTCAAGGGTCTACTTTGCTTAAGAAAAGTCCTTGAGATGACCACTTTACTACTTACCGACATTAGGTTAAATCAAAGAATATGAAGTGTATAGAAGGCGCATCTGAGCTCAAAAATTCAAATTTTTGTTTGGGAGTTTCATAGTGCGGGGGGAAGCCGCAAAAGGGAAAGAGCGGAAAGCCAATGAGCGCAAACTGAAGCACACTCACCCAACAACCACACATGAAATGAAAGTGCCGCTTCACCTGTGTGCACATGGGCGTATCAGGGTAGGGGAAACGGATCGGTATTTGCGCCCCTAAAATTCGAAATTCTATGTTCTATAAATATAACGAATTCTGCATTCAATTCTATTTGAACTCTATAATATGAATTTTCAAATGTATTTATTCTCCCCTCTAAATTTATTCCTGGATACGCCCATGTGTGTACATTATTGACTTGTTGGTGGCTGCTTTGGTCGCTCAACCATTACACAGCACAACAAAAAACACTTTTTTTCTGTTGCATGGAGTTTTTCTACTGTTTCTTACGAATTTGGGTGCGCAGATTTCGAATCTTTCCTCAGATTTTTTCTAGCAGCTCTAGTTAGTAAGATATAGGTACCGTTTCAATATTTTCATTTTTTTCTACTTTTTCCATATTTTTGATCGTAATTTCTAAACCAAAAACCGATTGACATGATTTTCACCTTATCGCATTAACAACACCACACGGCTTCTTTTCCGATGCAACTTATTTTTATAAGTTTTAAAATACTGCGGTAATTTTCCTCAAAGTCGATAAATATGGAATTTTAAGGTGTTTTCTTTGATGGTCAAAAACATACACAACTTTCGTAAGTCAATTAACACTAGAATGCCCAAGGGAGTCATTTTGACTACTTTGAGGTCTTTTATTGTAAATAACTTTTGTTGCATTAATAATAATAATAATTGACTGGCACGACAGCCCGCTTACGCGAGACTAAGGCCTAGCTTCCCGCAACTACCCGTGTTGTGCGTGTGAATTTGTACACGGGTTGGAGGGACCTACAGTTTTATGCCGGTTCCGAACGGCAGGTTGGGAGCTTTTTCATAAGCAATTTTTACTCTCAGAGGTTTGCCATTTCCAGCTGAGAGGACAGCCACCGAAAGAGAAAACGAGTTTTCCCGTTATTTTTTTTAGGTGTTATTACAGGCAGTATTTGAACCTGAGGTTGCTGCCTGCGACTCGCGGTCCAACGCACTAACCAACTGAGCCACGGCGGCTGCTTTTGTTGCATTGCTTTCTAAAAAAAATATCTTACGTGACTTTTATTAGTTTTTAGAGCTAAATGGAATAAATAAATTAAAAATATTGTAAAAAAATTATTAACCCCAATTTTGCAAAATTTACCTTAAATGCCCAAAGGTAGTCATTTTGACTACCTATATACAATTTTCAGCAAATCTTACTGATAAATAGACAAATATGCATCTTCAATTGCGAAATATGAAAATTTCAAATAACTGCACATATTAAAAAAAAAATATCATAGTAGGCTGTGACAATTCCCAAGTTTTTCAATCAAAAATTCACTCACAAAATTCATTCACAAATTCCGAATTCCAAGTTTCATTCCATTTTATCCCATTGATGTGTAAAGTACGCCATTATATTTTAGTGAATTTTCTTTGTAAACCATAAAAAATAAAAATGAAGTACTTATTTTAATTTAATCTAATGTGCATTTATTCATATTTGCTACTTGAAAACCAATAAAATTTTTAAAAAAGTCAGTAAACAATATGGTAGTCAAAATGACTACCTATGGGCATTATAGGTAGGTCAGATTTTCGGGCATTCTAGTGTTAACGAGTTAGGTGTATAATGAAAGCCGACACATCAAACAGCCTCAAAATATGCTCTTTTATATGTTACATTTATAGTCTGAAACACAAGCAAAAAACAAAAAGATTTTGAGTTGCTCGAAACAAAAAAAATAAAAAACTTTGCATATTTTTAGGCCCCTAATTTTTTAAGGAGAAAGTATGAAAAATGATGAAAATGGCTATGGTACATTTTTGCTATTATTTCGATACGAATGTGTATTCCGCCAAATAATTTGGCTGTGTTGTATTGCTCGATGTTGCTTCTTAAGACATTCATATACTTCGTAACTTGATTTATGAAACATCTGTACAATTTTCGCCATCAGAAAAAACGCCTTGAAATTCAATATTTTCCTACTTTCAAATCTTATTACAACGCCAATTAAGACCGTATAAAATTGATGAATGTCAGAAAAAATGGCGTAAAATGTTGTAAGTGCAACTATATAAAAATCATGTCGATAGGATTATTGGTTTAGAAATTACAGTCGAAAACGAGAAAAAAGCCGAGGAAAATTCGAAAAAGTGACACGCCCATTTTTTTGCGAAAACTAGAGCTGTTACATAAAAACGGAGTATGGTTTTGAAAACAGCGTGGAAAAACGATTCAGATTGATGTAAAAAACTCCATGCAACAGACATGCTGTTGTGCAGTGTATCTAATTACTTAAACATACAATTTTGTAGGTATAACTAAAAATCCGTAATTTCTTTATTTTCTTTAACTACAATTATTCAAAAAAAATGTATCTATTTACCTTTCTTTGTTATGGAAAGATATAACATTAAAAAATTGTGCATACTTCTCTTCTTCAAATTTAAATATGCAGTTTATTAATTTTGTATTATTCCTAAAACGTCAAACTATTCTAAGGACCAACAAAAAAATGTATCCTTGAAATCATAGAGGCTTCAGACGTCCACAAAGTAGCACGTTGCCATATGGAATGTAATGAAGCTGTTTACGAAAGCGCAACATGCGTCCTAAGGTGTTGTGGCTATCGCGAATTGATCCTCTATAGTTTTTTTTTAATGTAGCACCAACCATGTTTAACAAATATTTACCTCTCTCTATTCTGTGGCATAACTCCATATGGGTTTTTTTCGCTATAGCCCACAAGTAAGCCAGCTTCTTAGGTGAGCTTAAAACTAATTGCTGATCATTGTGCTACTTTGTTACAGCCTACTTTTAGGCTGATTTTCTATATGGTCGAACACCGAGCGTGATAGAATGCTGTGATTAGTGCCACCAGCGTGTCACGTTCTTTCGCATGGCTGTGAAGGTCTTCGAAACTCATCACTCACTCATCAGCGTCAGCGTCATTGGCAGAGTCAAGAGTTCGCGGTATTTGCTCGACTGTACACAATCATACATACAAATAGTACAAACAGTACGTGGTAGCAGTACGTGGCGCTTGGGGCGCTATAATAATTCTCGAGTGCCAGTTGCGCTGTCTGACGCAGCCAAATGGCGACAGCGGCTGGCATTGGCTACGAGTTCTACGAACGGCCAAAGGATGTGTGTATGCGGAAATTTATACTTGCGAGCAGCGCCAGCGGCAGCGAACTTTTGTTGCGTAAAATCAACGCAAGAAGAAAGCGGCGAAGCGCGCAACGTGGCACGGCGAATTGCGTTTTTATTGCAAGCAATTTACAATTAAAGAAAATTGAATTCGAGTTACGTGACTAGCGACGCTGCGAAATATTTATTATTTGAAGCACTTAGTGGCATGTGAAGATTTTAATTAAAATGTACGTACGGTTAGATTGATGCAGATAAAAAATAAATTCGTTCAGTGTAAATGCAATTTTTTGCAAATAAATTTACATACTAACACGTTGCTGCAATTGTCAGCAATAAAGCGCACATTGGAAGGACGTGTGGCCGAGCTGCAGGACGAGAGTGAAAAAATCATGTTAAAAAAAATATATATAGTTGCAATTTTTATAAAGCATTTTGTTTGTCGTTTTTTCTTTGTGCATTTCAACTATTTGGCAGCGCGGCACCTAACGGCAACGGCATTTGTGTTACTTCCGCGCGGCTGGCGGGCGTTGTTGCTGATAAATAAAATACGCAGATAGATTGCAGCAACGATTGTTGACTGGGCTTTGCACATGCGGCGATTTGTGCACATGCGGCGCAAGGGGAAAAAAAGTGTAAAGAGAGATCATTGTGAAATATTGTTTAATTGCATTAAACCAGCGCCAACAAAAGGAATTTCAAAATAACAAAAATTAAAATGCAATGTGCAAAAAAGGAAATCAAACTGCGATGCCCCCAACAATAAGGACAAACAAATTGCATGCAGGCACCGGATGAAAATCAAAGTCGCACATGAGTGCACACAATGCAGAGAAGAAGAAAAAACAAGAACGCCCAATGCAAATGAATGGAATACAAGAGCGCAACGAAGGCGAAAAATTTATTTGTATTTCACTTAACAATTGCCGCTGGCTTTTTTGGCCAACAAACCAGCGCACCAGCAGTCGCACACACACACACACCCACATACACGAAGCACTCACTTGCCGACAAACAATGCTCGTGATAACAATTTGCTAATGCGTAATCTCGGCCATTATTTGCGGACAGCCGAGCCACTCAGCGCAAATGTCACGTATACGCCGAATATAACCAATTTATAAATTCCTTGGCAGCACTAATAATTTGCCAGCTTACCACTGCCGCCAGCATAGAGCGGCATCTAAACGGCAAGTGGGAAGTCGAAAGAGGCGAGACGCGAACGGCAAATAGTGAATGGCAAGTTCCATGCTAAAAATTCAAAACAATTTCGGTGTCTTTTAGTTAACAATAACTGCAGCTACGTGCCGGCTCGTTCTGTGAGTGACACACACATACATGGAAACATGCTACATGCATGCTCACACATACATGCGCACTTGGCATTAGTGTGACGCATGCAGAAAGCGTTGAGAAAGACAAACAAAGCAGTCCCTACATAAATGTTTAGTTAGTTATACTTATTTTGGGGAAGTGGTAAATGGAAGTTTGGGGAGCGATGGTGGTCGCATGTCACGCTGACGTCCATCTTAAAATCACTATGGGTATGTGTAGATGTCTACAAAAACTCTTGTTGTACTTCCTAGCCCCCCTACTTTGCTTTTAGTCCACTGCTGCTGCCGTTGATGGCCGGAGTTGTGAGTGAATTTTTCGTTGACAATTTAACAAAACAATTGGCAACTGTGGCCATAAAGGCGTGACAATTACTTTAGGTAGCGTCGCACGCACACTCACACAGCACACATGACAATGGCCACTTGTCAGGGGTGTGCACAACGAAGGCCCAAGGGGCATAAGTTGTCCATCATTTTAAGGATAATAAAAATTGTTTAGTATTTTTTGCTATACTTTATTTCTGAATATTGATATCTGCCTTTCAAGAGTTGAACTCTAATTTATACTTTCACCAAAGAATAATTTTTTTCAACACTAATTGTAAATGGGTTTCTCGGACCACTTATGTAATATTTGTTTTTTGAGTCAGATTTTTCGAAAAAAATTCGCTAAAAATATATTTTTGTCATTTTTGTAAGTTTTTAATGTAAAGAACCTACAGCTGAGTGAAGAGTAAACATTTCAATAATGCCAAAGTTTTATCAAGGAACTTTAAACTTGCAGCATATAAAAACTCTGAATGGACTTGTTTCGCTTTGAACAACTCAACAACAAATAATAATAATAATAATAATAATAATAATAAAAAAAATAATAATAACATAGTGAAGTAAGATAGTGAAGTGACATAGTGACATTTTATTTTTTCACTTAGCGACTTTTCAGTTCATAAAACCATCACCATAGTCTGTTGTCCCTGAAAAAAAAATAAAATGTCTGCAAAAAAAAAAATAAAAAATTATAAATAAAAAGAAAATTGTGAAGGTGAAAATCAGAACTAAAAACAAAAAATCTATCAGCGAAAGAGTTGTCCAAGTACTTACTGATAAAGGTCATTAAATCAAAAGTGCTAATATTTTATTGTGAAAAATAATTGTAATAATTTTGGTTAATTTTTGAATTGATGAATGGAGAATTTTTGTATTGATGTTATTTTTTTGATGTTATTAGTTTTGGTTAATTTTTGAATTGATGAATTGAGAATTTTTGCATTAAAGTTACGTTTTTTTATCACTCAATGCCTTCCAGATTTCAAGTGAAGCGGTTCTTACATTTACAATTGTAATAATTTTGGTTAATTTTTGAATTGATGAATTGATGAATTGAGAATTTTTGTATTGATGTTATTTTTTTTGATGTTATTAGTTTTGGTTAATTTTTGAATTGGTGAATTGAGAATTTTTGCATTAAAGTTACGTTTTTTTATCACTCAATGCCTTCCAGATTTCAAGTGAAGCGGTTCTTACGTTTTCAATTGTAATAATTTTGGTTAATTTTTGAATTGATAAATCGAGAATTTTTGCATTGATGTTATTTTTTTGATGTTATTAGTTTTGGTTAATTTTTGAATTGATGAATTGAGAATTTTTGCATTAAAGTTACGTTTTTTTATCACTCAATGCCAACCAAATTTCAAGTGAAGCTGTTCTTACGTTTTCTTTTGTGAGATTTTTAGTAATATATCTTTTAATTTATTTTTAATTGACAAAATCATGTTTCATAGTCGCCCACCGAGCTCCCATAATGTAATAATTTGTATGTTGAGTTAACATTTTAAGGGGTATAAGGTTGGAATTTCAACTTAGTGAACACCTAATAAAAATTTAATTTTTAAAAGCTATTTTATTAGAAATTTATGAATTCATTGATTTATATGTTGGACTAAAAGTTTAATTGTGAAAGGTTCTGAATCTAAATTTAGTGTACGCCAAAAAATAGCCATTTTATTAAAAATTAATTAATTAATTAATTTATATGTTGGACTAAACGTTTTATTGTCAAAGTGTCTGACTCTCAACTTAGTCTATAACTATTAAAAGTTTATTAATATTTCTTAAAAGAATTCATGTCCTTTTCACTGAACTCTTCGCTGATGTCTTCAGTAAAGACACACATTTTTGGTTAAATGGATTTGTAAACAAGCAAAGAAAAATTCAATAAATTATATATTCGCCTAAAAACATAATTGCCGAAGTATCTGAATCTCAACTTAGTGCATAAAATTAATTAATTAAAAATTATTAATAAAATTAAAAATGTATTAATATTTCTTAAAAGAATTCAGGTTCTTTTAACTGAACTCTTCACTGATGTATCCATTTTTTGTTAAATGGATTTGTAAATAAGCAAAAAAAAAACGTTTATTAGGTGAAAGTAACCCACAGAAATATCAATTGTCCATTGTATTCAGAGAAACTTACAGCTTTGGTGTGAATTTTGGTCACATCGATGGGCTTTGCCACACATTTTTCGAAACGAGAATTGCCAGTTAATCACTGCCAATGGCGAAAGGTAACTTAATTTGTTTACCTCAATCGGAAGTCAGTAGGACTATCCAGTTTTCCGGAAATGATTGAATCCGCTCGCTTGCTTGACAAATAGCCCAGAGAATCTACAAAACCATGTCTACATAAGCATTGCTTTCAGCCCAATTGACTACATGTCAGCGTTTCTCTCGAGCGTGATAAACCAGAAGAGGTAGCAGCGTTAATTTAATATTATTTTTTATAGTATAATTTTCCTGCTTTTCGAAAATAACTCAATCTGGTTGCTATCTCAATGACTTTAAAATTCTAAGGACATACACAATTAAAAGTTTTTTAAATTAAAATTCTCTATTCAAATTCTATCAAATTCAATTTTATCAAATTAAATTTTCTATTTTGAATCTTTAGGACCAAACTATGTCATTAACATCCTTTCAAAAAAGATCTTAATATCCTTGAAGACATTCAACTAATCTTTTTGAATAAAACTTCAAAAATTCATAATAAGAATCAGTAAGTAAAATAATTTAATTTTAATTTAATAATTTTTATAGAAATAATTTAATTTCAAATAATTCTCGAACCACATTTTTAATTGTTCCATACCCTCTAAAGAAAATTCCCACCATCCTGCACAATTGACGCCGCTCATAGTTCCTTTTCTTCTGCACGTTTATGTACGAGAAAAGTCTTATTATTTCGCTACTTCTTCGTTTACTGCCGCTGCTCGTATGGCAGCGTCGAGGTGTACGTGAAGGTTTATGTGTTCAACGTGAAACGGAAACATTTGCGGATATGCGCTGCGTGCGCAACTCATCCACACAGCATCACACAGACAATGCTGTCAGCAGCAATTTAGACGTACAGCAACAGCCAGCAAACAACGCCAGTCCCAGCGGCAAGTTGCCATACATAACGAAAATGGCCAGCGCCGCATAAATACACAATCACAGTCACTGTTGCCGAGACGTAGTTGGAGTTGGAGCTGAAGTTGGACATGGAGACGGACACGGACACGGACATGCAGCACAATTGTCGCCATTACTCATGCAAAGCAACAGCAATTTTAGTCTTTATATGCCATTTCCGTGGCACTTTCGGTCACTATATGCGTGAGGGTGTGTATGTGTGTATGTGTGCGCGTGTGTATGAGGCAAACAGCAGCAGCAAACCAACGAATGAACAATGGGCGTGTCATTTCAAGCGTGCCGAATGCATTTGACGCACTGAGCAGTGCCACTGGCCAGGAGTTTGCTCTCTGACGTTTCATGTATGACGTGCAGTTTTTGTTTGTATTTTTCATGCATCTCTCTGTGTGCGTGTATGTTCAATAAACTATTAAAGCCAACTTTAAGTGCTTTGATGTGTTCAAAAGGGATTTTGTATTTTTAATATTTCGCATTAAAATTCAAATTAGTGAGTGGTTTCGTTATTACTTAATTAATTACTTTACTCTATGCTTTTTCCTTGTTCAAGCCTCAACAAGTCTTTTCAAGTCTTCCAAACAGGGTGAAGTCGATCTTTTTACTACAATTATTTACCTTAGTGCCTCAATTGCATTGCTCAAACGTAACTTCAAGGTACGCTTTGTTGATGAGACATACTTTCTCTGAAAGGATAAACTCACCTACAATATTGTAAGAAAAAGCTGGTCAACACTAATCTAGGCCAGAACACATTCAATGATTAAATATGCTGAGGCTAGTCAAATATTTGGTTTGCTATAGAACAGTGGTCGCCATTCCGAAGTAGAAGAAGAATACTCTCAGACTAAACTAAGACTAGGATTGCTTCTATTTATAGAACAACTTCTGTCGTGCTTGTAGTCCTCAAGAAAATGAAGCGAAAGAAGGCTCTGTCTAATGGGTAAATGTGCTAAAAATAGACTAAGACTAGGAATAACTTCGTATAAAACAACTTCTGTCGTAAATGTAATTCTTCTTAAAAAGAAGAAGAACACTATGCCTAAGGGGTAAATGTGCTAAGACTTGACTAAGCCTATGAACAGCTTCTGCCTACTGGGTAAACAGTCTGAGACTAGACTACGACTAGGATTGCTATAGAACCAATTTTGTAATGGTTGAAGTTCCAAAGAAGAAGAAGGCTCTGAGACTAGACTAAGACTAGAATTGCTATAGAACAGCTACTGTCGTAGTTGTTGTTCTTCATAACAAGGAGAAGGCTCTGTCTAATGGGTAAATGTGCTGAAACTAGACTAAGACTAGGAACAGCTTCTATAGAACAACTTCTGTCATGGTTGTAGGTTTCAAGAAGAAGAAGAAGACTATGCGTACTGGGTAAACAGACTAAGACTAGGCTAAATTAAGGTTTGTTTCTATTTATAGAACAACTTCTGTCGTACTTGTATCCTTCAATGAAGAAGAGGAAAGAGGGCTCTGCCAAAAGAATAAATGTGCTGAAACTAGACTAAGACTAGGAACCACTTCTATAGAACAACTTCTGTCATAGTTGTAGTTCTCAAGAAGAAGAAGAAGACTCTGTATAATGGGTGACGCTGAGACTAGACTAAGACTGCAATAGAATAACTTTTGTCGTGGTTATAGTTGAAGTAGTTGACGAAATGGGGAAATAAGTTGAATCTAGACTTAGACTAGGAACAGTTTCTATGGAACAACTTCTGTCACGGTTGTAGTTCTCAAGAAGAAGAAGACGAATCTGTCTAATGAAAAATATGCTGAGACTAGACGAAGACTTCACTAAGATTGGTATAGAACAACTTTTGTCGTGGTTCTAGTTGTAGTGGTTGAAAAAGCAAGCTCTGCCTAATGGGACTAAAGCTAGGAACAGCTTCTATAGAACTACTTCTGTCGTGGGTAAAGGTTTCAAGAAGAAGAAGACTCTGTCTAATGGGGCATTATACTGAAACTAGATTAAGACGAGACTAGGATTGCTGTGTAACAACTTTTGTCAAGGTGGTAGTTCTAAAGAAAAATCTACTCTCATCGTCCCTAATAAAAAAAAAACAAAATTTTCTACACTCCCCAATCATCATTAAACGTGCTGAACTTTCTCTCGTCTCGTTCAAACGTCAGAGTAATTCAAATAGTAAACTTTATAAAAAAATTCGTATGATTTCAAGTACCACAAGTGAGTGGTGAGACATTACATTGACCCATTTATAAGTAATTTAATTAATTTTCAGAAGCCTGCCACTTCAACCTAACCAAGAAACCCAACCTAACCTTTTATTTTTTTTAATATTATACCTATAAAAAATAATCTGAAATTACTTTAAAAAATCATTCACTGTAAAACACTACGTAATCAATGAAATTGAAATAATATATCACTGAAAGCGCGGGTAGCGTGGAGAGACCAAGGAAACAAAAACGTAAAAATTTTGAATATTTTAAATATAAATTAAATTAAAATTTTGTTCATTTTTCTCACTACCTTTGCAGCAACTCGTATGCATTTAATCTTTAAACTAACCAAATATTAATTTTGTATTCTAAAATAAATACAAATGCATTTAAATTCAATTAAAATGAATACGTTTACATACGTTAATTGCTTAGCGAATGCGTTAATTATTTGCGAATTATGCGGCTAATTATCATTATTGACAAAGCCAATTTTCATTTGCATGTAAGCATAGCAAACAATTTACATTAATTTTGTACACTCAGCACTGTAAATACAGCAATTTAATAGTAATATTTAGTCAATTGGAGCGTAACATTATCAGCATTAGACATTTAAATGTGTAAATGTGTGTTGATAGGCTCCAATGAAGCATACAACTCGTTTGGTTTAAACATCAAATACTTAGTTACACACATCTCTCTTTAAATTTATAATATTACATTTACTCTCGCTTTGATGTTAATGTTAATGAGAAGAATTCAAGCTTTTCAATACAACCCAAGAGAATTGGTTTCCGTATCGCTACTAGTGAATGAACGGTGATCGATTTTTTGTCATTAATAAACTACAATGTTTAAATTTCGTATTTTTATTTGATTTTCGTTTTTATTTTATTTTATTTTTTTTTTATTTTATTTTATTTTATTATTTTTAATTTTTTTTAATTTTATTTTATTTTATTTTATTTAGTTTTATTTAATTTAATTTAATTTATTTCATTTTATTTTATTTTATTTTTTTAATTTAATTTAAATTAATTTTATTTTATTTTATTTTATTTTATTTTATTTTATTTTATTTTATTTTATTTTATTTTATTTTATTTTATTTTATTTTATTTTATTTGATTTTATTTCATTTTATTTTATTTTATTTTATTTTATTTTATTTTATTTGATTTTATTTTATTTTATTTTATTTTATATTTTGGATTTTATTTTATTTTATTCAATTATATTTTATTTGAACTTATTTTACTTTGTTTTAGTTTATTTTAATGTATTTTATGTTATTAATTTTATTTTATTTTTTTATTTTATTTTATTTTCTTTAGTTTTATTTTATTTTTTTTTATATTATTTTATTCATCCAATCTTCATTTCTCTTAATCTGAAACTCTTTCGCTCCACTCCACAACCAACAATCACACCAGTTGCCATTAACACTCCAGGTCAAATATTTCCTTTGTAAAGTCTTATCGTTTCACCGCCAATTTTAAGCTAATATCACTTGAAATTTTATTCCACATTCCAACTCTTTCTTCGCCCTCCCTCGTCTAATCTTATCCTCAGCAACTCAGCGCAGCTGCCACCGGCAAATCTGCCTCGCAGTCGTCTCCCCTTTTCTCTTTCAAGCTGCATAATAGCTCACTGCGCGTTGATTGTTCGCCGACAGACAATGAAAATTCGCGTTGAACTGCAGCAAGCATTATTTTTGCGCCATTATCTGCTGCTTTATTCACTTTTGGCGGCGCTGCAGTGGTGCGGCTTCTTTTAATTAGAAACCGAGCAGAGAATGGAAATTTGCGTGCCGCTGCAGGTGTTTGCTTTCTTTCAGCACGCGCTGCTTGCACTTTTTAATTGTTGTTGCAACAGCAACTGCTGCTGCTGCAAACTCATTGTCAGTCTGGCAACTTGAGCTGTCAACCTAAAAATGTTTTGCATTACTCTTCTTCTCTGCTTCTTGTTTGGGCGTTTTAATGCGCTCAGCCCAACTCGCGAGTGGCGCTGAAGTAAAACACGAAACCAAACCAAACTAAGCGACATCGCTGACGGCGCTGCTTATTACTGCAGCGTTTTTTCCATCTTTTTTTTATTTATTTTTTTACTGATGAGGTGATGAGGTGACAGCATGTTGAGCGCAGATTATTTTCAGCAAAAAAACAAAAACCGAATAAAAAACCAGAACCGGCGCTGTATTCATGTCAACGCCATAATGAGCCGAGGCGCAAGCGGAAGCCAAAAGTGTATTTGAGGTCCTCTTCAGCCGACTGACTGCCGCATAATCCGGCGCAGATTGAAAATAAATAAGCAAAAATCTCAATTTTTGTTTTTTTGTAAAAACCAAATCAAAGTGGCAACAAAATACGGCAAAAATTTTGCCAGCAACCGCATTTTTCATTCATGGCCACAAAAAAAACCAGGAAAAACCAAAACAATGCATTTTACATAAAAGCAAATACACCGCACTGGCACTGGCAACGCCGTTACCTAAGCAGGAATTGGTAGCATTTGCGGTGGTAGCAAAAAATACAAAATACCATATATACGTCGTACAAATAATACATTAATTAGCCACAGCTAACAAATGCTGTGGAGTGCGAAAACACCGCAGGACATGCGCGCGTGTATGTATGTGTGTGTGCATAAATTTTGTTGTGAGCTCATTAGCATAAAATCGGAGCACATCGAGCTGTTGTTTCATAGCAGTGTATTGCTGGTAATTGACACTTTTCGCTTTGTTTCGCACAGCTTGTCGGCCTCAATTTCAATATTTCAGTAAAACTTTTTTTCATACAAAACTCATGGCCCAAATATTCGCAACACCTAAAGCAATCACTTTTCAAATGCAACAAATAGCACTACTGATTAGTCGAATTACGAGGTTTTTTTATTAGGAACTAGTTATGACCTCCTTTTACAGTACACTTTTGATGTTTTTATATTAAGGACTGACTAATGACTATGAAGTTTCATTGATATGTTCTACAATGCACTAATTACAGATGTACCAGGAGTTTTTTGAAAGTGACATTCATATTTTTTCCAATGAATCTATCATGAACGAAAGACCAGGAGCCGGAATCATTCAGAAAAACCTAGCCTCAGATGCACTCTATATGTTGGAGGTTATATTTTAGTGTTAAAAAACTCAACCTATGCGCAAACATCTGTAACAGAATAACTCTAATGAAGGTAAGAGAATATTTTGATTTGGAACAAAATGAGCCAGAAGACAGTGTTACTATGAAGAAGTCGGAAGAGGGCTTTTGGGAATGGGAATTAATAATGTTGCCAAGCAATTCAAAAGTTGAAGGTATGGTCCACGGTTGCATAGGTAACCTCGCTCTTATAAATGGAAATGACCAACTGTAGACTATCGAGAGAAGCTTAGAAATGTCACTCAGCGAAGCCAAAAGAGTTGTTACTCTATAGTCTAGTCTAGTCTGCATCCAGTCTGAGTCTGATTTAAGTCTAGTCTGAGTCTGGTTTGAGTTTAGTCTAAGTCTAGACTGAGTCTGATATGAGTATACTCTGAGTCTAGTCACAATCTAGTCTAAGTTGAGATTGAGTCTAGCCTGAGTGAATTTTGAGTCTAGTCTGAATCAAATCTCGGTCTAGTCTAAGTCAAGTTTAGTCTAGTCTGTGTTCAGTGTGAGTCTAGTCTGACTCTACTCTGAGTCAAGTCTGAGTCTAGTCTAAGTCTGGTCTGAGTTTAGTATGAGTCTAGTCTCAATCTAATCTAAGTTTAGACAGAGTCTAGTCTGAGTCTGAGTCTAGTCTGAGTCAAGGCTAAGTCTAGTCCGAATCTAGTCTCTATTTAGTATGAGTCTAGTCTGAGTCTGGTCTGAGTCTAGACTGAGTCTGGTCTGAGTTTAGTCTCAATCTAGTCTAAATTGAGACTGAGTCTAGTCTGAGTTAAGTCTGAGTCTAATCTGTGTCAAGTCTGAGTCTAATCTCAATTTAGTCTGAGTTTACTCTGAGTCTAGTCTTCATCTAGTCTACGTTTAGACTGAGTCTAGTTTGAGTGTTATCTGAGTCTACTCTGAGTCTAGTCTCAATCCAGCCTGAGTGTAATCTCATTCCAGTCTCAATCAAGTCCAATCCGAGTCTGATATGAGTATACTCTGAGTCTAGTCACAATCTAGTCTAAGTTGAGACTGAGTCTAGCCTGAGTGAATTTTGAGTCTAGTCTGAATCTAATCTCACTTTAGTATAATTCTAGTCTGAGTCAAGTCTAAGTCTAATAGGAGTCTCATTTCAATTTAGTCTGAGATTAGTATGAGTATAGTCTAAGTCTAGTCAGACTTATCTGAGTCTAGTGTGAGTCTAATCTCAATCCAGTCTGAGTGAAGTCTAGAATTAAAATTAGTATCAATCTAGTCTGAGTCTAATCTAGAGTTTAGTGTGAGTCTAGTCTGAGTCTAGTTCGAGTCAAGTCTGAGTCTAGTCTAAGTCTAATCTGAGTCTAGTCTGAGTCAAGTCTAAGTCTAGTCGGAGTCTCATCTCAATTTAATCTGAGATTAGTATGAGTATAGTCTAAGTCTACTCTGAGTCTAGTCTGACTCTAGTCTGAGAAAAGTCTAAGTCTCTGAGTCCAGTCTGATTTTAGTCCAATCTTGCCTGAGTCTAGTCTGAGTCTAATCTCAATTTAATCTGAGTTTAGTATGAGTCTACTCTAAGTCTACTCTGATTCTAGTCTCAATCTAGTCTAAGTTTAAACTGAGTCTAGTCTGTGTCTAGTCTGAGACTAATCTAAGTCTAGTCTGAGTCAAGTCTAAGTCTAGTCTGAGACTAGTCTAAATCTAGTCTGAGTCCAGTCTGAGTCTAGTGTGAATCTAGCGTGGGTCTAGTTCGATAATTTGCAAAGTTTACAGCCGTAAAGTCCGAAATTTTAAGAATGGTTAAAGACGTCCAGGAGGAAATACAGAAGAACCAGACCTGGAGGGGGTAAATGAGGAACTGCATTGCCATCAGATGTAAAAATAAGAGAGATTTTCTAGTCTCCTTCTTCCCATCTTGGTAGATGTGGTAGATATCCGCTTAAAATAAAACATATTGTATGTGCAAACATTATGTTTGTAATTTTGTAATTGAAGGGTTGTAGATTCGATTCCCAGTTAAAACTGTCTCCCGCAAGTTTTTCAAACTGTCATTCTTTCTGCGTGCAAACGAAAAATGCTGCATCACTCATCGAAGACACCAACCATCTGATATCATCTCCTTCTACCTATCAACGGATATGCGGAAGCTGCTCTCTCCTGGGAGACAATAGATGGCAGCTCAGCCTGAACTGCTGGGGATGAGCTAATCGGCCGCCCTGATAGCATTTCAATAGAGTAACAACGCCAGTATTCAGGCCCTAAACACCCAAGCGGAGGAGTATGTAAAATAATTCAAAATTAAAGAAGGAATTTTTCTTCTGAGAGTAGTCGATTTCGATTTGATAGATTTTATCAAATCTCAAACTTAATTTTTCTCTAAAATTGAAATGGTGAATCTCAAAATTGTTCCAACTGTTACTTGCACTATTAAGGCACGAATAGCTGGAAGCCATGTGAATATTTTTTCGCTTTTAAAGCGCCCACTTGACGCAACACAATTGAATTTAATGGCCTGTTATAAATATTTAGTACGTTTCGCAACGTACTGCTGCCAGTCAAAATGCCAACTAAGCTGAAATGCTTATTTTGCTGTTGTTGCAAATTAATTGCACCAAATTGCGAATGAACGGCGACGACGAGAAGCGCGTACGGGCCACATAAAATACGGCTGCGTGTGCAAACAAAAATGAAATTAATGCGATTCGGGACGTCGAACAACGGTGAAAACAACAACGCAGCACACAGCATAAAGCAACGGCAACGTGCAGCAAGTAAGTACTTCGCATACAATTCATACACAATGGCGAAAATACGCAACAGTGCGTACCCTATCGCTGAGCGGCTGGCACCCGCTAAGAAGCCTCCATGAGTTATTGGCAATTTGTCAAAAGCAGCACAGCACAACAGTGGCAACATTAAGCGACATTAGCCGCCGCAGCCGCACAGCCTCAATCGAAGCCCGTTATGAACATGGCCCACAGCAATTCGGCATTGAATTATTGCGGTGAATAATTTCAATTGAAATGGCGGCAAAAGCGCCAACCAGCCAATTAACCCTCTTGTTTGGAGGTTATGTCTGGGTTGTAAATATATGTATTTCCAAGTCAATGGGAAACATTCTACCAGGTGTGCGAAGGTAAAGGAGCCTAGAGCCCCGCTTGGTATGGGAGAAAATAGAAAGATTTTTGAAAAAATATACTTCTTTCTTAAAACTAAAATTAAAACAGCCATAACGAATCATGGATGGAATCAGCCGGAAAGAATCATGGGACCAAAAACGCTTTGATTGTTCCAATTTTAAAATGAAAAAATTAGAAAACATGGAAGAATAACATTCCAAGTCAATAAGAAATAAGAGGAAATAGAGAAAATATATAAAAAATATAGGTAAATGTGGGAGGTTTGGAAGATATTGTCGTCCTTAGTATGGGAATAGACAAATTTGTGAATTTTTTTTTTTTTGTGTTAAACAAATCCCTAACCCGAGAAGAATCATAAGTCCAAAAAAGCTCTAACTGTTCCAAAATTAAAATAAAAGAATTGGAAAACATGACCCATAAGGAATCATGGATGGAATCAGCTGGAAAGAATCATGGGATCAAAAAAATGCATTGGTTGTTCCACATTTAAACCGAAAGAATTGAAAAACATTGAAGAATAACAATCTAAGTCTATGGAAAATTAAAATAAATAGAGAAATTATAAAGAAAATAGAGGAAAATCTGGAAGACTTGGAAGGTAATGGAGCCTAGAGTTCCGCTTGGTATGGGAGCAATGGACAAATTATAAAAAAATATGCTTTTTGTGGTGTTTAAATTTAAAAAATGTTCCCAACTCGAGGAGAATAGTGGGACCAAAAAAATCTCGGATTGTTCCAAAATTAAAATAAAAGAATTGGAAAACATTGAAGGATAACGTTCGAAGTCAATGGGAAATAGTTAAAAGGAAATAGAAAGATAATAAAGAAAATAGAGGAAATTCTGGAAGACTTGGAAGGTAATGGAGCCTAGAGTACCGCTTGGTATGGGAGCAATGGACAAATCATAAAAAATATGTCTTTGTTTTTGGTGTTAAAATTAAAAAGTCACATTGAAGAATCCCATTCGAAGTCAATGGGAAATAAAAGGAAATCGAAAGAAAATAAAGGGAAATCAGGAAGGTTTGAAAGGAAGTGGAGCCTAGAGTCCCGTTTGGTATGGGAGCAATGGACAAATGATGCAAAAATATACTTTTTTGGTGTTAAAATTAAAAAGGTCCCTAACTCGAGGAGAATCAAGGGGCAAAAAAATCTCGGATTGTTCCAAAATTAAAATAAAAGAATTGGAAAACATTGAAGTGCAACATTCAAGTCAATAAGAAATAAGAGGAAATAAAGAAAATAGAGGGAAATTCGGGTAGTATGGAAGGTAATGGAGCCTAAATAAAGTTGTGCTTGGTATGGGAACCATAGACACATTTTTGAAAAAATGTTGTTTTTTTTTTGTGTTATAATTAAAAAATTCCCTAACCAGAGAAGCTTCACCAAAATGCTTTCATTGTTTCAAGATTTAAATAAAATAATTGCAAAACATGGTTTTTTCATGCACTGAAGTCAAATCCTTAAAAATTAACATTTTTCTGTCCAAAAAACCACCACTGAAAACTAGAAGGTTTTGAATTCTTTCATGTTTACTATATCTACTGACCCTTTTGTCAACTAGAGGGTTAAACTTTCGCCCCCGCCATACAGCCACAACGGCTGCTGCACGACAGTTGGTGGTGATTTGGCATGTTAACACAAAAGTTTTTGGGCCACACGACCAACAGTCGCTGCCAAGTTCAAGTATTTACAAGCTTGTTTGGCAGTAGCACCCACAACTCCTCCCCCTCTCCCCGCTTCACCCACACATATTTCGTACATGTGATGCGCACAGCAGCCCCGACGAAGTGTTGCCAATTAAATCGCGTCGCGTGCCGGTAGTTTCAGTAATTTGTTGGTGTTGTTGTTGTTGACATTCAGTTGGCATTTGAGCCATTTAGCCAGCTAACCACCATTAATTGTTTCTAATTAGCGTAAGGCTATTAAATTATTTCAACACAAAATACCGAAAATTTATTTCACTTATTATTTCACTCAATTTCAATTGTAAAGTAAAATGTGCAAATTTCAACGTCTGGCACGCTTCACGCTTCGCTTCGGCTTCGTAGCAACGCATCTCTGCTATTTTGTATAAATCTCACTGCTCAACAAAATGTTCATCCAGTTGTTGCCATTTGTTATTGTTGTTGTTTTTGTTTTTATTGTTGTTACAACAGTCATGCAACATTGTTGTTGGCCATTTGGTAGTGTTGCATATTTTATTTGACTAATTAAAAAGACGTGCTTACATTAATTGGCCGCTGTAATTGCGTTTCATTTGGGACTCTAACGACAACGCGGCGTGGCTTGGCTGGTGCTGAATTGTGGCTGTGCTGCGCTTCCTGCCACAAAACCGAAAGCGGCCTTTGTAATGTGCCGCCGATGGCACCGAAATGCTCTTAACCGCTTGGTGCGTCTTTATGGTTTGCGGCTTTTATTTCTGCCTGTTGTGCTCGCATTGTCGCAATGTTCATTTTCTCGGCCAGTTCGCACAGGTAGCTGCTTATCGCAACCTTAAATGGTCATTTATATGCATTTCCTGCTGCATTGCTCCATGTGCCATGAACCATGAAATATACAAGTACAATTATTTTAAGCAGAGCTGAATCGACTTATTATACTTTAATGCTACCAACAATGTTTGCAGTGTTTTCATAAAACATTTAATGGTTGTTTTATGCATCGTTTTAAAACAGTTCCACAAATGCAACTTTAACTCGATTCTTTTCAACTTTTGAGAAACCGAAACAAATCTATTCAGCACTTCTTGCTGTCTTTAAACCTGAAGTGCATTGGTTCGTCTCAACGTGAGGTAACATAAAAAAGTTGTAATAAAAGGATATCGAAAGACTTTAAAGACTAAAACTAATTGGAACTGTTGGTAATCACTTGGTGCCAGTTCCGTACAACAAGTTCGATACATAAGTTCCCAACCAAGTTCTCGGAGCTTGTGGCGATTCACTATCGACGTATGTGGTCTGACGTTGTCCTGATGAAATTTCCAATTCCTTCTGAGGGAAATTTTTCATCATTCGCCATAGACAGAAACTGTTGGTAATCACTTGGTGCCTGGTGTGGACTATAAGTTGCTAAGCTCCCAGAACTCCCTCCCCCTTGTCGGAACAGTCTAGCAAGCATACCACTCATACATTACATACGTCCATTGTACTACAACTTGATGTTCCATGTTAATGTGTTTTGAATCTACCCGACCTGCGGGTTCTGATCTGAATAGATCCTGGGGTACCAAGGAGCTAAGGTGTTCGCTTCTCAACACTTCAGTGCCAAACGTCTCGAACCCGATTCAGGCGTACGCGGGGCAGATCAACAAAAAGTGGTCCGCTGTGTCATTGTCCTTCCCACAGGCAGGACATAGTGCACTGTCAGATAGGCCTACTCTTTCCATATGCTTTGCCCATAGAAAATGGCGCGTCATCAACCCAACCAACTGCCTACAGTTCCTTCGGCATAGTCACAGAAGAAACTGTAAGTATTTGCCAGAGATGACAGGAAGCAGGAAGTTTCGTGCAACCCAGAGCTTGTGGCGTATTACTATCAATGTGTGTGGTATGGCGTTGTCCTGATGACAATTCCAATTTCTTTTCGATTGGCCAAATCTGAACCCCTCTGAGCATTTGCGGCCCTTAGACGATCCCATCGTTGACAGTACAGATCCGAATTAGGATCTGTACGGCCGTAGGGTACCTCTTCATAGTAGATGATTATCTGTCCATCCCATCAAACACACTGCAAAACCTGCCTGACGATCAATCCTCGTTTGGCCACCGTTTGAGTCGACCACAAACGTTTTTGCTTGACTTGTTGTAAGTGATCCACTTTTCATCATCAGTTATCATTTGTTTCAGAAACGAGTCGATTTCCTTGGTTACCATTTAGCAGCGATTCGAAATTCGCTGAATGAGATTTTTTACATCAACTCGTGTGGCTCGAATACATCAAACTTTGTTTGTATTCAATCTTATTGAAGTGATTTCAAGTATCTTCCTGTGCAATTTTGAACTCCAATGCTGAACTCCTATTGAACGATTTCCATCATTTTACTGATATGTGCTTATTTGACATCATGCATATGCATGTTTGACATCAAAATTAAGTACCTGAACGGAATTAATGAAACTAAAATTGCGCGTGATGGGAAGTTAGAGTATTGGGTATTGAGTATTATTCACATTTGCAGTCGCTTGGATTAAGTTTTAGGCTTTACCGAAAAAAGCTCTAAAATGTGGCGTATTTTCCCTTTCTTAGTGTCCATGTTTGATGCTCGCTCAAACTGTATTCAGTTCAGCAATCAAAAAAATGTCTGAAAAGTTTTTTTTAGTACGAAATCTTATCTTTCTAAAGCCTTTCAAGCGAAACCCAATGGCGCTTATACAACGCGTATACAGATTACTAAAGCCATCTATTGGAAGGTTAGGTACCCTTAGGTAGGGAAGGCTGTGTGCGGCACGAACCGCACTTTCACTCGGAGGCCAAAATGGTCCATTGTGAATGCCTTCTTTAATCACTCTGGGAGGCAACCAACAGTCTCAATCCAGGGCAAACCAGATCGACTTCTTAATAAAGGAGAATAGATCCGAGATTTCTCCTTCAGGAATCTTGACCCCAGGGTACGGAGTCAGCGTCAGAGTCAGATCATAGATCCGGGCAGCGCCACAGAAAGTGTTGTATCGTTTCTAATAGGAAAATAATGGATTTGTTTTTATTTCATCTTTAGTTTACTTTATTTTACACCTAAAGTCAAGCAATACTTGCTCCGTGAATATAGATTGGACATTTGACAAGCAACACTTCTCATATATTTCTTCTATTTTCTAGCCTTTTTCCTCTCGTGGGTCGACTCTTTTTTAAGAGATTTCCAGGTCACACGATGCTGAGTTGTGTCACCGTTTATGTTTCTGCATTGCATGTTACTCTGAATGTTGGTTATCCAGGATTTTATTAACCTTCCTAGACCTATTTTTGTACCTTCTGCATGTGCAAAATTTGATTAGGAGTGTGGGTTTTTTTTAATAAATTTGTACATTACTTCGTAAGATCTCCAACTCTGTTCATATTGTCACAGATTATCGAATAAATACATTTTTTTACGATTTGCTTACTAACAACCGCGACTAGTTTATACATATAGAAAAAATAACTAACAAGTACTTTACATATAAAATATAATTCAAATATAATTAAAATTTAAATATAAAAAGTATAAAAAAATATAAAAATAACACAGTGCACAGTGATTCGACTCCATACAACCGCGGGACAAAATTAGAAGGAGTGGTCCGTTCTTCATAAAATTTGGTATACTAGTTAATCATGGTCTGCTGAATTGAATTTCCATTTGGTTTTTCTTAAACTGTTGTACTTTGGCAATGCCTGAGACTTAAATTTGCAAATTTCATCATTTTTGGAAAGCTATAGCACCAAATGTGTTGGCTAGATTATTCAGATTTTACATTTAATCGGTAACGTCAACATTGATTATTCCAAAGAGTAACAGAAATTGTATCGGGACCCTCTGGATTTGCAATAAAATCGATAATAATTCTGTGGTCAAAAGCAATAACCGCTTAAGTCGACTTAAGAAGAAAATGAGTTATGGATGCCCCCATGTTCCCTTGACTGTGCTCTACGTTTGTGTAAAATCGGGGAGTTTGTAACTTTAAAATTAAAAAAGTTATTAATAAAAACCTATTCGCATTCCCATAATGAACACACTACGCGGTAAAACTTTAAAACGAGATTGCTCGAAACAGCAATTTTCGACTTAGGCGGTTATTGCTTTTGACCACAGAATTGATGTATGTTTTGCATTTTTGCAGATTTTATCATTTTTCGTGCTATTGCATACTTTTAGGCATAAATAAAATAAATTTTGTCGAAAAATACATGTTTAGACTACTTTTCATTTAGAATTATTTTCTTAGATCGGAAGATATCGGAGGATATAATTACATTATCCGACAAAGAAAGAATGCTTCTTAAAATAAAAAAAATCCAGGAACATACTTTCGCATACTTTTTAGATATTTTCGTCTAAGTTTTGCCAATTTTCAGATTTTTAACTTAGAAAAATATTTTGAATTAAAAGTGGAGTAAAAGCCTACGCTTTGCAACTTTTGGGAAAACATTAAAAGCGGAAATGGCCACATCATTTCTTAATCTATATTGAAAGTTTTAGCAACTTCTTGGTAACCATGTATTTTTACAATTTTTTTTACTCAATAGACTAAAAAACAGAAAATATGAGTTTCAATTTTTTTGTGAAAAAAGTTTCGACTTTGAGCCGCTTTTGCACAGACACTAATTGATTTTTTGCGCAGATTTTTTGGGGTTTTCTTACTTGGAGTGTTTTCTTTCAAATGACATCAAAATCGTTAAATTCTGAGACCATAAATTTTTGGAATTTTGTCTATGGAACGAATCTCTGTGCAGCGTTTCACAAATTATACACTGCTACATTCATATTTTTACGTACAGAATATCTCGTAGTTGCTTACTAAAAACATCGAATTATAATTAAAGATCGAATGAATAATGACATTCAAATACGCAGCATTGCAAATCATAGCTCGGACATGTCTCCCGAATGGATCATGAATAGCCGTCGAACAAGATGTTAATGTGAAATAATTTATGTGAAGATGTGAGAGTTGATGTGAAGATATGAAAGTTCATGGTGGACAACGAAGAACGTCCCCTTTCTGTCTCCGACGCAAATAAAATTAGAAGAAGCCATATTATTGTTAAGTGTTGCCAACCAGAAAGCAAAGTCTCCAAGTAAGGTCTTTCATCATTCTTTCTTCGACTCGCCCTAATCCCTTCATGCTTGGTTATGGCCAGTTAAGTACATTCATTGCATGAAAAAAATTATCAACCATTCCGCATGCAAATCAAAAGTTGTCACAACTTGAAGTTTCAATAACCACAGCAACGTTCAAACAACCGATTGTTAGCCAACTTTCAGTTGGCCAACCAAATTTTCTCGATCCAATCGTTCGTCTCACCCAACCTTCACCCCAAGCCACAAAGCAAATTTGCAAGCGCTTCGCTTCCGGCACACAAGTGCCGCATTCTCGCTGCCGGGCAAAGTTCTTGCAATTAACATTTGGCGCTTTTAAGAAAATTACGAACTTTCCCTTTGCTTGATGCAATTTTATTTTCGCTTTTACTTAGATTAAATAAGCCGCGTGCGCTAAAAAATTAAACACAATGGAAACTGCAACTATAAAAAGAATAAAAATAACAATGCCGAGCACAGCAAAGTCGAACGCATCTCGCTAAAGCGTTAAAATGCATTTTCACTTAATTTCAATTTGGCGCGTTTCTATGCCACTAAGCATATTTAGCCAGGAGCTGTCCGGGGACCGAACAAACGAACGAACGGACAAACGACGCGTTGCCTTGACGCCGCTACAACGAACAGCGAACAGCACTCGGCTCACTTGACTCGCGCTGAACTTATGAAAAGCACTCGCCGGCAACTGGTTTCATTTTCACACCCACTTCCACCCCTCGGCACGTTTTGTGTAATTTTAATTTCTTTAGTTTGCCCCTCACGTCGCACAGCTGCGTACATGTAATTTTCTTCAAACATTTTTTATTCTCAGTCGCATTTCTTTCGTCTTCGTCTTTTTTTCTTTTCTTTTATTAAGTACAATATTTTATTTTACTTCTCAGTTTGCTCGGACATTGTTATCACCAGCTATAAAATGAAATTCGTGCTCGGGTGCACGTTGCTGTCGTCGCGTGTTTTGCGCTGGGAATAGCCGCGCTTTTGGTTTATGCATCGAGTGTTGCCTACTTTGGGGCGCAAGCAAATTCATACCTCATGTCGAGAGAAAAAAACTATCTGCTCCGTTTGTAGTAGTGTATTGCAGTTGCTGTTACCGGTGGTTGCTCTTCCGCTCTGCTGAAGTTTTCCACAATGAAACTAGGCCGTCTTGTAGAGTTTTTTTGTAAACTAGTTGCAGTTTTTGGCGATGTCGTGACTAAATGTAATATTTCTTCGGTTACCTGCCAACGACACGGCTGATTGATTTTTCAATGTGCTTTCAAGTACGTTTTATACATTTTGATATCTTAAAAATTCACATCAAGAAAACCTACAGAAAGCTCCAACATTTATAAATTTAAAGATTACAAATCGAGCGTTGGTTAGGTTGGGATACTGGATGACCAGGTTGGAATACTGAATAATCAGGTTGAAATACTGAATGACCAGATTGTAATACTTTTAATTTAAAAATCTAAAAATTACAAATTGAGAGCTGGTTAGGTTGGGATACTGGATTATCTGGTCAAAAGACTGGATGACCACGTTAGAATACTTTTCATTTATAAATCTAAAAATTACAAATCGAGAGCTGGTTAGGTTGGGATACTGGATTACCTGGTTGAAAGACTGGATCACCAAGTTGGAATATTTCTCATTTACGTAAAAATCTTATAAACCTAAAAATTACAAATCGAGAGCTGGTTAGGTTGGGATACTGGATGACCTCGTTAAAAGACTAGATGACTAGGTTGAAATACTGAATGACCAGGTAGAAATTCTGGATAAACAGATTGAAATACTGGATGTTCAGGTTGAAATGCTGAATAACCAGATTGAAACACTAAATGGCCACGTTGGAATACTGTATGACCAGTTTGATATATTTAATATTTATAAATATATGGTTTAAAATTTAAATGGCAGCCGCCGTGGCTCAGTTGGTTAGTGCGTTGGACCGCGAGTCGAAGGCAGCAACCTCAGGATCAAATACTGCCTGTAATAACACCTAAAAAAAATAGTGGGAAAACTCGTTTTCTCTTTCGGTGGCTGTCCTTTCAGCTGGAAATGGCAAACCTCTGAGAGTAAAAATTGCTTATGAAAGAGCTCCCAACCTGCCGTACGGAACCGGCATAAAAACTGTAGGTCCCTTCCACCCGCGTACAAATTCACACGCACAACACGGGTAGTTGCGGGTAATTTTTTGAAATTCACAGCATTCAGTGCGAATTTTACTCTTTGATTTGGTTTAGCGTATTCTTTACTTTTCCCCGTTAGTCTTTATTGAGCAGCTGACCAGACATATTCATTGATGAAGGACAGTTGAAGGCTCTTTCTTGGAGAAAATTTTCGGTTCTGGTTTATACTCTAAGTAAATAGTATACTGGAATATAACATATGGAATGCAAATATCACAATCGATATCTACTCGAATAGTCAGATGACTAGAAAGTGCTATGGTTAGGTTTGGTTAAGTTACAGAAGGTTTTTTTTTTTTTTTTTTTCCAGTAGGGGAAAGCATCGAAAGCCAAACGAGTGCGAGACTTTAACACGCTAAAACCCCTGTACTCACAGTCCGTGTACCTTCATCATGGCACCACCGCAAGGTATTACTTCACGATGAAGGCGGATATGTTAGCGTTCAGCTACGTCCAGGCATGCGTCATGAGATGCTCAGCCGAAAAGTGTCGTGTTCGGACGGACGGATGGTCAGTCGTTGGCATTTGTCACCGGACAGTCCCGTATGTCTCGTCTCTGTAAGAGCATTATACGAGCAATACTCCTGCATGCTCGGTCCCACGATTCTGGCGACGCAAGCATGTACGACACCAATGAGGATGGTGTCATGGCACCGCCGATAGCCTCTTCGAGGTCGGCTCTTTCATCGGCGTATTTGGCGCATTCGAAAAATGTATGGTGGACCGTTTCCGCCACCCCTATGCACTGATTGCAGTTAGGGCTCTCTGCGTGCTTGAATCTGTGCAGGTATGCGCGGAAGCATCCATGGCCAGAGAGAAACTGCGTGAGGAAGAAATTCAGCTCACCATGCGTTCGCTTTAACCACGGTGCCAGCACTGGGATGAGCGTTCGCGTCCAATTGCCTTTCGAGGACGAACTCCATCTACGTTGCCATGCAGCTATCGTGTCTTCGGGTGAGACCTGCGCACCGCGTTTCTGCCAGTACGCATTTTCCTGTTGCAGAATCACTAGCTGAATAGGTGGTCTACCAGCGATTACGTCGGCCGCCTCGTCCGAGACCGTTCTAAATGCGCGACAGACTCGTAGCGAGTTGAGCCGGTACGCTGCTTTAAGCTGCCTGCTGTATGAAGCCACCAACATCGCCTTGTGCCACACTGGACAGGCGTAAGTTGAGACAGCAGTGTTTACGACTGCAAGCAGAGTTCTTGCTTGGGTAGAGGGACCACCAATATTCGGCATTAGCCGCGAGAGCCTGGCTGTTACTTTTAGGGCCTTCTCGCCGGAGTGCGATAGGTGCGCCTTGTAACTCAGACGGCAGTCCAGCAAAACGCCGATATACTTTATTTCGGGGCGCGACTGTATGAGTTGCCCTCCGACATTTAACGTCACGCTTTCCACGCATTTTCTGCTGCTTATCAGCACGGCCTCGGTCTTTTCACCTGCCAGTTGCAGACCTGCTTCTGTCAGCCAGGCTGTAAGCCGAGCGATCGACTCGTTTGCCTTGGCTTCGATTTCGTGTAGATGTTTAGCAACTACGACTAGCGCTACATCGTCAGCGTATCCAACGGTGGTTACTCCGTTAGGCACCTCGGTACGCAACAGGCCGTCGTACATCACGTTCCACAACAATGGTCCAAGGACAGAACCTTGTGGAACGCCACACGTGATGGTGTATTTGCGCACACCCTCGTTAGTGTCATAAGTGAGCCGCCTATTGCTAAGGTAGCTGCCGATTACACAAAGAAGGTAGGCTGGCGTTCCTAGATCTCTAAGAGCATCGAGAATTCTAGTCCACTTGGCAGAGTTGAAGGCGTTTCGTACATCGAGCGTGACGACCGCGCAGTATTGCTTGGAGCCCTCTCTCCAGCGCTTTCCTTCAATTGCCTTCGCGGCGAGGTCGACCACTGCGGCTATGGCATCGACAGTACTACGGCCTTTGCGGAAGCCGAACTGGAGTGGAGAGAGGCCATTTGGGCCTTCCGTGTATTGTTCTAGCCTGACGCAAAGCAGTCTTTCATAGAGTTTACCCATAGTATCGAGCATGCAGAGGGGTCTGTAAGCAGATGCATCGCCAGGAGATTTCCCTGCTTTGGGCAGGAGTACTAGGCGCTGAGTTTTCCAGCAGGATGGGAAGATGCCGGCTTGTAGGCAATAGGAGAAAACGTTAGAGAAAACTTGTTGCTTTGCGACTATTGCTGCCTTGAGTAAGGCGTTTGGTATGCCGTCGGGGCCTGGCGCTTTGTTGGCTTTAAGCCTGTGCGCCGCAGCAAGAACTTCATCTATTGAGAAGTCTTCAAAGCTGTCGCCGAAGCAGGGCCGGGGAAAGAGGCCTTGACGACGCAGGGGAGATTGCGGAAACAATGTGCATACTATCCGTCTCAGCATCGTGGGACGTGTGTGTTACAGAAGGTGTGTGTGTGTGTGTGTGTGTGTACGACTTGCATTGTCATCCTGTTGGGTGCATTACAATTCCCTCCATTTGGATCGTGTGTTCTTTCCTTTCTGTTGGACTCCCTGTAGATCCTGACGGAATCTTTTAAGAATTATTTAGTCTAGGCGAGAAAATTGCATAGAACCTTAGTCTCAGCATCAGCTATTTGTGTGAGTCCATCGAAGAACCCGAGTCCAAGGAAGAAAATTACCATGTCAACTGACCACAAAGACTGTGCGATTTCTTTCTTTGGGGTTTTATAAAATCGTTGGCACAAACAATTTCCGATCTCAATGCCGAAATCGACCGTCATCGGTAAGATAGACCTACACTTTTGTTCAAATGTCATCGACAATTTCATGAAAAGTGGAAGCGCCGCAACATTTGTGTAGTTAAGTGCTAATAGGATTGAAAACACTACCCGACGAGATCTCTCTACCTTTTCTCACCATAGTTAGTTAGTTAGCCAAATCGGTATTGAAATGCTTCAACCAAAGATAGTAAATTTCTTTGAATTGGTATTCGATGATCGTTGCTTTATTTGTCTTCAAAGTTTAAATCTTATTAACAATCTTTTTAGATCTTATTTATTATTATAATTTTTTAAATCTCTGGAAACACTGAACGGAAACATTGATGGGAATGTGAAAAACTGGAATCAATGCTTTTTTGTATTTTTCCAGAACCTTTTTTCAAGAGATTTTATTTCTTTACCTACCGGCTACAAACACTTTTCTCTTACTTAAAGCCATTCAATCGCATTCGTTCTTGTAGACTTCGTCTAACTGGTTTTTTGGATTCAACTTTGATTACTTTTCATAAAATTCTTGTAATTGGTGTTCAATGATCGTTGGTTCAACACTTTTCAAAGTCAAAATTTTTGAAAACACTGAACAGGAATATTGGTGGGAATGTGAAGAATTTGAAGCAATACTTTTTGGTATTTTTCCTGAACTTAGAGACACTTTTCCCGAACTTTAACCCGTTCAATCTCATGACTTTTTGCAGACTTTGCCTTATTGGTTCTTTGGATTAAACTTTAATTTTTTACTAGCAGACACCGATATTTTCCTCTTATCTTTTCTTACCCTCTCAATTTGACAAATTTTGACTGAGTTCGCTTCTTCCGTTCTTGGGATATCAAATTAAATGCTTTAAGCGTTTGTTTCTCTGTGCTAGAAAGAACTGAGTTCTGTTTTGAAAAAACCCAATAACTAAGTATGAAAAGTTCCTGCCATATCTGCAGTATTACTGTTTATTCAGTGGTTCTACTTTGTGCTGACTACTGCCGCTGCTTTCTCGAACGTTCAGCAAACAAATCTGGTCAGCTTAGTTATTGGTGGCATGTTGCGCACTTTCATATCCATTACATTTCATTCGAAAAAAAACGCTGCACTCTGCGCCACGGCAAACAGTTGCGCGCACGTGGCGGCAGGACGCACTCGCACAGCTCAAGAATTCACAGCTTTGTGCGGAATAATTGAGCGCGTAGCATTTCGCCATTTCTCGCATGCCACGTTTACATGGAAATTGCAACAACAACGACAAAATACAAATAGAAAAAATGCCGAGCATAACGTCAACAAAGCGAGCAGATAGCAACGGCACAAGCGGGCAAAGCGGCGCGAAAAGCGAAAGAACTTCAACTGCGGGTTGGCGCGCGACTGCAATCAATTTTCGCGAATGCTCAACTGACGGCGCGGCATCTTTGCATGAAATAATTTTGCCGCTTTAATATACGCGCAACGCTTTTCAGTCTGCACCGCACTGCACTTCGCCCTTCAACAGCTTCAACCATCAACGCAGCCCAATGAATTCGTTTGCATCGGTCTGTGGGTATTTTACGCGCTGCTCTTTGCTGTTGTTCACAATTTTGCCGTTTTTCTTTTTCCAACAGTTTTCACTATCGTCGAATGCAACAATAACAACAACAATAGCAGCCATTGCGGCATGGCAAGTGTTGCGTCTTGTGTTGTGCAACGAACAGCTCCGAATTCTTGCACCATTGCACTTTGTGGCAACATGGCTGCTCTGCTCTGCTCATTGTAGTTGTTATTGTTGCTGCTGTTTCTTTGGTGGCGTTGGCGGCGGTATTAATGTTGTTTTTGTTGTTGTTGTTAGCTACATACAATCACAAAATGGCGTGTAAATTGTTCGTTTATTTACTTGGCACTTGGGGAAATTGCAAAATGTGTGGCTATGTGTGTGTGCGTGTGTTTGTATATCTGCATGTTTTGTTTGTGTGTGTTGACTTATCCCGTAAGTACATCTTTTAACACGCTTCTAAGTTGAGTAGCAGGAAATTGTCTAAACACTTTTGTGCGCACAATGTAAGTTTCAATTTTCCTAATTAGGCGAAAATTTTGTGGTTAATTGCTGCTCAAGCTTTTTCATCACTTTTGCATATCTATATACACACATATTTGGTGGATTTAGTGTCCACCAGCATTTTTTTAATTAAACGCACTGCACTTCAACAATAACAACCTTTTTATTTAGACAATATTACACTTCACCGCGGCCGGTGTCGCGTCCTGACTATGACTGATGATCGCTGATGTCAGGACCGCTTCTTTTATAGCAGCGAGCCTCGCAGGATGCCCGGCCGTGGTCCGTTATTCCGTCGCTGCTGCCGTCCGCCACGCTGACACCGTTGCTGCTATGTGCCACGCTGACACCGTCGCTAGATTGTCGAGCGGTACAGCATTAGGCTTGCCACCCGTCCTCCATTGTGGAGGACAGTCCTCCAATTTACTGAAATGTCCTCCGTCCTCCAAAGAGGGTAAAATGTCCTCCACGAGCACGAAACATGTCGATTTTACTATTTCCTTTGCTAACAAACACGATATATAGCATAATAATCTGATTTGAAACTAACAATGTTTCGTGTAAAAGCTGCCTTAACTAATTGATGATGATTTCCATAAAAATCAGGGACCGTAAAAATTATGAGCTAAATATAAAAATCAAAATATAAAACTTATTTTTGATTTTTACTTTGTGCTCACCAAATAAAAATTATTTATTGATTTTTTTTTTTCAGAAAACAAAAATTATTTGTTGAGTTTTATTTTTTTGGGGAAAAATAAAAATTATGCGGTGAGTTTTATTTTTCACTTGCAGAATGAGAATTTTTTTTTCAGTTTTATTTTTTGTTCACAAAATAAAAATTACGGGGCGAGTTTTTGTTTTTGATTCAAAAATAAGCCTCATGTGGTAAGTTCAATTTTTCAAATTGTATTCTGAAAATTATTTTCTGAGTAATACTTTTCGCTCATGAAATAAAAATTCTACTATGAATTACGAATATTTTTTTTAAATTGGCCTATGCTTCCATACTTTTTTACTCCGAGTATTGATTTTCCACGCGATTTACAATTTTTGTAAATTTCTACAACGCGTTCACGAAGAGTGTGTTTACCCACTCCCCCCCAAAAAAAAACAAGTTAAGCGGAATGGGAGGGTACCGCGAAAAAGTTGTTAGAAACTTTTTCAATTTTGATATAATCAAAAATCAATCTACGTGAAAAATCTGCGCGAAACTATTGAAAGGAAATTATACTTCAAATTTAAAGAGACACATGAACGATTTTCATGCCTGAATTTTCCGTGAGGAGCAAAACGAACAACACTGGCAGCCAAGGGTTAAAATTATGTATAGAGAAACAAAATTTAATGGATTTTTCGTCTTCAAACTTACTGAAAGCACTACAAACAAGAAATAATTCGACACGAGTTTTTCATTTTTTCGAAAATCAACATCTGACTAGTTAAAGATGTGAATGGAGAAACTGTAAAAAACATGAATTAATGGATCCATTAATTTCAAACTTGGTTCAAGTCCCATTGACTTTAAATATGGGGAAAGCATTACAAATTAAAAATAGGTAGACAACAAACTCTGTCAACAAAGGGTTAGAGAAACTTTATTTATTGGGCTCATTTACTTCAGACTTGGAAAAAGTACTCAAATGTCAACACAATGACAATATTCAATATTCGAAAATCAACACTTGGCATAAACTAGGTAAAAACTTTATATGTACTTATAAGTGAATAAACATCACCTAACATTCGATAAAATCACAAAGTGAATAAAGATTACATCTATAAAATCATTAAAAAAATATAAAACCATAAAAACTTTACAACACTTTACAAAGTAAAAAGTTCAAATGGGACCTAAATGTCCCATTGGTCGTTACAGGTCCCAAGTGATTGTCTAAATTTAATCAAAACTTAGTATTTTCAAAGCAATCCTTAGCCTCAAAACTTTACATCTCCTTTGCCTTATTTAAGCATTTTCATTGCCTACTTTAAGGCTTTAAGGCTTTAAGGCTAAACCGCACTGCCACTGTTTGGGTTGCGGCGCTGCGACGCCAAATGTTTGCCTGTCAGCCATTCAATTCCATTGAGAGCGTGTCTTTCACGCTACGGCAGCAACGTGCGCACCCTCTCCTCTCACCGCTCCTCCCCCCTCATACTGCTGCGCTCGAACGCTAAGCGTATCAGCTGCAAAGTGCTCGCATGTTAAAGCGCTGTAAATTCAATGCGTCAAGTCTTCGACGTGCGGACAAGTAACACGTTGCCCGACCGGCTGTCGTTTGCATGAAAAATAAAAAATGCAATCGGAAAATGCTGCACGTTGCCGAGTGTTACTGTCAAGCAACAGCAGCAGCAAGCAATGCACCCCATGCACGCAGACACATACCGCTGCAGCTGTGACCATGGCGCACAACCATTGATCAGTGGGCAAAAATTGCGAAAATGGTTTTGATAAAATTTGTATCAGATTTGATTTAGATATCGATTGTTTCAAAACCTAAAATCCTAACAGGCATTTTAAGTGGTCACTGTAGACTTAACTATCACTTCATCAAAGGGGATCTGCATTTGAACTCAAAAGAATGAAACCTCATGGAGTTAATGACTTTGAAAAGATTCACTGAGATTCCACAAGAATCACAATGAATCCTTGCCCCTTGTCCTTGCTTTTTGCAGGGGGCACCTTTGGTCTACTTGGGATAACTGGACAAACTTCAGTAGTTTCCTTATGTTGAGTGATCTAAAGTCAAATATTTTTGCACTAAGGTCAAATATTTTTAAATAGTTTTATTTCATTTATTTATTTTATATTATTTTATTTCATTTTATTTTATTTTATTTTATTTTATTTTATTTTATTTTAGTTTATTATATTTTATTTTATTTTATTGTATTTTATTTGTATTTTATTTCATTTTTTTTTATTTAATTTAATTTATTTTATTTTACTTTATTTTATTTTATTTTATTTTATTTTATTTTATTTTATTTTATTTTATTTTATTTTATTTTATTTTACTTTATTTTATTTTATCTTATTTTATTTTATTTTATTTTATTTTATTTTATTTTATTTTATTTTATTTTATTTTATTTTATTTATTTTATTTATTTTATTATTATTTTATTTAATTTAATTTTAATTTATTTTATTTTATTTTATTTTTTTTTTAATTTTATTTCATTTTATTTCATTTTATTTTATTTTATGTTATTTTATGTATTTTATTATTTTATTTAATTTTATTTTATTTAATTTAATGTAATTTTATGTTATTTTATTCTATTTTATTTTATTTTAATTTATTTTATTTTATTATATTTAATTTAATTTTAGTTTATTTTATTTTATTTATTTTTATTATTATTTTATTTAATTTTAATTTTATTATATTGTTACGAAAATTACTTCTCTAAGTTCGGATATGGAATGTGCTTGAAAATCAAACCACTTCAATTACTCAGCGCAAAACGCAGTCAGAAACCTACAATCGCTTTATTTACAGATTTACACTTTGCTTTTATCTACACTTGTTACTACTTTTCTTGTTCAAATCAGACTTGTCAATCTGCGCTGCACACTGCTGCCTTCTATAGTTGTTTGCGTATCGCGTCGATTGTTCTTGCATATTCCAGTTGGACTCTCTCTCTCGATCGTTCTCGCACAGCGCATTACCATCGCGAACCATCCTTGCCATATCGGAATTATAGCAAGCCAAAGTGCATGCCTAAAAGTATGCCCGTAAAAGCATTCATGCATAGCACAGCAACAGAGTGCCGTTACAATATGTTATTTTATTTTATTTTATTTTTTGTTTGTTTTATATTAGTTTATTATATTTTATTTATTTTTATTTTTATTATTTTATTTTATTTTATTTTATTTTGCTTTATTTTATTTTATTTTATTTTATTTTATTTTATTTTATTTTATTTTATTTTATTTTATTTTATTTTATTTTATTTTATTTTATTTTATTTTATTTTATTTTATTTTACTTCATTTTTTTTCTTTTATTTTGTTTTATTTTATGTTGTTTTGCTTTATTCTGTTATATTTCATTTTATTTAATTTTATTTAATTTTATTTTATTGTATTTTATTTTATTTTTTTAATTTTTTGATTTTATTTCATTTTCTTTTTTATCATTTTAATAAAATTCGAACCAATTTTCGTTTTTCATAAATTTGTATATGAACTGACACCACTGTGCAACGCCATGTTTCGATGTATCAAATGTGACGTCAACACTTTGGGTACACGCACAAAGACTTCAACCAAAACAAGTGTATTGATGCCATCTAAATATCTACATACATATATGTCTGTATGTGTGCGTGTGTGTGTGTGTTGCAATGCGTAAGTGGAAAATTGCCAAAAGTGACAATTGTTGCAAACATTGTTGGCAACATTTTGTTGTTGTTCTCATGCTTGTTACAATGTTAGGTTGTTGAGTTGAATTTTGTTGTTTTTGTTGTTGTTTTCGTAGTCAATGACAACGCAGCGCAAGTATCATGTTGACACATTTTAATTAAATTTAACTATCTTTGTTATAATTTCAAATGACACGCCACGGTCACCGCATGGCCACAGCCAAACTGCGCACAAAATGCACAAATAAAGTGTCACAAACACGCAACGCACATCAACAAAAACGAAATTAAATAAGAAGTCAGAAAATAGCTTCGCCTGGTTGACGGCATTGCAGTGCGGCGCCAATGGCTGACGGTTGCAGTTGGCCGAAAAAGCGTCTGCTGCAACATAATGCTATCGCATGCAACGCGCGCACAAAGCACTACACAACAATGTCGCCACTTCCACGAAACGTGAAAATGCAGCACACTTCATTTTCGCCGCGCCAGCACCGCTGCCCGCTGCGGTTGTCGCTGAGCGTCGACACTGTTAACGCAAATGTCTTTCGGTCGCCTTCGTGGCAATATGGCACGCCATTTTGTGCCATATTCACTGCGTCCTACTCCCCTGCACACACACACACACACACATATAGACACATTGTTGAGTATCGCCGCGCAACATAATTTTGTTTTCGGCGAACATAAAAAATAATATTCCAATAAAATTAAATTTTATTAAAAGCCGAAAGTCAAAAGTGCCTTGCAAATGACTTATTTATGCTGTTAATTGTGGCAATAATGTGCGCCACTTGCTGCAGCTTTATTGCATTTGGCGTTAGTGTGCGAGTCAGATTGCGCGAGCGCGCTTTTAAAATGTTGTAAAAAAGCGAGTAAAGTGCATTTTCGGTTTAGAGTTGAAGCGGTGCGATAAGTTAATTAAATGAATTTTACAATTTCCGAATTGCTGTGCTTACTTTTTAGTGTCGGCTGGTATATAACTCATAAACTTTCAAATACATGAACAAACAATGAAATATTGTTTGGAAATTCATGATTTCTCCAATAAATGCCTCTAGTAATTTGTATCTTGCGTCACCTGAGTGCCATTGAGTTAGTCCAGATGGCTTTGGAAAGATACGTTTTCGTACTAAGAAAACTTTTCAGACAGTTTTGTCATTGCTTGAATTAGTTTGGTTTGAGCGCGCATCAAGCATGGATACCAGCAAAGAGAAAATATGGCCTTAAAGTTTTTCTCGGGTAAAGACGAGAACGTATATCGGGCAGCTGAATATGTGAATAGTGTTAATAATTCGAAACTGTTACAACAAATCATGAGTAATTAAGGTTTTGTCAATTGCATTCCAAAAATTTTGATTTTAAACATTCAACACGCTTTGTCGAAAATTGCAATAAAATCATGGAAATTCTCGAGCCCAGGAATAAAAACATTGCACAAAAAACCATTTGGAACCACTTGAATAAGGTTGAATATAGAAAGAAGCTCGATGTATGCGAACCACACAAAATAACGTAAAAAATCTCATTCAGCGATTTTCGAAACGCTGCTTAGTTCCAACTAAGAAAATCTACTCCTTTCTGAAACGAATGGGTTCTGGTGATGGAAAGTACATCACTTACGACAACGTCAAGCAAAAACGGTTGTGATTGAATCGCGTTGAGCGATGGCAGTCAAGTCAGTTTTGACGATCAGGAAGATTTCGCTGTGTGTTAGATGGGATTGACACGGAGTCGTCTACTATGAGCTGCTCCCCTACGGCCAAACTCTTAATTCGGTCAACAATTGGACCGTCTGGAGGAAGCAAACGCCCAGAAGTGGCCAACTTTGGCTCATAGGAGAGGAATTGAAAATTTCATCAGGGCAACACCATCGATAGTGGCTCGTCAAAAGGTTCGAGAGTTGGATTCTGAGGTTCTTATGTATACAATTTATAGTACGAAGGATTTTATTTGGGGGTTTTTGCCTACCACTTTTCAATCCAGTACTATTTGAAACCATATTTTTCACTACCAAATTTTCTGTTTAGGGGAGTTTGAACCCCCAAACATCCCCCCCTGCGTGCGCCACTAGTACGGACCTGGAACCAAGTGATTATTGCCTGTTTCTGTCGATGACGCAGGATTTGGCTGGTGAAATTTTTGTCTCAAGCAAAGCTTATGAAAGTCTACGGTCATAATTTTTTGCTACTAGGGACGAGGGTTTCCACTAGATTATACAATAATAGGGGTATTCACACCGAGCTCGTGACATTGTTAGTTCTTTACTCGTTAGTTTTGTATGTGTATTTTGTTTTTGTAAAAGTATCGAACTATCGAATTACCGAGTAACAAAGAAACAAAATTACAAACCCGACAATTCGTTCGTTAGGTGGTAACACTGCGATCAGCTGTTCAATTTCATTCTATTCGCGCGTTGCACCTGTTTTTTTGCATTTTGGAATTGATTTCAGTGCACTTTTTACAACAAATTTAAAAAAAAACAGCTGTTGGAAACTACAGCTCTCGTGTTGCAAGACTAACGAGACTGTAGAAAAGAGTATAATCACAGTTAAAAACTTTACCGAGTTGCCAATTAACGAATCACCAAACTAACAAGGCCGGTGTGAATACCCCTAATGGGATTTCCTTCAGAATGGCAACAAGTTACTGAACAACACAGAGCATAATTGACTTAAATCACATCGTTCTATCTATGCTAAGAAAATCTCTTAAGTTCAAGCAAAAATTGTTTACTATTTTACTTTTAGAATCAAAATTACCCCCAAAAATATTTGTGTGGTTTATCCAAATCTGAAGTACCAAAGATGGTCTCAATACGATAAATCGAAGGTCACAGAAAAGCAAACTTTGAATAATTATGTTTTTTTTATTTTTATATATTTTTTTACAATATTTTGAACGTCTTTTAGTTCGACTTGACTTTCGTCAAGAAACTCTGGAACAGTAAAATTTTGCTACGAAACTTTAATTCCTTTAGCACCACCAAAGAAACTGACTAAAAAAGTAGCAAGTTAAGTTAGTTATGCTATCTTTTACAATATTAAAAGGAAAAATATTAGAGGAAAAATAGATAATAAACTTAAAAATAAGGAAGTGAAAGGATTTGAGTACTTGTAGGATTAGTAAAATCTTTGAGCCCAATTTTGTTCAAAACAAAACTAACAAACAAAAATATATTCTAAGTCTCTCTCGAAGGTCTGATAGGTGTGACAACTAACCTAAACATAGAACTTCAAGAGACACAGAATACAATTGGTTTGGTTTTGAGCAAGCTTGGACAAAACAATTTTACTAGTCTTACAAAGCAAAGATCAGTTCGAAGGCCTTTTCAGTCGCTCTCGAAGGTCTGATAGGTATGATAACTAACAAAGTAAGGACTCACTGATCCTTGCTTTGTTAGTTGTCATACCTATTCGACCTTCGAGGGAGACTGAGAATATAATTGGTTTTGTTTTGAGCACACTTGGGCCAAAAGATTTTACTAATCTCACAAACATTTGTAAGCACTGTTTGGATCCTGAGGAGGAAGAAAAAACAGAACACGTGCTGTGTCACTGCCCAGCCATGACAAGGACGCAGTGTGAAAATCGTGAGTAGTTCCTTTATGGGTTCTCTACACGTTCCGGCAGAACCCGCTTTAAAAAGTCTAAATTTTTTTGTACACCAAAGGATGGACCTTCTTTGTAGACTAAATGAAATTAGTTCAGAAAAGATGAAATATGTTCAGACAGATGCGATAGTTTTATGGACCATTGCACAGTGATTCGACTCCATACAACCGAGGGACAAAATTAGAAGGAGTGGTCCGTTCTTCATAAAATTTGGTATACTGGCAATGCCTGAGGCTTAATTTTGCAAATTTCGTCATTTTTGGAAAGCAATAGCACCAAATGTGTTTGCTAGATTTTTCAGATTTAGTTAACATTTATTCGGTAACATCAACATTGATTATTGCAAAGAGTAACAGAAATTGTATCGGGACCCTCTGGGTTTGCAATAAAAACGATAATAATTGATATATGTTTTGCATTTTTGCAGATTTTCTCATTTTTCGTGTTAATTGCATACTTTTAGGCATAAATAAAATACATTTTGTCGAAATATACGTGTTTAGACCACTTTTCAAATTGAATTATTTTCTGAGATCGGAAGATACCGGAGAATATAATTACATTATCCGACAAAGAAAGAATGTTTCTTAAAATAAAAAAAATCCAGGAACATACTTGCACATACTTTTTAGATATTTTCGTCTAAGTTTTGCCAATTTTCAGATTTTTAACTTAGAAAAATATTATGAATTAAAAGTGAAGTAAAAGCCTACGCTTTGCAAATTTTGGGAAAACATTAAAAGCGAAAATGGCCACATCATTTCTTATTCTATATTAAAAGTTTTAGCAACTTCTTGGTAACCATGTATTTTTAAAATTTTTTTCTCAATAGACTAAAAAACAGAAAATATGAGTTTCAATTTTTTTGTGAAAAATGTTTCGACTTTGAGCCGCTTTTGCACAGACACTAATTGATTTTTTGCACAGATTTTTTGGGGTTTTCTTAGTTGGAGTTTTTTCTTTCAAATGACATCAAAATCGTATTCGTCGGCGTTACAACCTAACCGAACATAAGTTCACTATTCATGGATTTACAACATTTCATACTTTGCACACTGGCACTTTTGTTCACAAATGTTACACTGTGCATCGAACTATGGTGTCCTTGTATCGAACAATTTTTTTTGTAATAATTCCTATTTAACGAAAAACCCAACTAAACACATTTATGTTAACATAGCCCCACTCGCTTCTTTTCCCCTTTCCTAAAAATATTTATTTTATATTTTATATTTTTATATTTTTGCGATTAGTACGCAACAATTCGCTGCTAGCTTGCATCAAGCTTTTAAGCCCAAGTTTATGCTATGCATTTGTTTCCCTTTAATTTAAATTAATTCGTTCCTGAATCCACTTAAAACTTTCACACACAATCCGCAAAACTGCAATTAAATCGCATTAAAATGTAAAGCAAAGCAGCCAACAAAGTGCCAGCCCGCTGCACCCGAACCCCTCAACCTCTCCGCCCCTCTCGCATATGCAAGCTGGCTGGTAAACTTTCACATGCGTGGCAAACACGCCAACCCGCACACGAATAGTTAGCAACCAAAGCGCCAAAGCAGCCATCCGCCAGCAACAAAATATTGCAGCGGTTACAAAAAATTAACATACAAAAAATTTACACCAACGACGCTTTGGTATTTATGCAATAAACATGGTCCGCGCCCCAAGGAACGTGCGATGCAAATTAAAAAATTAACAAATTCCTGCGGCGCAGCGACGGCGCCACACATGGCGAGCGTGTCGAAAATCACTTGTGCCGCCGAGCAATCATGTAAAACTCATTTCACGCTGCATTATTCCGAACGCGAAGACGCAGCTGCACGAGTAGTGGAGAGCGACTTCACGCAATGGGGGGGGAGGAGAGGGCAGCGTTGAGAAGAAAGTGGAACGGCGAAATGCTGCAAATTGGAAAAGTGCAATTAACAATGTGTGTGTGTATGTGTAGTAGTAGTAGTAGTTTGTTGCCAGCGGCGCATGTAGCTCCCCTGTCGGACCTGAGACAACTGGATGCCAAAATTCATTGGTTTTCCAATTGGTTTTTTGTAAGTCAATTGGACAACTAGTTGTCAAAGTAGCTGTCAGCGAATGCAGAAGTCAGTCAGTTGTTACAACAACAACGTAGAAATGTTTGCATTTTTCGAACTTTCGGTTTCTATGACCCGAAGTTCGCTCGCTTTGCACGTGTTGCCTTGAATGATTTCAGTTAGAATTTTGCGTGGTTGCTATGGTTGCGTGGTTAATATATTTATTTATTTATTTATGAAATTATTCTTTAATTCATTTATTTATTTATTAATTGCAGGCGAAGTCCCCCAAACAGTTCCGGCAGAAGTGTGTCAACAAGTCGAAGTTCATCTTGGTTCATCTTTAAATGCACCAAACATTTTTTTTATTCGCAATGATTTTTCGTTTTTATTTTTAAATATTTTTAAAATAAAATAATTATTTAAAAAATGCATTGTTTTATTTTCCCCATAAAAATCGAGTGGTTAGAAAACTAATCCAGAATAAACTAGTTTGCAAACTAGTCGCTTTGCAACTGGTTTACTTCGGACTAACCTTGGACTAGTTGCAAATGGATGCAGACGGGAACAACTGACCGTCGCCTAGGACACCGCCATGTTAAAAGGGTGAGTTTGCTCCAAGAAAACGTGTCGGTTCTGAGGTCATCTATGACTGTCAAGCGTCCAGTTGAAAAACTACACTTGGACCAGTCCGATTTCCTACAGGGATGTAACTCGCTCACACACACACACACACACACACACAGAAACGTCTTTCTAAGTATGTAATTAAGAATGCGCCACAAACAACACACAACACCACACAAGCAACAACGACGCCAACACTGCAAACGACGTCGGCAACAGTAGCCGACAGTAGCCAGTAATCGTTTCGCCGTTGCAGTAAAGAATTTTGAAACAGAGCAAATGCTAACAAGCACAACAACAAGAACATATACACACATACACACACGTACGAACATAACGAACGCCATTTTATGTTAGCACACAAACATTGCTACAAACAGACATATTCGTCTTTGTTTGTTGCCTTTTTTTTTGTTTACGAGCTCCAGGATTCATTGATGTTGAAGCCTTCTGTTGTTTCGGTAGAAATTTGAAGGTTAGGTGTCAGGAGTGTTAGTGGAAAAAACTTGTAGAGAATGCTTTTGAACACAAGAAAGTCAAGAAGAAGCATAAACTCAATCAAGAGAACGGATTTTTGAATTAAGTTCATTGATAAGCTTCAGGGGCGGATTCAGAAAAATATTTCGGGGGGGTTTCAAAAAGTAATTCTTTCATATGTATTTATAAAATGTCTCTTAATGTGTATGTAGTTTAAAAGTCGATCCTAATACATCGGGGTTTTTAACCCTTCCCCCCCCACCCCCCGAATCCACCACTGATAAGCTTACACAACTTTTGAGCCGAAAACCATTCGAAACCACATTTTGTACTAGCAATATTTGTGTTTGGGGGGTTTTAACCCCCCTGTGCACCACTATAAGCTCATGTCAGTCTACTCTGTACGGCGCCAGTTGGAAGCTTCGAGCGTTTTAAGCTCAACCATCATCTACCTGATCCTTTCACTTCACATGTAGACAAGACATGATTTTGTGTTGTACTCAGATTAATTAAAATTTTACTCAGTTACTAAGAACTCCGTTATTTTTTTTAAGGTTTAATGAAACCAAATGTATGCTCCAAAAAATAAAAAAAAAAGAACTGAATGTATTGCAGGTACAAATAAGCTTTCAAGCATCTACAAATGGTGTAGGTGAGTTGGTAGGTTTGAGATGGCTACCTCTACCACCCATTTGAAATGTTCTAACCAAGCACCTCTTCAGTTTCTACGAAGAAACCAAAAGTTGGGTTTATTCCCGGATCGCCTCAAAATACTAGGAACTTTTTTAATTTCATAAATTTTATTTATGGAAATCGTATGCTGCCTGAAAGATGGGACAAAGTCGTAACTAACGATGAATAAAATACCCTATAACAATTTGTTTTTATTTAGCTCACTCAGAAAACATTCGCCTCATCAATTCGGATGAAATCAGGAAATGCAAAGAAAATGGTTTCAAGGAAATCCTGAAGCACATTCTTTGCTCCTGTCTGACTATCTCAAGCCTACGCCTTACCCACTTAGGGGCCACGTTCTTCTCTGGGTTAAGTCGCTATTGAACTTTGCTAGAACCACCCACATTTTCAACGATTACTTTTACGTCAATCCAACGTAGGGACCCAACCGGGTCTATGTGGGGCTAACCTGGACAGCCAGCTTATCTAACTTAACTAACTAAAGCCAAACGATCAGTGATGCACAAAATGGGGGTTTCCAAATCCCTCCCAATTGAGTGGCAAATATAATTTCAATTGGTATTGGGCACAAAAGTTGTTGTGAACTCCACCCGAATAAAATTCTGCGTGCGCCACTGCAAGCGAAAATAATCTACAGTCAACAGATAGTTGCAAGAAAGCTCCGAAAAGTTGAGGGAATTGAGGAAGCAGACTCTTGACATCGTATCGATAAATAGCTTCAATGCTTTTCAGACATTCCTTTTAGAGAGGATGGGGAGTTAGAATTTGAACCAATCCATACTTATTTCTCTTCGTTACCCTTTTTTCCGAAATATTTATTTACTTTGTGACTTAGTTGTGACTTAGTTGATCCATCACTTTCTTGATTGAGTTATCACAGTCATTTGGTATCCAAAACAAGAATAGGTACTTATATTTTATTCCGAAAACAAAACTAAACCCATTGATCAATCGTGTGTTACTTTAAAGTTTTTTGATGCACCCATTCAAGCTTTAAGAGCTATGCGTCTGTCAACAAACAAATTTTTGCTTCGGCAAAAGACATCAGAGGAATTTATACTTTGCCAGATGACATCAGAATTAAAATCGAAACCATACGACGAGCGTAACCTCTGAGCTTTTAAAGCACTTTGATTAAAAAATTACCAAAATTCATTCACAAAATTTAAAATACAAATTTATTCTTTAAAACTAAAGTCAAAACTAAATTTAAAAATGCAAATTTATTCTTCAAAATTAAAGTCTTCCCCTTCGATGTAATTCCCATCGACCACAGCTTACCTACATATACCAACATTGGATGCAGTTCTCAAAATATTTGTAACACTCAAATTTTGTCCATCAGTGTTGTCTTTGCATTTTGTATTATCTCCTCTCGGCTGTTAAGATGCATTCCCCGTAATGGTTTTTTTAAATCGATCAAACAAGATAAAGTTGCAAGAAGCTATTCAAACAAGTATCCAAACATTCCTCTACCGTTTTCAACTCTGGTTGAAAGGCAAAAGGCTAATAATATAACCATTTTGATACAAATTATCAACTCAGTTATTAAATTGTAGTAAAATACCTACGAAATTAAGTTTTCTTTTACAATAGAAAAAAATCTAATATCCATCAACTAGTTTGCCCTAAACTGACCTCACGCTCTGCTACTCAAAAGAATATACAATTCCACTTACTTGACTTGAGCAACATTTGCCGGCATGTCGCACATAATGCCCACAAAAAACCCCTTAACAAAAGCATAAAAATCCCAAAGGCAAACAAAAGAATTAAAAAAAAAAAAATAAAAAAAACCGAGCAAAAGCGCAGACTACAGTAATCCTTTCATTCGTCGCTTGACTCATATAAAATGTGTAAGGCGCGCACTGTGGCAGCGTTTGAAAAGTTTTCCTCACACACACACACATATGCACAACTTCATTATGATGTTCATTATATGAAAACAGGAAATAAAATAAGAAATCCCTTTGTTCTATGTCGACGCTAAGCGCTCGACGGGTTAGTCATTGTGTTTGTATGTGTGTGTGTGTGTGTGTGACCTGTGCGTTGAGGTTTTGACATAAGTGTTGCAATTAGCGTTAGCACTTATCGCATAATGTTAACAGCACTCGCAAGGCTAAAATCGTGTTGAAGGCAAATGGAATTAGGAACAACGAAAGTTACGAAAAAGGCACAGACGAAAATGGCTTGTTCGAACGAAAGTTGCTAACAATGGTTAAAGGATTACTGGAGTTCATGTATGTATGTAGGATATGTTTAATATCATTTGGGTAGAACTGCATACATAGATAGTCGCATACATAGAAGATGTGGTGGTGAAAGGAATTGGAATATAAAACTTATTTTTCGATTTTTACATTGCGCTGTATTATGAATTACAAATATTTTTTTAAATGAAAAAAAAAGTGAAAATGCAAATCTCATTTTGCAAGTGAAATATAAAACTCACCGCATAATTTTTATAATTATATTTTATTTATAATTTTTATTTTCTAATAAAAAAAAATCAGCAAAAAATTTGTTTTCGGTGAGCGCAAAATAAAAATCGAGATATATTGATTTATTGCTTTTTTGGCAACTGCTTTCAAAAATAATCACTTTATTGCACTGCAGATATAAGTAAAATTCTTGGTGGGTTTTTTGCGATTTCACCTTACGTTTTATTGAACTAATTCATTAAACAATGAAAATGCTTAGTATTATTTGATTAACCTCCGCTATGCGGATCGGTCCTATTCGATTAACCTCTGCTATGCGGATCGGTCCTTCTCGTTGCTTGCCAAAAATATGAATGAATGGTCAACAATTTCCACCTGCCTGCCGCCTTTACTTTGACTGCCGCACTCGCAGCTGACGCAGCAGTTCCCACGCTGACTCGCCAGACCTTGCCGTTGTTGACGTCGTTCGCAAGCAAGCGAAAGCACAACGGTGTTATGTTGTGAGCTTTCGTTCGGTGTTATGTTGTGTTAACTTATATCAGCAATGCTTCCTTCATCTTGATGTTTTTTATTAAAAATATTGCGAAATAATTATTTACGGTCCCTGGTTTGAAGTATTGAAGGTGTGTGATGAAGTGATTTGTAGCTAACTTTTTATCAATTTGGCTTTTGAAAGTAATCTTCAATTTAATGTATTTTATTGATAAGCGAGAAATTCGTTATTCTTTAATCCTATCGACCCCGAATTTTACTCTGTGTCTCGATATTACTTTTTGGTATTTAAATCATGAAACACTTTCCTAAGTGTGCACACGACATTTGAAGTCGCCACACCCTCTATGTTAGAGTTCTAGAGCTAGTTTACTTTTGAACAATTTTAGCTGAAAACGGGTTAAATAAATTGTGTATCAATATTTTTTAATTACAGAAAAATTATTTGAATTATTTAGGAATTATTACTTGTGGATAAATTACAAAATTATCACTTTTTGATTTCCCAGCAAACCAAATTCTTCAAGGAAAAAAATTCAAGCATTATCGAGATTATTTAGAGAAATTTTCGCTAAAAATGTTTATCGAGAAATTGTTTGTTGGGTTTATTTAAGCATTATCAATGGAACAGGGTTTTGATCAAATGCACCCAATTCGTAGACTTCAATTAGAACACAAACTTTACCTGATATCGCGAAAAATGATTGGAAATTATTTTGAGGATAACAGTAAAATGTTTGCAATTTGCTTTGAATTCACTTCTAAACAAATTAATTTGTTGGTGCCTACTTAAATTAACCCTTTCCGACATGAAAATAAACCGTTCTGTATGAATTGTACGGGCTGTAGTCCAATATATTGGACATTGTGACTGAAAGGGTTAAGCCCATAAATCAATTGTAGCTTTTGCTATAAGATGAAAAAATAGTTGAAGTTGCTCTCAGGCAACGTTGGGGTCGAAATGGTTAACATTAACATTAACGTCTCGATTGCCACTGTTACGAAGTTCAGCTTGTTTGCAGCTGCAGTATTTAGACGTTCAGAGCATTGGCTTCATGCTGCCCTCAATACCTTAAATGATTTAATTTTGAATTGTTGACATGTGTTAATCACAAAAAAACCTATTAATTTTAAATTTATGCAAATTTTTCCATAATTTGTACAATTGATTTCATAAACACTGGACTTCATAAACTCTGTACTGGCAACAATGTGCCCCATTTATTCATTAGACTTCGTTTGACATAATTTTCTTTAAAACATGACCTAAACTATTTGTTTTTTTACTAGTCAAATTTTTTCCTTTAAAGAATGCTTAACTTAAATATACTAAAAAAAAATAATTTCCATACAATACGCAGATATGAAATTTTAAATTTTTTTACAGGAAAACAAAAAGCAATAGTCTGAGCTTTTACAAACATTCAATTGACATGCATGCAAACTAAAGTAACAACTTTAATTTTCCATTTCGTAGAATTTGCAATATAAATTTTTATACAAAAATAGCTTTTTCCCAAATGTGTTTAGAGTAAAGTGTAAACTACAAAATAGTAGATTCTTCCATAATACAAACAGGAATAGAATATGAAACTAAGATAATCAAGTCCATGCAACGCGTTTGCGTCCGAATTTCGGACGTTCGGCTGTGGTCGGTGTGACCACACGCAGGTCACGTTGTTGCTTCAAGCGCGGCGAATCGATGCCGCCACGTGCCGACGTCAACGATTCCCAAACGTCCAAATTCAAATTTGAAAACGTGTTGGTCACCTTTGGCAGCGACCTGGACGAGGCGCGGCCCGCAGGCAAATTGGACGTGGATTTGTAGTCTAGCGCTGGCGATATGCTCAAGCATGAGTCAAGCGCTGATCTCGGCGAGCCGCCAGCGTTTGCGTGTGCAGCTGACATGCTGTCCGCACCGCCTGCTGTCGGACGTGGTGACAGTTGATAGTCGGCCGATGCCTTTGCGCTGTTGCGCGGCGATTCCTCTTCCTCGATCATCAGCTGCTTCAGTTTTTCATTCGAATTCTCAATGGCATTCAGATGTGCCGAGCGCACCTCGTAGGTGTCAGTCTGGCGCTGCAGATTCTCGTTGAGGCGCGAACTGTACACGCACTGCTCATCGTTGAGCAGCTGCTTCAGTTCGTGGTACCGTTCCACGCATTCCGCCTGCCAGGCCGCCTCGCAGCGCTGCAAACTGAGCTTGGCCTCCGACTCGTACATGGCCTCGACCTGCGACACCTTGAGCGTCTCCAGCTCCAGGCGATCCTTGTACTGCTCGACCAGCTTCTTGACACGCTCCGGCTGCAGCGAGTATGTCTGCAGCCGCTCCAACATGCCCACGCACAATTTGATCTGATTGCGAAACATTTCCGAGCGTTTGCGTATGAACACTTTGATCTTCTTCAAGTTGTAGGCCTGCGACAGCTCGGTCGGCTCCAGGGCGGCAGCCGCGCTCTCGTCCAGCAGCTCCAGCTCGTGTCCCACCTCGCTCAGGCACGTACGATAGCGCTTCTCGTCGTCCTTTAGATCGTCGGCCTCCGACTGGCGCGCCTTCAGCTCGCTCATGTGCTTCTCCTGCAACGCGCGTATCTCCTTGATCTCCTGCTCGCGTAACAGCTGGCGCTCGTGCTGCGTCTGCTCCGTCTTGCGTATCTCCTCTTGCAGTCGCAGAGTGCGCTCCTGCGCAATGGCCTCCTCCTTGTCGCGCTCCAGCTGCTCCTCGACCTTCTTGTCCAGCCAATTCAGCTTGGCCAGCGTTTCGTTGGTGGACTTTGAGTCGAAGATCAAATTATCATCGTCCACGCCGTAACGCCAGCGGCCGTACAGCTTCGCCTCCAGCTCCAGCTTGCGCTTGATTCGCTCGCGCTCCTTCAGATTCTGATCGATCTTTTGCAGCGACTCGGTGCTGGCGGGTGACTTGCGCAGTCTGTTCTTGTCGCGTTCGCGCATCTCCGCCTGGTAGCGATCCATTTCGTCGTTGAGCATGTCGCGCAGGCGATCGCGCCGCTCCTTTTGCTGCGCCTCCTTCGCCTTGAGCTCGCGCCGCTCATTCAGCTTGTCCTCGGCGTTCTTGTAGTACTCGGGCGCGACCCAGTTGCCGAAGCGCGTCGTCACCTTGCCCCAGTGATCGTAGTAGCGATTGACCTCGGCGCTGCGCTGCACGCGTTGGTGTTCCTGCTCGCGGCGGCGCGCAAACACTGCCTGCAACTGATGCGACTTCACATAACCGACTTTCGTGTTGGACATCTTGGAACTGCAAAATAAAAATAAAAATTAAATTAAATTTATGTAGATTTTTTCGATGGTTAATTTTATTGATTACTTTTGTTCATGCAATTTTGCTTAAATTTGGGAAAAATCTGAATGTTCAGTGGTTGAAATATGTTCGATTGTGACCGAACAATGGAATTGAGAAAAGTTTCACTCAAGTCTGAAGTCAAAGACAAAAACAGTTAACGTAAGCCGCACAAGAAAAAAAGACTAAAGACAAATGCGTAGAATAAAAATCACAAAGTGACGTTTTAGGAAAATCATTTGTGTATTTACAATCCACATACAGGGTGAGAAAAGTTTTGTTTTACTTTATTTTATTGGATGGCAGGTAGAAAGAGTAGTTTTACTTTGACAGTCCATTTCTTTAGGCTGCTTTGCATTTATTTTTACCTTTTTATTCGTATAACTTCACTACACTTTTCTACCTGAAAGGACATAAGAGGTATACATATATATACATTATCTGTACATATGTAAGTATGCAATGGCGCAAAGGGCGTTTTGGGGGGTTCAAACTCCTTAAATATTTGTCCAAATATGGCTTTAAATGGTATTGAGCTCAAAAGTTGTATACAACAACAACCCAAAATGAGATCCTATGTACGCCACTGTAAATATGTGTTTACATTATGTATACATGTGTCATTTTCTAAGTGTAACATATATGTATCATTTTCTTGCTGTTGATGTATGGAAATTTACCCAAACCACTACTTTTTAGTCTTTCTTTGGGAAATTCCAACTTCAGTCAGAACGTTTCACTTTTTCTTAAGAAGAACACTTATTCTTCATTTTCCAGAAATCAATTTCATACACTTTCATGGGTTTAGTTTTGATTTAAATTTTCTTAAATCTATGGGCTCCCAAATTTTGAGAAATACCTGGTTCTTTGTCTACTTGGTTTACTTTACATGTACACTTTACTGTTTAGAAATATTTTCCATAAAAACGTTCGACATCTTTTGAGCTGAAGTGGTGAACTTTGTTCAGAAAACTTTTGATATCATCTGAGCTAAACTAAAGATTTTTGATCAGAAATATATTCCACAGTTACATTCGACATTTTCGGAGCTTAATTGGTGAACTTTGTTTCGAAATATTTTTCTCAAAACCAAACTTCTGAACTGAACTTCTGAACTTTCTTCAGGTAATATTTTTCATAAAAACATTCGACATTTTTTGAGCTGAAGTGGTGAATTTTGTTCGGAAGTATTTTCCATAGAAACATTCGACATCTTCTGAGTTGAAATCTTGAACGTTCTTTCCTTAGTACTTTCTATAGAAAGACGTCTTCTGAGCTGAAATGCTAAACTTTGTCTTCTTTAGTAATATTCGACATTTTCTGAGCTGAAGTGGTGAAAATTGCACTGAAAAATTTACCATAAAAACATTCGATATTTTCTGAGCTGAAGTGGTGGACTTTGTTCAGAAGTATTTTCCATAGAAACATTCGACATCTTCTGAGCTGAAGTGTTGAACTTTGTTTTCTATAGAAAAATTCGACATTTTTAGAGCTGAAGTGGTGAACTTTGCCCTGTAATATTTTCCCATAGAAACATTCGATATTTTCTGAGCTGAAGTGGTGAATTTTGTTCAGAAGTATTTTCCATAGAAACATTCGAAATCTTCCAAGCTGAACTCTTGAACTTTCCATAGCAACGTTCTTTCCATAGAAAGACGTCTTCTGAGCTAAAGTGCTGAACTTTGTTTTATTTTGTAACATTCGAAATCTTCTGAGCTGAAGTGGTGAAAATTGCTCTGAAAAATTTACCATAAAAACATTCGATATCCTCTGCGTTACTCTGTTCAGAAGTATTTTCCATACAAACATTCGACATCTTCTGAGCTGAAATGTTGAACTTTATTTTCTTTAGAAACATTCGAAATTTTTTGAGCTGAAGTGGTGAACTTTGCCCTGAAATATTTTCCATAGAAACATTCGATATCTTCTGAGCTGAAGTGTAGAACTTTTTCTTTAGAAACATTTGACATTTTTTGAGTTGAAGTGGTGAACTTTATTTAGAAGTATTTTCCAAAAAAGGTTAAGTTGTGGTGGCTGCCTCTATAAGAGACAACCTCGGAGGCCTATTGTGAGGAAATATTGAGATACCACATGATGTGGTATTTGATAACCTAACCTAACCTATTTTCCATAGAAACATTCGATATATTCTGAGCTGAAGTGGTGAACTTTGTTATAGGACAAAGTCCTAACCATGGCACTTTGTTTCGCAACGAAAAATTCTGAAGCATTTTTTAGCTGCGCATTTACAGAAAAGAAGAAGAAGCATTATGTCATTAATTTATTTAAAATATTGCTGAATTTGTTTCCTCATTATTCTTTCTGTTTTTTTTTTTTCAAATACCTACAAAGCACAGTGATGAAACGCTGTTTTATTTTACTTTTGCACGTGCGTAGGTAATATTTTTCCAAACAGAAAAAGCCTCGCTAAAAAATGTTACATTCACCAACAAGGCCGGACGTTGCATTTTCAACGCCATCGAGTGGCCTATCCCCTATCTGGCCAATTAAAATCCATTTGTATAATTATCAGGCACATCAAATCCATTCAAAATCCTCTTTAAGGTCCGCATTAGAAAATTACGCAGTGAAATGTGGCCGCGGCATATCGACAAAGTACCAATCCATGCTCACACTCGCACTCTCACACACACAGAGAGACAAACAAGCCAATGTATAGTAGGTACGAGCAAATAAATAATCTGCGTGGAACAACAAAATCATTAACAGTACATTTGAAATCAAATGAGAATGAGGACGACGCTGGTGGCGTGACCCCAAGCGCACACAAAACCCACCCGCTGCTGGCACTCTGTGCACCCAGTGGGAAAAGTCAGCTGTTTGGAATGCTTAACTCAAGCCCGAAAGATATCTTCTTTAGTTCTGAATAATTAAATTTATGTCAAGTCTGAAGATCCAAACGACGAAAGCGAATTTGAGGAATTTGCAAAAATTCTGATAGTTTGAGTTGAAGAGTCCTTAGAATTATAGGAAACTGCGTTTCTTATTATTTATTACAAGTGTCGGCGCCGTGGTACCAATTCTGAGCCAAGTGTCTCTTCATTGATGCTTCGTTGTATTGCATTCTTTTTATTGAACAAGCAGGTAGTGATCCCAACACAGATTCAGACACGTACACCCAATGGTCCATTGAACCATCAGAATCCTTCGCTTTCCTTCCTTCGTTGATTTGTAGGTATTCAGATTCGCAATCGTCCACTAAGGTTTATCAACTCAGTTTTTATAAGGTAATCACGATGCCCTGTGTTCAGCCCAACTAGAGCTGGTATAGTCGCTAGTATGATCCTCATAAGCTAGTATTGCTTCCATAATTTGTTCCATAAATTTCACCAACCCTGCCAAATGATTCATCTTCCTCATTGTCTTTGACATGTTCATGCACGAATGGGTTGATTTCGGTTGGTTGACTATATGCCAATCTAGAATATAGTCCTCTATCTCTTCATACTCTGGGAGTTTTTATTTTCTTGTATTTTCCATTCCCTTCTCGACATAGTCGGACAGATAGAACAACCTGTAGGTGGCCTACCAGCTTTCGGTGTTTTTCAAGATATTAACAGAGTTCCGTCTTCACTCCAATGCCCCTTAACAACACACTCATTGACCAAAAAATTACATACATTTCTCTTTAAGGAGGTTTTCTATTAAGAACAGAATCGACCGATTGTCTTTTCCAATAAAAGAACTGTTCCATCGAAAAATGTTACGACAAAGTCGGGCAGGTAGAACAATCTGTAGGTGGTCTACCACCTTTCGGTGTTTTAGAGATATTAACAGAATTCCCTCTTCAATACAATGCCCCTTAACAACACACTCACTGACCCAGAGATGACATACATTTCCAATAAAAGAACTGTTCTACCGAGAACAGAATCGACCGACTGTCTCTATAAAGCCGGACAAGCAGACCATCCTCTAGGTGTCCTACCAACCTTCGGAGATATTAACATTCCCTGTTCACTCCAATGCTGACATAAAAATTATAAAAATTTTCAACATAAAAACAGTCTTGTTTCTGCCAAGAGAAAGTCTAATGACATCAGTGTCCAAGTGGATTCCTATCTATTATATTTCTTCCGAACCATTTCGTATATTCAAATGTAACAGAAGGTCCAAGATCTCCCCAGTCAATGGAATGTCATTAATCTTGATGATGGGATTATCGCTGCCGTATGACTGCCAAATGGAAGCGAAAATTAATGCTATCGTTATCTGAAAGAATATTCTTCCCAGGGAATTCACTAGGGGATTCCATTGCGAACCCGTTGTCTTTGTATACATGGTCCAAAACCTCTCTAGTCAATTTAAGCCATCCATACGAGGTGTGGCAATTAAGTAATGAGACTGATTCCATAAAAACCGTATATTTAACAATTATTCTACAACTCTGCCATCCCCTTCAAAGTAGTCCCCTTGGGCAGCTATACAACGATTCCAGCGCGTTTTCCATGCTTCGTAACATTTCTGGAACGCTTCGACTGGGATGTCCACGAGTACCCTCGTCACGGCCGCGTGGATGTCCGTAATCGACTCAAAATGGGTTCCTTTGACCACCGATTTTGTTCTAGGGAACAAGAAAAGTCACAGGGTGACAAATCGGGCGAATAAGGCGGCTGTTGCAACACGGCAATCCCTTTAGAGGCCAAATACTGGGACACGCTGAGGGCGTTGTGGCACGGTGCGTTGTCGTGATGAAGGATCCACGCTTTCACGCCCCTCCTTAAACTCGTTATGCCATCAAAACACCAGGGCACGACTAAGAGCACTATCACCATGTACTTTTACAATTTTAGCGTAATTTTATCGCGACGCGTTGCTCTTGATTTCGTTTCTCCATTTTCGTGACGAGCACCACCAACACACGTCTACTCAACACGACACAGCAGGCGAACTAAATAAGCTAGAGTGATGGTAAATGTATCAATGGAGAGGGGAAGGATGCCGGGGAAGGGAATTTCAAGGTCGCAGGTTTACCACAAGCGCGGCAATAAAATCAGTCTCATTACTTAATTATCACATCTCGTATATAGCATAGCATAGCAGTAGGTCCAGGTATCTCCAGTCAATTTTATGTCACTAACCTCGTTATGAGATGATATTCGGATTCTATTGCTCGGAAATAGGGAGCCTTTTCAACACATAGTCCTAGCAGTAGGTCCAAGACCTCTCTAATCAATTAAACTCATTCATTCCAATCATAGCCGTAGGCCCAGGTCTCTCCAGTCTATTTTATGTCACTAACCTCGTTCTAGAATGATACGAGTAGCCCGATTATGTTGCTCGGGAATAACGGGCCTTTTCATGTAGTCGTAGCAGTAGGTTCAAGACCTCTCCAATCGATTTGACTCATCCATACACTTAGTCGTAGCAGTAGGTTCAAGTCTTTTCAGGCAATTTCATGTCACAACCCTGGTTTTGGGATGATACTTAGTCGGATTGTATTTTTTGGAAGTAAAAGAACTTTTTCCATATGGTCCTGTAGTCTCATATAGGTCCAAGACTTCTCCAATCAATTTAACCCAAACTTATACTCAGTCGTAGTAGTAGGTCCAAGACCTCCCCAATCAGTTAAACCCATCCATATGATTACCCATCCGAACCCATCACTATGATCAATCGTGGCAGTACGCCCACGACCTCTTCAGTTAATTTCATGTTACTTACCCACTTTCTGAGACAATAGTCGAATACTGTCACTCGAAAATAACGAATTTTCAGCACATCTAATCTCTCAATTTCAAGTCAATTTTCTAATCTCATTCAATGCATCCCTTTCTCCCCCAAGAGATCTGACAGCATGCCCCCCTGAATCAATACGACTAAATTTCATCGATGCACTACTTGACCTCACCCACGATTTAGGTTTAGGCAAATAAAAACTGTTTGGGAAAAAGTTTCCGGCAAGACCTTTTATCGCTGCGATGGTGGGTGTGTGCGCGCGCCTAAAAGCATGCTGCCGCTTCTGTGGAAAACCTATCAAAGCCCATGAAAATAATTAGAAAAAGCACCTAGCGCCAGATAGCGCTGCCCTGTGTTGTTCTCGCTTTCGCGTTTTCCTGCTTCCGGCAACTGTTATCGGCGCTGGTGTGGCTGCCGATGCCGCCGTATATTGTTGCTTGCGGTTCGGCCGTGAAAAATCACTTAACAGGATTAGCATTTATCGCGTCATTGCCACACAACGCAGCGCAGCACAAAGCAGCAGCCAGCGAGCGCGATAACCAGCCGAAATTTACCGGCAGCAGTGGACGGTTTGCCCGCAAAACGCTCGCAGCACGACGGCGTCCGCGGGCGTTGCGAGTTGTGAGTTGGCTGTTCGATGTGTGGCACTGCTGCTCGGGTCCATGTCGATGCTGGTGTCTTGTTGGTGTTGTTGGGTAATGAAATCAGTGAAACTAAATGGCACATTATTACGGCTCAAGTTGAATGCGTTGGCATTAATTTCGTGCGGGATACGTAGTCAGATGCTCGCCCACAGCATCAGCGGCATCGCCACTCTTTGGTAATGGAGCGTTCGCTGCGCTAAATGAAACGTAAATGCGGCAAGCGAACGCTTCGGCTATTTGCTGCCATAGATTCTCATTTGCTGCTTTTGCGTTTGAATTTCGTTTATTTATTTGCTGGCTTGATTTTTTTGCGCACACCCACTCACACAAACGAACAGACAAAAGCAGCCACACCGGCTGACAGCGCGATGCGTAAGTAGCAACGGCACCATCGGTTACATAAACAGCAAATTAACCAAAATCACATTAGGTGGGTGGGTAATGCAGCGCTGAAAGGAATTCGATATTAAGCCCCGTAAAATGTGCGAAATGCGCGCGCAATCTGCACGCCGGCTGCTGCCGTCGCTGTCGGGCGCCGAGGCGAAGGCGCTGTGAAAAATTGACGCCTGTCAGCCGTATGCTGCATGGAGGAGTGAGGAAAGCTTCCCGGCTACCGTCGTTGGCGCTGGTAGAAATTTAGTAAAAAAAAAAGGCGACATTTCTTTTTTTCTTATTGTTGGTTTTTTTGTTTTATGGTTGCATGGGTTTTGTTCTTTGTGATAATTTGATTTTTTTTTTGTTTGCGGGAATTTTGCTTGTGCACAAAGTAAATGGACTCTTAGACACAGGCAAGAAAATTTGTTGTGTTGCGTTGTGTTTTTGTCACTTTGTTTATGGCTTGATGCGACATTATATTATATATTTGAACCTTTTGTGGTTTATTGTTGTTGTTGCTAAAAGTTTCACATTAAATTTGGTAAACGGTCTGAGTGCAAAGTTAGGAAAGAGGATTTATTTAGTGCCTTGTCTACGCCGCACAGTGGCTGATTCTGCCGACGTAGGTTGCAAAAGTCGATTTTGTCATGTTCGATTTGGGGGAAACTGTTATACTTGTCCGATAGATAAATGCTTGGACCTAAGAAATCCGAAAACCTTAACTAAATTGGACAAATAGTTTTGCTTGTAGAGCCCGTCAAAGTTGAGCAATTTTTAGAGTGTGAAATAATATCAGCAATTTGCACTTTTTCGGCAACGCTGAAGTTTTAAAATACGGAAAAGAGCAAATTGATTGAAACTTTTTGCACCAGCATCGTAAAAGAAGGCATTTGTGGTAAATAATTAAATATAGAAAAAAAAAGTTGGTTGTTGTTGTTGTCTTTTCATAGGCACTCACTTGAAGCACTATTTGTATCACTCTTTTTGAACTTTCGATAGACTTTCAAAAAAAAGGCCATACTTGCCACGGTTCCGTCTTTGGGAAAATTGTTCACTAGTCTTCTGTGAGTACTGCCCTAAAGAGATCGGGTGCCCGATTTTGCCCGACTGGATTTTACAGCGATTTTTCTGTGGCCACCTCGCGCAATTTTGTGCTTTCGGGTGCGTGCGTTCGAACAAGTTCGTCAAGATTTTGATAGTGAATCACTTACACGCGATTATAATCGTTGCCAGGGCATGCAAATTTGGATTTTGGCTTCATTTAAGATGTGATACAAGCTTGCAACTTCATATTAAGTCGACTTTTTTTTTGCGTATATTGCTGTAAGCTCGAAGTAAAGAGTACTTCTGCTGGATGCGTAGTTCGCACGTACGAAAAACAAGTTGACAAGCTATCATGTATCCTTTGATGTAATGTTTTTGTTTTTAACAAAATACTAACACTGTGCCTGGCATAACATTTTTTTTTAATTTGAGCAAAACTCAGTCAGTCGCCATTAGTCGTTGAGTTGAACCGCGCCAATGAAACAATTAGTTATTGAAAATCAAAAAGCAGACATAAGTATCTATGTGCAATGTCTAAAGCTCACTTATGTGTCTGGGCTGTTCAAAAATCCCACAACGCGGGAAAACCTAACAACTGTTTAGGTACCTGCTAGTACTAGAAGCTTAGTACCTGCTATTTGAATGCATATGCAAATCCTACTTATAAATAAAGGAGTTTGGAGTAAGTGAAGTTAGTTTCGAATTTAATTTGAACTAAACATAACTTCAACTCCGCCACTGCAATTAAACCGAAGAAGAAGCACAAAGATGTTTTGAAAAATTCGAAGCTGTTTGAAATATTTACTATTTCGAAGACAAAGGAGAAGTTTTTTCTGGCTGTTACTAAAGAAATTGGTTACGTTGGTTAAGTTTGCCTGCAGCCAACATATCTATGACTAAAGAGAAGATATCCAGAACTTATCGCACTATAAAGTTGTAATGGATTGCGGCAAACCGTACCAAATTCAATTTTGTCCAGAATAATGAGGAGTGGTTGGAAAAAACAATTTGCTTCGATGCAGGAGATGCATGTAGCATAAGCGATGACCAACCATCGACATAAAAGGCGGCAAAAGGAAGGCCGAAAAAGTCAATTCGGACTGTGCGTCATTTAATAAAAAAGGAAGCTTATGGAGGCAACGGAAACAATAACTACCATCCACCTGTCAGAAGCTTTGGTCATAAAATAAAATAAGGATCAGGAGAAAATGAAAGGCGTTATAGTGGAAGCAGTTTTACCAGCAAGCCCGGGTCGTGTTAAAAGAATAAAAAACAGTATTCGCACCCCACCCAACGTGCTACCCATCAAATATAGTCATAATAAAACTTTAGCACTGTTTTGTCCAAAGAAAAATTGACTTTTTATGTAAATTTTTCGAATTCTGGTTCTAATTTTGAAAGCAAAATTTATTAATTTTTATCTTTAAATTTGACTCTTTCAGCTTGTTTCTTAAATTTCTTATTACTTTTCATCTTTTTTAATGCATTTTCATTAATTTTGCAACTAAAACTTATCATTGTTGCTCGCATTATTCTTATTTACAGTAAGCCGAACTTTGACAAAGTATTACGTAGCACCCTGTACTTCAATTGAGTTTATTTTTGAGAATACAATAGCCTGATGAATTTCTAATCAACAGCAAAAAAAATTTTCCAATTATCTCTATTCGTTCAGGAGTTATTAATTTTGCAACCTGAAATGACAAATTGAGCCACTGTGCGCCGCCGGGTACCAATTAACCAAAGTCACTCAGACAAGTTCACAGACGAGCGGCGACCAGTCGACGTGTTTAAAAGACAAATGACTGCAGCTGCTCGATATTTCAAAAAGTTCAATAACTCTGAAGAATTTACTACAAAAGAGTCCTTGAAAGAGCAAACGATTCGGTGCTTATAAGAGCAAAGTGTTTGTATCGAAATAAATTGAGAACATTTCAAAAGGAAAATGCTCAAGTTTGGGTTTGGTTTACAAGCAGGGAGGATATAACTGGGTATACTATATGTATGTATGTATGTATGTATATAGCATGTATGTATGTATGTATGTATGTAGCAGGTCCCGGCGGCTTTGCAGGCATGAATTTTATGATTACATTGAAATAATCTTTACTCCCTTTTAAATACTAACTAACGTAAAGTTATGTTTTTAACGTCTAAAAAATGTATCTAGTCTGATGTCGATTTTCGAACACTGAAAAACATGCGTTGATTTATTTATTTCTAAGTTTTCCAACTCTGAAGTTAAATGGCTCAACAAAAATCACATTTTAACCCTTTGTTGGACCCGTAAGATTTTGATGAATCGCATTATTTCTCACTTGAAGTTCTTTTTCTATGTTTGAAGTCAAAACCCGCATTAAATCAAACTTTTAACTGTCGGCTTACCCCAGCAGAATTCGAGTTAAAAAAAAATGAAAAACACGTAAGAAATACTTAGATTTCTTATTTAAAGTGCTTTAACAATAACACAGGGCAACAAATTTCGACTTTTGGTCGGCTTTTCTGGGTTTGACATCAGTTCTAGGGTAATTAGGGAGCGCTGATTTCGAATCCGCAAACCGTTTTTAAAACTTAGTTTCCGTTTTCGCAAAAAATGGGCGTGTCACTTTTTCGGATTTTCCCTGACTTGTAATTTCTTGTAATTTCTAAACCAATAAACCGGTTGACATCATTTTCACCTCGTTGCATTATCAACACCTCACGGCTTCTTTTCCAATGCAATTTATTTGTATAAGTTTTAAAAATCCGCGGCAATTGGACCTCAAAGTCGAAAAATATGGAAATTTAAGGCGTTTTCTTTGATGGTCAAAAACATGGACATTTTTCGTAAATCAAGTATCAAGTTAGGTGTTAAATGAAAGCGGAAACATCAAATAATACAACACAGCCAAATTATTTGGTATAGTTTCCATTCTCATCAAAATAATAGCAAAAATGTACCATAGCCATTTTCATCACTTTTCATACTTTCTCCTTAATAAATTTGGGGCCTCAAAATATGCAAAGTTTTTAATTTTGTTTTGTTTTGATCAATTCTAAATTTTTTGTTTGTTGCTTGTATTCCAGATTGTAAATAGAACATAAAAAAGAGCATATTTTGAGGCACCTAATTTTTTAAGGAAAAAGTATGAAAAGTGATGAAAATGACTATGGTACATTTTTGCAATTATTTCAATGAGTGGAAACTACACCAAATAATTTGGCTGTGTTGTATTATTTGATGTTTCCGCTTTCATTTAACACCTAACTTGATACTTGATTTACGAAAAATGTGCATGTTTTTCAACATTAAATAAAACGCCATGAAATTCCATATTTTCCGACTTTGAGGTCCAATTGCCGCGAATTTTAAAAACTTATAAAAATAAATTCCATTGGAAAAGAAGCCGTGCGGTGTTGATAATGCAACGAGGTGAAAATGATGTCAACCGGTTTATTGGTTTAGAAATTACAATCCCAAACGTGAAAAAAGTCAGGGAAAATCCGAAAAAGTGACACGCCCATTTTTTGCGAAAACGGAAACTAAGTTTTAAAAATGGTTTGCGGATTCGAAATCAGCGCTCCCTTATTACCCTAGAACTGATGTCAAACCCAGAAAAGCCATTTTGCTGTTGATCAGTGTAATTGAAGTCAATATATCCATATTTCCCCATACAAAGTGTTAACGCATTGTTGACTACATCAAATTTTGATTTTCGAAAAAGTGAAAAACACGCGTCGAATTATTTCTCATTTGGAGCACTTTCACCAAGTTTAAAGTCATAAGTCTATTAATTCGTATGATTTCATAATTTTGACCTACAAACTGTTCACCCATTAGTGACCCGTTAGATTTTGATTTTCGAAAAAATGACAAATTACACGTGGAATTATTTCTCACTTGAAGTGCTTTTACTAAGTTTAAAGTCGAAAAACCAAATAAATCATATTTCTGTATACAAACTTTTAACCCTCGGCTTACCCCATCAAACTTCGAGCTTCAAAGAAATGCAAAACTCGTGCCTAAGTGTTTCTTATTTGAAGTGCTCTAACAATAATTGAAGTCGAAAGGCCCATTAAATCATGTTTCCCCAAACAAACTGTTAACCCATTGTTGACCCCATCACATTATGATTTTCGAAAAAAATGAAAACATGTGGAACTATTTCTCATTTGGAGCACTTTCACCAAAGTTTAAAGTCACAACTCTATTAATTCGTGTACTTTCATAATTTCTCCATTCAAACTGTTAACGTATAGTTGACCTGGTCAGATTTTGATTTAAAAAAAAAATTTTAAAAATAACTTCTTACCTGTAGTGCGTTTAGTAAGTTTGAAGTCGAAAAATCCATTAAAACATGTGTCTCTTTACAAATTTTTAACCTTCGGCTTACCCCTTTGGATTACGAGTTAAAAAAAAAAATTAGAAACACTTGTCAAATTATTTTGATTTCAAGTGTTTTCACAAATTTTGATGTCAATATGCCCATCGGTTCATGTTTTTTATTTCCAATCTTCTCGTATACGAACTTTAACCCATTGTTGACCTTGTTAATTTTTGAGATACAATGGACTATCTGACTATGGACTATGTGGCTGTAGCTGGGATGACCGCTGTGAAAGGTGAACTCTCAAACTATCGACTTATATTCGTTCGTGGACTTGGAGATCCTTGAAGATATGATTTCTGGAGGTGAATTTTCGTTAATTAATTTTACATTTCCTTATTCACGAATTTTATATTTTTTATACTGAAGCATGTTGTTTAATGTTGAATGAATCATTTAAATAGGTTCAGTAGTTTTCGAGATACAATGTTTTCTCACTACTAATTCTACAAGTGGGGAGCTAATTTCATGCCAGTTTTGTATGGCAGCCCCTTGAGAGATGGAAATACAAGGTAGATATATTCAGAGTAGATATATTCAGGACGAGTAGATATATTCAGAAAAAACATTTGGGAGCAACAAAAAGTAGTGGTTGACCTTACATTTGACACGTCTGTGGGTAACTTGGCAGCAGTGGGAGCTCATTCTTTAAAAAAATCCCTTTGTGTGGGAGCTTTATTAAAGGTTGGAGATAAGGTTTATGTATGTTTGGAAGAAATGTTCCAAAGAGAAAATTAGTGGGGATCAGTCACAGATTTTAAGTCTCTAATAGCAAATTCTCAGCAACTGTGGAGCAATTTTTTGAATATTCTAGCACTTTTACAACTTTTGTGTGAATCGATACCATTTAACCCGCCCAGGTTTATTGGACTTCTGTTGCTTTTTCAGTCCAACTTTGGCCAGATCTGTTGTGCTGTCTTGACTGTCTCAGAGGCCGCTATTATCTATCGCCAGCTTACAGTGGAATACGTAAGCCAGCAAATTCTGAGGAAAGCTCTTTGGCTGTGCCCGGTCTGGCCAATTCACCTTCCTTAAAGTTCACTGGGATGTCTCTGTGACCTGGGATACATATTAGGCTTATGTTGAGTTGCTTATAATCTCATCCAGAGATCAGTGACAGCTCTGGACATTTTAGTTTTCATAACATTCTACGTATAGAAAAACGCTCGTCACCTTCAGTTTTGCTTTGCTTTTTTGCTAAAGTTTCGGTCGACTTAAAGGTCTCAACCACTTGTCTACTAAATATTTCTATATTTCTACATATAGAAAACTGCTTCAGTTCATTTAATTCTTGAGAAGCTGAAGATTCTTTTGCTTTTTTGCTAAAGGTTTGCGCGACTCAAAGCTTTGAACTAACTAAGGAGTGAACCCAAAAAATTTTAGAATTTTTACGCATCCAGCATACGAAAATGCCAAGAGTTAGGAGGTTGGTATTTTGGAGTGAAAGTATCTATAAATATTGCAGTTTTTTGCTATATTATTCAATTGCATTTTGGATCTACTTTAGTCAACATGTCCAGCCCGCAAGAGCGCTGCCGCAAATTAATACTGGACATTTACTTGACTGATAAATCGAAGTCTAGACTAAGCATTGCACGGGAAAGCAAAGCGAGCGTAGCGACGGTTTATAATGTTATAAACAACAACAACGCGGGAAACTCTATCTACAGAGCCGAAGAATCAGGCAGAAAAAAGGGTCCAAGTAACCCAGAAGTGCTGAAAAGGGTTGTTAGCACATATCGGAATATCCCCACGAGGTCGACTCGAGATGTTGCAGCTGCAGCAGGCACATCGCAATCAACTGAGATGTGATATAAGCGAAGTCAAGAATTAAGGACCTACGAACAGCAGAAAGTGTTGAATTGGTTTTGTAAAAGTAATTTTTTCTATCTTGCCTACTGTGCGTATTTCTCACCACACCTTAGTTCACTCGATCTATGTATACGACTTACAGTTATGTACTTTACATATATCTAAGCCTCTGTAATAAATTCCTTCTTCCTCTTTGTACGCTTGAATCGAAAAGACGTGTTTCTTATTTCTCAGCTTCACACCTCGTTTTTTATAACAGAAAGTGCCTGACCGGTCGGAAGCAAAAGAAAAAATAGCGAAGACGCGGGCTCGAAAACTTTATGACGATTGCGTAACCAAGTTCGATTGCGTGATTCTCGACGATGAAACTTACTCGAAGGTGGACTTCAAGCAGTTGCTTGGTAATGCCTATTTCACTACAAACAATAAGAATGGAACACAAAGAAAATAGTCCGAAGTGACATACACCAAATTTCCAAAACGCTTCATGGTTTGACAAGCTATTTGCTCCTGCGGTCTGTGGAGCAAGGCGTTCATTACGACAGGAACAATTAACTCTAGAATTTTTATAAAAGAATGTCTGCAAAAACGCTTTATACCATTTATTGAATAGCACAAAGGAACAGTTTTATTTTGGCCAGACCTAGCGACAAGCCACTACTCCAGGTCAACTATGGAATGGTATGAAGGAAATTGTGTCACGGTGGTCCCAAAAGAGGTAAATCCTCCCAAATGCCTGGAACTTCGGCCAATTGAAAGATATTGGGCTGTAATGAAGCAAACCTTAAGAAAAACAAACAAAGTTGCAAAAATGATGTATAGTTCTGAAATCGATGGAAGCAAGCCTATGCAGTAGTCACCGAACGTACTGTCCAGTCTCTAACTAAGAACATTAAGAAAAATATAAAAAAATGTTGTAACCACTAATTATATTTCATTAAATTTTTTTATGAATTAGAGTTTAGGAAATTTATAATAAACTGCAGTTTATTTTAGTAAAATCAGACTATTACTTTTTTTTAATGTGTCCTTAAAAATTCTAAATTTTTTCTGGTTCACTCCTTACTTGTCTACTATTTCTACAATTTTTAGATTGTTCGTTCAATTTTCTATGTTTTGAAGGCAATTAATGCTCTAAGCTTGTCCACAAAATATTTATATTTCTAATTTTAGAGTAGTCATCTTCAGCTTTTGCTTTTACTACTTTACAAGCAACTTAATTCTCTAAACTTGTTCACTAAATATTCCTACATTTTTCAGATTGTTCTTAAAAATTTGTAGTCATTATCCTCTGCTCCTTTTACTTTCTTGCTATATTTTGAAGGCACTCAATGCTCTAAATTTGTTCACAAAATATTCCGAAATTTTTCATATTGTTTCTGAGAATTTTTAGTCTTTAGTATTAATTTTGAATGCACTCTACGCCACTAAATATGTCTATAATTCTTCGATTGTACACTTGTACCATTTCCACAACTTTATTTACAGTCATTTACATTGCCATAGTAAACTTACTTAGGGCCGTTTTCTCATCTTCGCGTTAACTTTAAAGTTCAGTTTAACGGGCCGATAAACGCATTTTCGTTTTCTCATCTGCCCGTTAAGCTATCCTCCGGATAAAATTTACCCGGAGGATTGACTGCGTGTTAAACTTTAAAGTGAACTTTAAGTGGAAGTGGTGCCAAGTACATGCATATGTTTGTTTACAAACAAAAAACAGCTGGTAATGAAATTACAATTTGAAATGAAATTTGCATTTGAGATCTTTCGGTATGGAAAATAGGCGTGTTTCATGCACTGGAAGACGCTTTTGAAGGTACGGAGTCGCAAAATGCGGCAAATAGAACATATAACAGCCGATTGGACAATTTCACTGCTTTGCACTGCTGGCATTTCCAATCGCTGCTGGGCCGCCACTTGCGCGATACGTCTCGCTCTTCTCCGCTGCAAGTTCCAGCTTGGACTTGCGCTTCAAGCTGTCGAACTTGTCCCTCAACGTTTTCCAGCGTCGGAACACGCCCCATTTGGCAGTAAAAGCATCAGCAAGATTTTTCGAGGCAAAATTCTTCTTTTTTTCCTTCCAAAATAATTATAATTTTTCAAAAACAGCTGATTGCGCCGCCAAGTGCTGCCCATCGTAGACAAGTGCTGCCCATCGTAGACCAGTGTTGCCAAAAAATCAGACTTGTTGAATTTATATTTATCACGAAGATGAGAAAACGAAAATATTTACCGCGCACTTTAAACTGAACTTTAGCTAAAGTTCACTTTAGCTAACCGCCACTTTAACGCGAGGATGAGAAAACGGCCCTTAAAGCAGCACAAAGTCACTTAACTTGCTGCCAAAGTGAAACTTGAGAAAAACGAAATCTTTGCCAAGTCCTATTAACATTCACAACATTCGCCACTGAAGAGTCGCTTGCATAAATTACGGCCGCATAGCAACCAATACAACTACAACTAGCACAAAAATGCAAAAAAACAGTTGTTTTTGGTGGGTTGATTGTTTGTTTGTTTGTTTGTTTGTTCGGTACTAAGTATTTACAAACAAGTTTCAATGGCGATATTTGTCACTTTCAATATTGTTTACCTACGAGAAGAGCAGAACATTGTGTGCCACTCTGGCAGTGCGTTTGTTCATTATGTTAATGAAATTCATTGCGAAAGCAAAGGCCGAAACGATGCCTCGCGTTTCAATCAGACAGCAACAAAAAAAATTATGCGAAATAGTAGGAATAAGATGTCAGGCGAAAAATTGGCCAAAAATCGAAATCGGAAACGGAAATTGAGTGAGGGGGCGGTGGCGGCGGAAACGGCGAATGAAAGCGCAGACAATCAACGAAACGTTTTTGCAATGACTGAGAATTTTACAGCGAAAATCATAAAAATAAAACTCAAACACCGAAATGTGATTGCCAAAAGATGTGGTGCCACTGATTGCGTTGGTGTTGAGGACAAAGCGAACAACGCGGCCAAAGTCAGGTCCAAAGGCGCACAGAATCCGAAGCGAGTGAATGGCTGGCTGCCTGGAAGGCGGAGTGTGGCGGACACTGATGGAAATGTTAAGTGGGCGGAAGTGTTGGCGGAATTTTAAACGGCAACGTCCTTCGTCCCGCAAAGTCAATTAAAGTGCGCAGAGTGGGCGCAGGAATGAAAGCTAAAAAAAAAAACTGCGCCGATGCTATCGAAAGCGACGGACAGCAGCACGCCGCACGCCGCAATGCGGGCAGCACCTAATGGGCGCTGATTACACCGAGCGTCGAAGACGCACCAGCAATTGTGGATTTGGCGAATGTCCCGGCGAACAATGACAATTTACAATGGCAGTGGCGCATGAGTGGCGGCATTTCTATGACAAATAAGTGAATTAGTGGGGCGCAGTGGCGGCATGTTTGAGCTGATAAGCCTGCGAGAGCACCACAGCGACAGCAACAACAATACCAGCCGGTCAATGACAATGCAGCAGCTGCTGATAAGCGGCCACAGTCAATTTTATTGATGCGGATTTTTGTGGTTTTTTTTTGTTGTTGGTCTGTTTTCATTTAATTTATATATATGTATGGGGTTTTTGGTATTTTCGGGTCCACTAAAGCGGCAATTGTGGGAAATTCTGCTGCTGCTGCTGTTGCTTTTGTTATTATTGTAATTGTTATTGTAGCACTTTAGTCGATAGCGCAGCTATTCCTTGTGTCTGGAAAAATACACAATGAAATAAGTCACCGAGAATTGCAACACAAAATCCCCCCCGAAAATAGAATAAATGAAACACACAGACACAAATGAGGTGCTGAGCTGAAGAAAAATGTACCAAAGTGTCGCATAATGACAGGCCAGATTAGTATAAAATGCGCATCGCTGCGACTGATGAAGGTTAGTGTTGTGCCAATAGTGCGCAGACTTGAGAAACAAAAAGTGAAATCAATTAAGTCGAAAACGCGCCAAACATTCAAAATCCATTTAATTAAAATTTAAATAAAAAACAAAACATTCAAAGAAAGCATTAATTTTTTGCAGTGTAAAATCATTAAAGAGTATTTAAAATGTCAGCAAAGTTAGCACACATTTTTTTCTGCGCTACATTGGTGTTGGTGTCAGTTTGCGCAGGTATTGAAACAGTATGGAAATAAAAGTTCGATAGCTAGAAAAAAGCTATAAAAAAGTTCAAGTGAGAAGAAATGAGCGCCAGGCCAATGTCATTAACTTTACGTAGACAAACAAGAAGGAACACACACACACATACAAAAACGCCCAAACAGTCACCTGGCCTTCAACGTAAATTTGGCTCCAAAAGAACCACAACAACAATAACATTAAGCAAACGCAACACAACCATGGTTGCCACAGTTGGTTAATAATTATTATTAAATTTTATTATTATTATACAATTTTATTATTTTATTATTAAATGTTATTATTTTATTATTATTAAATTTTATTATTTTATTATTATACATAATTACATTTTTAGCGACAAGCACTGAAGCAGGAACGTTTTTAATTGCTCGCACTCTCCAGTGTTGCCAGATACCTGAAATGAATTTCTCTTTTCTTAAAAAAAACTCTTAAAACAAAAAGCTGAAATTTCCTCCCAAACATTTAAAAAAAATCTACTAAAAACTAAGGAATTAAAATTCTCTTAAAAAATAAAAATATATTTAGTTTTTTATTTATTCATTCAGCTTCGGCTTAACCACACCTTAACACAAACAAAACATATACAAAATGTAATCGGTATGAAATGCGCTTTTGTAAACTTGGTTCATTCATTGCATATTATACATTTTAATTAAAATAATTTAAAATAAAATAAAATAAAATCAAATAAAAGCAAATCAAATCAAATAAAATAAAATAAAATAAAATATAATAAAATCAAATCAAATAAAATAAAATAAAATAAAATAAAATAAAATCAAATCAAATCAAATCAAATCAAATCAAATCAAATCAAATCAAATCAAATCAAATCAAATCAAATTAAATTAAATGAAATTAGGAACTTAAACTTTCAATATTCAAGGCTTCAGTGCCACTAATGATGTCAAATGTATCACCATCAAAATCGCTTTTGTAAACTTCTTCATAAAATGTAAATTTCCTAAACTTCCTCCTAAACAATTTTTCCTCCTAAAAATGCTCCTAAAAGGCCAAAAAATAAGGAAATCTTCTGATCTGGCAACACAGGCACACTTACCACCCAAATACAGGTGGGTTGTGTTGTATATTTAAAAAAAAAATGTTTTAATTTTTTTTTTAATTTTTTTCTTACATCTTTTTTACAAAAACAAATGTCTAAGTAATTTTTTTATTTCGTTTTTAAACTTGGTTCCATTATGTTAACTTTTCCAAACAATTCTGGCTAACAAAATTATGACCAAGTGGCAACCATGAACACCGCTGCCTGTATATCAGTCAAGTCTACCTATTCGCCTCTAAGCCATTTACCAAACTTCATCACGCATATCAAATTCAATCTCACCTCATATGCCCACAAAACGGCGCACCGTGTGTGTGCGTTCAGTCTAAATCGATCTATGCACAAATTGCCAAACCAACAACAACAACAACAAAAAGCAACAATAAATATTGCTGAGCCTACACATGGCAGCAGCATCAATTTCCATTTCAAAAATAAATTTCACGAACAATTTCACCGGCTGTCAGGCCGCATTCATCAATCTTCGCTAAAGTTTGCCGTGAAATGTTGGCGATTCGATGTACGAGTACGAACGGTGCCGTGTGCAGTGCGAGAGACAAGTCGAAAGTTGAAAAATTGAATCGGCGCAATTTTAGCGCTGCCAACTGAAGTCGTTTGGTAAACTTGTGTTGCCACAGTCAATGCAATTTTCATTTCGAAACAACCGCTGGACCATAGCAATGACTTTGATTTCGAGACAAGACTACAAAGAACTACTTTTTCAACTTAAAATTTTTACAAAAAAACAACTTTTAACAACAGCAACAAGTTTTAAATCGCACTTGAATTTTTAAATAACCACAGAAAAATACCTCCAACTCGAACTCCAAAATTCCAATTGAAAGCCATTCATTCATTCATTTGCATAGTCAAACGAAAAGCCAATGTGATTTTTCATTTCGTTTTCTGACAGCACCTGCCAGCAACGCAAAACGCCTAAAAATAGACAACAGTGTCGCCAACAACAACAACAACAGCGAAATTGCCATCAGCGCAAGCAGCGCCAAATTCAATTTGAAATGGACGCCACGCAACGGCTGGCAAGCGGCCGCACCCATACAACCGCCAACCGCAATTAATGCCATCGGCGGCGGCGGTCGCGCCGTGTCGCATGTGATCATTCATCATACGGCCACGTCGGCGACGGGCTGCCGCAGCAGTGTCGCTGCGTGCGCGACAGTTGTGCGCGCCATGCAGCGAGCACATCAGCGGGATCGCGGCTGGGATGACATCGGTTACAATTTTCTAATCGGCGGCAGCGATGAGCGCGCCGAGATTTATGAGGGGCGTGGTTTCGGTGTGGCCGGCGCACATGCGGTGGGCTACAATGCGCGCAGTGTGGGCATTGCACTGATTGGCGATTGGACAGGTGAGTTGGTGGCGGCGGCGACGACGACGACTAAAAAGGTGAAGTTTTTTGCTGCGCTGTTGCGTTGTTGGTGCTGATTTGATTAGTCAAATAATTAATTGTATGTATAGGTGACTGGGTGCTTGGGTCGAAGATAAATCGCTCATGAAGGTTTGCTAGAAGTGCAGAATCATGGATTAACTGAATAGACTGCGATGAGACGAGGGAAAGGTATAAAGGGAGGAAAGAGTGTGAGAGTAGGAACGGAGATAAGATTGAACATTTTGGGGGCATACTAGCAGATTCCCGCAAATTCGAAGTCAATGGCCTCATTAATCAAGTTTCTCTTAATCCTTTATTGACCTCGTTAAATTTTTTGACAAAATACTTATAAATTTATTTCTCACTTGAAGTGTTTTCACAATATTTGAAGTCAATAGACACATTCAATCATGTTTTCTTCCATAGAAACTCTTAGCCCATCGTTGACTCCATACGATTTTCGAAACAAAAATGAAAAATATATGTAAAATTATTTCTTATTTGAAGTGGTTTTACTAAGTTTGAAGTAAAAAAAACCATTAAATCATGTTTTTCTATATTAACCTATAACTCATCCTTGACTCCGTCAGATTTGGATTTTTGAAAAAATTAAAAACACGTATGGAAATATTTCTGATTTCCAGTATTTTCACTAATTTTGAAGTTAAAACGACCATTAAACCATTGTGACAGTGTCTCTAAAAAAAAAAATATCTTAACCCATCGTTGAACAGATTTTGTTTTTCAAAAAATTTAAAAACACATATCAAAAGCATGTATCGAAATATTTTTGATTTCAAGTATTTTCACAAATTATGAAGTTAAATAACCCATTAAGGGGGGTTTCTACCTTGTGCGGTCAAAAAAATCGATTTTTTTTTCATGCATTTTTGGATTAATACATGATTGTAGAATACGCTCCCAAAATTTGAAGTTAAAATCTTTCGAATTACGGAAGCAATTTATCGAAACAGGTAGCGGTGTCGAGCGCGCCGAGCCGCTGAAGCAAAACTTTGAACGCGTTTTTCTCAAAACTACATTTTTTGACCTTGCGGAAGTGATTTAGGCCACACGAGTTGAGCAATAGCTACGAAATTTTAAACAGTCATTTATCAAGGTCTTAGCTATGGCACGAACTAGGATCTTCAAGAAATAATAATTTTTTCTCATTAAAAATAGAAATTTGTATTGAAAAAAGTAGGTAAAAATTGAGTTTTGTAGTCAAAATCGCATGTATCCTTCATTTTTCATTTTTTTTTTAAATCCTAGTTCCAGCCATAGACAAAAGGATACAGAATAAGAAACAATTTAATTTTTGTGTTTCAACGCATCTCAAACAGCGGCAGGACTTCCGCGAGTAAGGAAGTCCTGCCGCCATTGCTCGATGGCCCCCTCCCCCCCTTTGCATATTTTATCTTGAAACTTTTTTTACTTGTACAATAAACATATACCTACATCTGAAAAAATTTTCCAGTGTTTATCTTAAAAACCTTCCCATCAAAAATTTAAAAAAAAAAACATGTTTTCTCGGCCGCACAAGGTAGAAACCTGCCTTAAATCATTTTCACAGTATCTCTTAAAAAAAAATCTCTTAACCCATCGTTGAACAGATTTTGACTTGCGAAAAAGTGAAAAATACGTATCGAATTATTATCGCAGTTTCTCTAAACAAATTCTTAACCCATCGTTGACCTCGTAAGATTTTGATTATCTAAAAAATTAAAAACACGTGTCGAATTATTTCTCGTTTAAAGTGTTTTTACTTAGTTTGAAGTCAACAACCCATTAAATCATGTTACTCTATATAAACCTTTAACTCATCGTTGACCCCGTCAGATTTTGATTTTCAAAGAAGTGAAAAATCCATATCGAATTATTTTTGATTTCAAGTGTTTTCACAAATTTTGAAGTCAAAACCCCCATTAAATCATTTTCGCAGTTTCTCTAAACAAACTCTTAACCCATCGCTAACCTCGTAAGAATTTGATTATATAAAAAAATTAAAAACACGTGCCGAATTATTTTTCGTTTAAAGTGCTTTTACTAAGTGCGAAGTCGAAAACCCCATTAAATCATGTTTCTCTATATAAACCTTTATCTCATCGTTGACCCCGTCAGATTTTGATTTTCAAAGAAGTGAAACATCCATATCGAATTATTTTTGATTTCAAGTGTTTTCACAAATTTTGAAGTTAAAAAGCCCATTAAATCATTTTCGCAGTTTCTCTAAACAAACTCTTAACCCATCGCTGACCTCGTAAGAATTTGATTATATAAAAAAATTAAAAACACGTGTCGAATTATTTCTCGTTTAAAGTGCTTTTACTAAGTTCGAAGTCGAAAAACACATAAAATCATGTTTCTCTATATACACTTTTAACCCATGGTTGACCCTGTCAGATTTGGATTTGAAACAAACTGAAAAACACGTGTTTAATTATTTCCCATTTGACGTGGTTTTGCCTAGTTTGAAGTCAAAAACCCATTAATTCATTTCTAAATACAAACTTTTAACCCTTAGTTTGCACTGTTAGATTTCAATTAAAAAAAAACAAATATCTAATTATTTTTGATTGCAAGTGTTTTCACCAATTTTGAAGTCAATAGACCCATTGGTTCATGTTTTTATTTTCAAGTCTGTATACAAACTTTAACCCATTGTTGACCCTGTTAAATTTTGAATTTAGAAAAATTTGATTATTTTTATGTTTCAAATGAATAGACCCATTAAAACACAGTTCTTCATACAACACGTTAACCAAATGCTTGGCCCCTTTTGGACCCCTTTTAGACCCCGTTTTAAAAAAAAATCCCAACTTAGCAAAGGTTAATTTTTTCAAATGTACCTACAGTTAAAATTAGCTTAAATGGTTTGGGCTCGGCGATGATGAATCAGTCAGCAAGCCAGTCGGGACAAACAATGTCAGGATGCACATTTGGAAGGATAAGCAATACTAACGCAAACTGAAAGTAGGCCAATAGTTAAAACTGGCAACAATCCTTAAGTGCATCAGTTCCATTAGTGGCCAATCAAATTTAAAACTTAGTGTTAACAGTAAAATTTATTTATATTATATTTCTTCGCCTATAAGTATGCTGCATATATATCTTTCAACTTGTTGTGAAGCTACCAGTAAAACAGTTCAATACGCCATAAAATAAGAAGAAAAAGCCACCACTGAAAGCATATTTTATGTGCTTCTGTACTTATTACCTTTAAGCCAACAACTGAGCATTTATGAACTCGTTCGCCATTTAAAAAATAAACGTTACGAAAAAAATTAAAAAAATAAATAAAAACCCATTTAAACGTAAAAAAGCATTCCGCGAAAGCAGCACACACCAAAACTGCGCAGCGCATGTAAGCAAACAACAACATACAACTGTGCGTCCGAGTCTGCCCACATAAATTCTCGACAGCAAATAATTTTTTATTTTCCCTCAGCATCCACTGCCACACTGTTTTAATGCGTTCATTTTTGTCCAACTCGCTTTTTCTTTTCGCCACGCTCGTCGTTACTGTCTCGCTTTTGGTGTCCTCTGGCGCTGGCATTGCGGTTGTTGTGCGTCTCCAACAAAAACAACTTTAACAACAAAACAGCTGCATTGCCCCCACGCACAGTTCTCGATAAGCTTAAGCAGCTCATAAGTTACGGCGTACAAATGGGCCACATACAGAGCAACTACACGTTGCTCGGACATCGACAAGTGAAGGCGACCGCATGTCCTGGCGCAAGGCTCTACCAGGAGCTGAAGGAATGGCCGCATTTTGTGCAGCACGCAACGCCAACTCGATGAAAGCGCAAAGCGAAAAACTGGCCGCATCTGAATGCAGTTGACAAACAAAAGCCGGTGGGCTGCAGTGGGGTTGTAGGTTGTAATGGTTTACTGTGTTAAGCATCATAAAAGGTCTTGAATGAGAACAAAGTGCCTGGAAAATATTTTTAATTACCGAATCTCTTAATTTATTGCACTCAATTTGTGTAGTTTTAAGTTTATGTAGTCTTCATGTAGAAATAAATAGTTGAAAGTTGTATTTTAATCGCTTTTGCAATGCTAATATGCCGCAAAGTATGCAATGAAATTTTTGTGTTTGCTTATTTGAGAAGTGAATATTAAGTGGTTGAAGCGTTTTTTATTTTATACTAAGTAGTTGGAAGTTTAATGAATTATGACTGTTTGTGACTAAACAATACTCTTTGGAAAAAAATTACAAATAAATTTTATTTTAGCAAAATCATTTTAAAAGAAAAAGTAGTGGCGGTTCAAGAATGATTATGGAATGATATGGAAGAATGGTACTTAGAACAATCCTAACAAAGATTAGAGTCGTGCAGTAGTGCACAAAGGATTTTAGTTTTCTTGTTGAAGGGGAGGGGGTTCCGTACATTGCGAGTAATTGGCTGTTACAGTATTGGGACTAGTGTCCGACCGAAACCACTTTTTTGGGCCGAAACCGAAACCGAATATTCGGTTTTTTTTTAATATTCGGCCGAAACCGAAACTTTCTAGTTGAAATAAAAATCACCATATCAAGCACTTTTTTCAACAAACGAATTTTACATTAAGTAAATAAAGAACAAACAAACAAACATAGCATAAATAAATAAATACTTATTAAAAAAAACAATTTATTCACTTTTTAAAAACGTAAACAAGAAGATATCACCCTTTCGTACCTTACTCGATAATATTCAAAATTAAATAATTTAATATTATATGCTAAAAAAAGAAGTTTATTTACATTTCTGGCATCTGAATTACTCCTCCTTTTACTATATATCTGCTACACAATAAAATGTAAAAAATATTCTAGAAAGTTTCGGGTTCGGCTATTCGGCCATTTTGTGGCCGAAACTGAAACCGAAACCACTTATTTGGGCCGGAACCGAAACCGAATATTCGGTCGGACACTACAAAATAGTGTTAAAAAACAAACACTCAGGTACTAATGGGTTAAAATATTGGCATCAACAGATGCAAAACTGCAATGTGATTGCATACTTTTGGGCACTTTGCTGGCTAGACTGTGAAAATCAATGACACTTGAACAGCAAAAGCCATACGCAACTAATTTGAAGTGTACTTCAGTCAATTGCAAATAACTCAAGTACGCACAAATACAATTACCACACAGTCAATGCTTTAGATTAAAAAAAACTCGCCTTGCTTGCAATAAGACAGCAGAAAAGGCGCAAAAGATATATCAAAGAAAAATGGCATTACGTATGAAAATTAACGATTCCCAAGGAAAAGAAAGTGTGCGCATTCATTGCTGGAGTTGAAGAAATGTCAATGGTGCGATATGGTCAAATTTCAAACGACAGCCCAACATTTAAGTGGTGTGGAGTGAGCTGAAAGCTATGAGCGCCACAAGTGTTGGACAATAGTCGAGCAAACATTAATAGGATTCCTAGATTACTACTTTTCAGCACAAATTACAAGTTTCCTCATCTCTAAAACATAAATTCTTGGAATATTTAAACTACTTGTTGCCGTTAAAAACGTTTGTACATACACAAACTACTCTGGAAACATTGGACACTGTTGCAAAAAAAACAAAATTCCAAGAAATTAAATTTGATGTGCAATACTTTCAAAGAAACCAAACACAAATATGTATGTTGTTAGTGTAGGTAGTCGTATGTATATATGTGGATTGTGTGCAAGGTAGGAAAACACCACACACACACACACAACTGCATACAAGGCAAGTTGCCAGTTGACAGCTCGATGACACAACGTGACTCAGGGGGGTGCAAGTGTGATATGTGTGCGTGAGCTACAATAACAACGCTCGTGCTATCAACTATCGACAGCTACAACAACTACAACACATAGAAGAACAATAACAACAACAATTTACATACACAATGCCGCACAATGTTATGCAAAGTAACGATTATTTTCATTGAAACCCCCAGAAGGCCGTAGGGGGGGGACAGAGCAGCACGTTAAAAGCGAAATATTGAAATTGTTGCGGAATATTGAAAAAGGAGCTGCAAGCGGAAAGGGCTGGCAACCCGCAACACTTAAAGTGAAACGCTGCAATGCACACATTCGGTGTACATATGGCAAAAGGATTTGTGTAAAATTAAACTTTTAAATAAAAAAAAATTGCTTTGCAAGACTTTGTGTCAGTGCACATTTTGTGTGCTTGGACAACGATAACAATAACAACAACAACAACAAAAGCAACTGAAGAAGCAACCACAGCTGCTGCAAGTAATTGCAGAAAATAATGAAAATTACGTATAAAAAATTCAACAACGCAAAAATTGCCAACAAAAAACTATTAGAGCAAACAATTGGCAACATTTTACAAAAGCTGCACAATAAGCAATAAAATGTTTAGCAATACAATTTTTAAATACAATTTACAAATACAACTTTCAATAGCAAATTTCTCAGTAACAAAGTTTCGGGCAAGAACATTTTACAGAACAAAATTTTTAATTATTTTCAAATACAATTTACAAATACAACTTTCAATAGAAAATTTCTCAGTAACAAAGTTTCGGTCAAGAAAATTTTACAGAACAAAATATTTAATTATACAATTTCCAACAAAAAAAAAACATTTTTTTGTACATATTTACACATTTTTATTTGAAAATTAACATTGAAACATTTCCATTGGCGAGTTGAAATTTTGTTCACAAAATCTTTTCAGCCACTTTAAATTGTAGAAATATTTTCTTCGGCCTTCCAGTTGGACCACTTCTTGATTGCACTGTACAGATTATTGCCGGGACACTCGGTGGAGCCCACCTGCCTGTGTCCATAGATGGTGTGCTGCGAAGCCACATAGCCCTTGCTGACCAGCCATGCGATCAGCTCCTGCGCCTTGGCCAGCTGTGTGGACGTAGGCGTGTAGTTGTTGTAGTTGCCAATGAACATGATGCCGTACGATTTGCTGTTCCAGCCGAAGGCGTGTGCGCCCATCACGCCGGCACCGCGTCCCTCGTAGATGTTACCGTCGGCACCAATGCCATAATTGTAGCCAATGTCCGCCCAGCCCAGCGAGTCCATGTGGTAAGTCTGCATGTTGACCATTTGCTGCTTGCAGGTGGCCAGCGTTTTGCAGTAGGCGCCAGCCGAATGATGAATTACCACATAGTCCAGGCCTTTGGCCAAATACGACTTCGAGGTGGCAGCACGGCCGCCCCATTCCGACTTGGAAATAATGCTGATACCGCTGATGCCGTGAGCCACTGTAAGCAGTAAAAAATATAGAAAAGTTAGTTTCGAAAACTATGCACAAATTGCAAGTACTTACAGCACAGCAGTGCATAGAGCGCCAAGTGTGTTGGCATTTTTGCTTTTGATTAATTTTTGCTGTCGATGTGTAAGCAACTTTGCGCTTAAATAGTACACGACGCCGTGATTTTGCGTACTTTGAATTCATTGATAAGCTCAGCATTTCGATTGATATTTATTTTCATTAGCACAGCGCAGCTTATCGGCTGATACTGCGGAATCCCCGAACAAAATTGCTTCAATTGGTTTGTCTGTTTGTTGATGTTCATCACTGGCTGTTTATATCTTTAAGGGATATTTTTAACACTCGCTGCTTGTGCCGGCATCTAATCAGGCAATCAATAATTTTCTATAAGCATTTTTTTTTTACATACTAAGAGATCATTACAGCAATTTTTAACAACAATTGACGTATTAGCCAGCAGCAAGAAACGATAAACTTTTGTGTGACATTTTCGATTTCAAGGTCGCCAAAATGCCTTAACACTAGAATGCCCGGCCAACGCAAGCTTTCTTAAATGTTCATATGGAAATATGTTATCACATAGGGTGGGTACGTAGGTAGGAAGGTATTAGTGGCCATGTAGTATATGGGTCACACTTAGCAAGGAAGGGGAAGTCGAATCTTAATGGCAGTTGACCATTGCCTACCTAAAAGCGCACTGGTGTGTTTCATATAATTCACATCTACTTTATGTGGATAGCGATAAAAGTAGTCGAATGGTTCATCAGCTCGAGCTAGGACTCGAACCTAGGGTCTCTGGCATGAAAAGCCAGCTATCCGCTACCCGCTAGACTATCAAGGCAGGTTAGGGTACAAATTTTGATTGCAGTTTTAGCTTTTTTTGTTTTTGTATTTGTCAAGCTAATAAAATAGTAAATTTCACTGGACTTTTTTTCAGAAAACCATGCAATAAATGAATCAAAGAAAAACAAGGGAAAAATTTAGTAATTTTGGCTTCCTTTGACATCCTTTTGTTAAGTTGGGTAGGGTAAAATTTTTTATTTCAGTTTCAGCTCTTTTTCAGTTTTTTAAAGCTAACAAAATAGTAAATGTCACTTAACCCGGCATTGGTGTGGTGGGGTATACCATACCCCAAAGGTTGTATTTTTACACATACACATTTGCTATTCTAAGACAACTTAAGTGTGACAAGATTTCAGTGACATCACGCTAAAGTTCATTGGGGTATGTCATACCCCACCAACGCCGGGTTAAGACTTTCAGAAAACCAAAACCAAAAAGATAACACCAGACAAATTGAGTCATTTGGCTTCATTGCACATGATATTTTCAAATAATTGACAGCATTTTGGGGGTTTAGTCGATTTACAGATCTACTAGAAGACTTTCTTTCAGAAAATCATGCAATAAATTAATCAAAGAAAAACAAAAACAATTTTTTTTTTTTTTAAATTTTAATTTTGACTTTCTTTGACATTCTTTTGTTATGTGAGGTACATATTTTACTTCAGTTTTTTCATATTTTTTTTTTAGTTTTTGTATTTGTAAAGCTGATCAAATAGTAAAAGTCACTAAAGACTTTCATTCAAAAAACCAAGCAGTAAAATAATCAAAGGAAAAACAACAGAAATTTGAGTCACTTTGGCTTCCTTTGACATTCTTTTGTTAAAGAATTTACAGCATTTTCGAGGGTTTTATGATGAATTGAAATCAGTTTACTAATTCCTATAAATATTTCATAGTTAGAGTTGTATTGGATATAACGGATCCAAGTCACGTCGTGTCTAGCCAGGACCGCGTATAGCAGAATATCGATGAAAAATCATAACCGAATAAGGAAAGGAAAGAAAAAAAAGTGTCCCAAGGACAAAGAGATGTAATTGGATAATGTTGATGCATTGGGGTACAATTAGGCGCAAAGCAAAATGGAAAAATTTTGAAAATTTCATGGGAATTTGGAAACCAGCTCACTTACGCAGACTACGAAGATGGTAAGTGAGTAGTAAATAAGTTCAAGTCAATAATGGGTATTAAATCTAATGCAATTGGTGAGGATGGCATATCTTTAAAATTTGTCAAGCTTGTGTTGCAATTTGTTATAACATAGGCCCACTTACTCATGTAATAAATCACTGCTTCACTAGTTCTTGCTTTCCTTCTGCGTGGAAAAGAGCAGTTATTTTGCCTGTTGCAAAAAAGTCGAATGCTTCTTGTCCTGGTGATTACAGGCCTGTTAGTATATTGCCAGCCTTTTCAAAGGTGTGCGAAAAGTTGATGGCAGTGCAAATCTCTACTTTCATACAAAAACACAACCTTCTTTCCCCTCTACAGTCTGGTTTTCGGCCTAGGCATAGTTGCTCTACTGCTATGGTAAAAATACTTGACGACATTATACTTAAGTTTGACATTGGAGACTTGACAATTCTTTGTTTGCTTGATTTCTCAAAAGCCTTTGACTCGGTTGATCATACTCTCCTGTGTGCAAAGCTTGAACACTATTTTGGTTTTAGTGGCAGTGCGTTGAAGCTTATAGCCAGTTATCTAGAGGGACGGACGCAAAAAGTTATATCTAACAAATCTATGTCTCAGTCTCGATTGGTATGTGCAGGTGTTCCACAAGGATCAGTCCTTGGTCCTCTGTTGTTTAGTCTCTTTGTCAACGACGTATTCTCTGTGTGCCAGTATGTGAATGTTTATGCATATGCAGATGATATTCAAATGCACCTGTCTAGCCGAATTGGCCTTGTTGAGGATTTGTGTTTCAAAATGAACAGTGATCTGTCTGGTATCTCTAAGTGGGCTACTGCCAATTATTTGTGGCTAAATGCGTCTAAGTCCTATGTTTTGCCTATTTATCATAGTGTAGTTCACCTTGACAGTATTCCTAAGTTATATTTAGGCTCTAGTGCGCTTACATTTACTGAAAAAATAAGAAATCTGGGATTTATTGTAAACCACAATCTAAGTTGTCGTGATCATATAAATGGGGTTGTGAGCAAGGTATATGCTACACTGCGTAAACTGAGTATCTCTGCTTCGTTTACCCCCTTGGAAACCAGACGTAAGCTGGTTGTTCAGCTTATTGTGCCCCTTATAGCCTACTCAGAGATTGTGTATAGTAAGCTTGATTCCGTGTCTTTGCATAAAGTTAACGTCGCATTTAATAATGCCACGCGATATGTCTACGGACTCAAAAGGTATGAGCACATTTCCCTTTGGCAGAATAAGGTACTAGGCTGTAGTATTGAAAATTACCTATCTGCTAAAAACTGCATATTTATTTACAGACTAATGGAGTGGAAAACCCCTCACTATTTGTTGGAAAAGCTCATACCTTTCAGGTCCAGGAGACACCACAATTTGATTGTCCCAGAATATAACTTCTTAACATCATCAAGACTATTTTTCATTAACGCCGTGAGGGTCTGGAACTCGGTTCCTGAGGTCATAAGGGCGGGGCTGAGCAGGAACAACTTTAAGACAAAAATGTATAAGTATTTTAAAGCACTTTAATCGCAGGGTACCAAGGTACTTTTGTGTTGGATGCAAGTCACCTCTTCTTCTTCTTTATGTATTCTCCTCTTTCATTTCTAATTTTCCTACTATTTTTGTCTTCTACTTTTAGATGTAAGGTTAAATATATTATTATTGTTATTAGATTTAAGTTTTGTTTCATTCATGTGAAATTTATTAATGAATGATGTGCATTTAAAAGACTTAGTTCTTATACTGTACAAATGTGTAAATTTTTTCTAAATAAATAAATAAATAAGAATTAAGACAAACAGATGTAATTGGATAATGTTGATGCATTGGGGTACAATTAGGCGCAAAGCAAAATGGACAAATTTTGAAAATTTCATGGGAATTTGGAAACCAGCTCACTTACGCAGACTACGAAGATGGTAAGTGAGAAGTAAATAAAAATATTTAATAAAGTTGCACTTCCTAGAGGGCCTAGAAACCTTATAAATGTCTTCATCCTTTAGGGGAACAAACTCCTCAGTATCCTTTAGTAGCAAACAAAATTGATCTGTCAATGAAGCGTTAGAAACTCTACCAGCTCAATTTCTGTTGCGTTTGTTGGGCTAATTTGGATCCTTGACCACAGAATTCTCAGGATTTCATGTCAGTATGGAGATTCTTTTTGTTTTGCCTGCAAAGCTTTCAGGAGATTCCGTTCACATGGGCTAAGAATTTAGCAATTTATTCATTGTTCAGCAAATTTCTGGTCTTTTTTATGTACTCAACCAATCTTGGGTATTCCATTGAATGTTGGTGTTTATATAAAAACTTTTAAAATATCTTCTTAGATGAAGTTCTTTCCTATTTTATTTGCTAAATGACATCTTTTGAAACAGATTTGGTCGATTCTATAAAAACCGACTCAATGCCATTGGCTTTGACTTTGGTAAGAATAGATTCGCTTGGACACTGATTCTATGAGCACAGAACCCCGCTGACTGTTGGTGTTTATATAAAAGATTCCACATGAAAATGTGATTGAATTTTTCTTTAGTGTCTGTATTTGCTAAATGATTTCTTTATTTCGTCGCTGGAATAAAGAAACAGTGTAAGTGCCACATACACTATTATTCGATAATTGCACCATTGGATAGACAATCCTTTAATATATTAGAAAAATCTTTAGTTTTCTTAAATATCTTTTTGGCTCACCAATTTATTTGCGAAAAACGTATTTGTATAATAATGGTGTAAGTAGTACAATTGTTTACAAATAGTGTATGGTGCACTTACACGATTTTTAAGCAAATCCCAAAGAAATTCTTAAAATATTAAAATAACGTAAAGTATTTTACTTCATTATATTGCTAATAACTTTCACAGGCAGCTTAATATTATTATAATAATAATATTTGAATATTAAAATAGTGTAACATCGACATACATCAATTAATTTTTCTGAATATGCAAACTAAATTTGAATGAAATAGTCTATCCGTGTTATACACTATTCTATTTCTTTACATTTTTTCAATTCCTTGAAGCCTTCGAACAATCAAAACGGTGTATAAGCGTATACATCATTTCAAGTTTGCATATACACTGTTTTTATATTAAGAATGTATTATACACTGTTTTATACCGTAAAAAAAACTAGTTAGTTATAAGGAATAGAGTCTTTATAATTATACAATTCTTATAAATTTACTTGTAGATTGCATATATGATGAAAAATACCTTCACATTATACCGGCAAAAGTGCCAAAAGTGTGGGTTTGTACTTGCAAGTACAAATGCAGTGAATTGTTTTATGAACAGGACCGCATTGAAATAAATGAAGAGTTTTGGAGTTTAGCCGACTTTTGCAAGCAAAGGCAATTTATAAGTAATACCATCCTAACCAGACCGTGCAAAGGGATGACAGTGAGCTCAAACAGGCGAGAAAATAGTTTTGAGTACAGGCTACGTGAGCAAAGAGTTTGCAAGCAAATTTTATCCAAAAACGCTGAATGTGTCTGATGGACCTGTTATGGTTAAAAAAAGGGAAAGTTCGGGAAAAGATTTCACTTTAGACAGACGTGAAACCCAGCGCAATACTAAAAAAATTGATGAATTAGAGTTAAGCTAGGTTAGGTCACATATTACTTCATTTCCCTGCGTTGAGGCTCATTATTTACGAAAAAGTTCAACGCGATTATACCTATCTCCCAACATAAATATTACACGGATGTTTAAGTTTTTTAAGGAATTGCATCCCAATTCTAGGATAAAGTATCACAAATATAAACAAATGTTTAACAACGAATATAACTACGCGTTTCATCGGTCAAAGAAAGATGCTTGCAAAAAGTTTTTTGTTTATAAAAATCCAGTCAATAAAAATTTGTAATTGCTTCGCAGCCGCCGTGGCTCAGTGCAGCCGCCGTGGCTCAGTTGGTTAGTGCGTTGGACCGCGAGTCGCAGGCAGCAACCTCAGGTTCAAATACTGCCTGTAATAACACCTAAAAAAAAAAAATAACGGGAAAACTAGTTTTCTCTTTCGGTGGCTGTCCTCTCAGCTGGAAATGGCAAACCTCTGAGAGTAAAAATTGCTTATGAAAAAGCTCCCAACCTGCCGTTCGGAACCGGCATAAAACTGTAGGTCCCTCCAACTCGCGCACGAATTCACACGCACAACACGGGTGGTTGCGGGAAGCTAGGCCTTAGTCTCGCGTAAGCGGGCTGTCGTGCCAGTCAATTATTATTAAATTATTATTAATTATTAATTATTATTAATTTGTTCGCAAGTCAGTTCTTTTTATTATACATGATAAAATAGGGTCAACTTTATACTTTCATTTATCTGCTCTACCAAAACACGTGAAAAATATTATATTGTATTCGGACTGTTGCGGTGGACAAAATAGAAACAGGTTAGCTGTCCATACTTTGACTGGAAAGTATCTTACTATAATATTTTGTATTATATTGTTTATAGATACATTGCCGCTTTATTAACGTGTGGGGAATGAAATACGAACAAATTTTAAATGTCAGTAATAAACTGTTACATACAAGTTATTTGATTTGGTTACAGTTTATTAAATAGCTTTGACACTTCAGTTAATTTACAAAAAAAACTTACTCCATTGCGGCTCGCTTTCCGTATATTCTGAGGAACTTTCTTCATTGACCTCTGAATTCCATTTGTATTAATGTTCTTTAGCACTTTACGGATTTTATAAATCAAGCAATCCACATTTTTGGCGCGATATCTGTTGGCATATACCTTTCTTTTCAAGTTTGCCTAAAAAAGTTTCGATTGGTCTTAATTGTGAAACATTTGGGGGTTAAACTCCTTCGGTACAAATTCAATTTTGCGCTTATTAAAATTGTTTAATGTTACTTTAGCGTAATGTGACGACGCTAAATCGGGCCAAAATATAATTTGTTCACGTCGATGATGTTTTTTGATGAATTTTTGGAGTGCTGGCAAATATTTGTCCATGTAAGTTTGCGCACTTACAGCCAAACCTCTTTTAAAAAATATTGGCTCACTGATACCGCGCTCGCTGATAGCCAGCCATAATAGAACCTTCCCTGGAAGCTATGTTTTTGCAATATGCTTTTCTTTTTCAGGCGCTTTGTGGTCAGAAGACTCAAAATAATATTTTGGTACCCATTGATTCCCCTCAATCGTAAAATATGACTCATCATCCATCACACAGATGTGTGGCGAACCGCACGAAAAACATTTTTTTAAAAATCGGCGTTGCTGGGTTTTGATAACTGCTGCTTGCTTGTTGGTAACAGCTGGAACTTTTTTTTTTCAATTTGCGCTTTATGTCTATTTTCGGCGTATTTCCTGATAGTTTTTTTGTCAACATCGTACTTCCTTGCCAATTGTCCGTAGGATTAAGCACTTCGCCCAACGATATCAATTCTCAAATAGGAACGCACTTCAATGTCCTGTAAAGAGTCCTTTTTTCACCGATCCTTTTTTCTTTCAATGCTTATTTTATTCTCGAGCAACTAAATCGTCTTATAGATGAAGGTTTTTTTGAATCCTATCTTTTTAAAGTGGTGAAAAGCTTCATTCTTTTTCGTAGTGAGATTTTCTTCACAAAATTTCCAAATCAGTTGCCGACGTTGTAGTTCTGTAAGCATCATTTTACCAAGATAAATGCCCAAAAAATTGATTTGTGGTACTTATTGGTTAAAGATAATTATTGTTTAAATTTTTGCACATATATTTTTTTTGAGAGTTGTATACCTTGTTTTCTATGCTAACTTTTTTATTTGTTCGTATTTCATTCCCCACACGTTAATGTACTGTAGCATGCACTTTTGGTTTGATATAATCCAAATAAAGTTTTTGAAGTCCGGACACACACAAATGGAGGTAGGCTCAATGCATTCAACCATCGAGCGTGCAAAAAAAAATAAAATTATAAATCACCCTAAAGAATGGGAAACAATTATGCGGAATTCGAGATGTCAGAATCCATATTTTACCAACGAGATGGAGTATACTGACTTTTATGATTTAAATAAACTTCTTGATAGTTTTCCATAAAATTTCAAGAAGGATTCGAGTGGTGAAAAGGTGTCATGGCTCCACATAAAAGTAATTAAGGCTTGCAACGTGGACTTCAAAAAGCGTCAAGCTAAAAAAAATACTCTTCCCATCTTTCACTATCTGCATCAAAAAAGGGGGACTTATTAAAACTATGTGCTGAAGGATTGCTGAATAAAGATGCTGAATGGTTTTTTGAGAACTTACAGACTTCACAATTGGTATGATGATGAAAGCGATGGCGAAATTAATTAAATATGTTAAACCAAATCCTGTTTCTATTACTTATTATCTAAATTTACATACTTACAACATGGTGTAACTTGCTTACCTTATTGTTGTTTATTGTCATACACACACCTCCGTACCTTTATTATTCTTTTACTTTTTTTTATTTATGTGTTCACTTCATGCAAATTTATATGAGTATGTATTGTGAACAATTGTATAAGGATCATTCATACTTATAATAAATCATTCGCTATTCATACCGCGTGCATCTATTCTCTCTATTCATTCTTTGACCATAACATAAGGTCATTTACGTTGTTTTTTGTTCTGTGTTTACTTTAAATTAAACTAATAAAACAGTGTCTAATCAGAAATGAAATGATGTATCCCATACAAATAAAATAGTGTATAATGATTTCATATAAAAATGTTCAAAGATAAAATAGTGTATAAGCAGATGCTTTCAGAAAAATGGGCTTTAATGGTGTTTCTAAGTAAACATGATTACATATTTTTTTGTGGATTAATAGCTAAGGAATCAGTGCAAAGTGTGGTGTATTTAAGATGTGAATATTTTTAATAAGACGCGTACAATAAAAGTTTAAAGTAGATCGATTGGTTTATAAAAACTTCCAATTCGTTTTTCTCAAAACTATACTGTTCATGTTACACTATTTCATTATTCCAGCGACGATTTGCTAAACGACATCAATTGATACAAGTTTGGCCGATCCTTAAAAACCAACTTATTATCACTGTCAGGCTTCTAAGTACTTAGTTTTCTATTGGCACAGAAATAGATTGTGGAATGAAGAACTGATTGAATTCTTCTATGCTGTTTTTGTATTTCTTGTTTGCTTAATTACATATTTTGAAGCAGGATTCCACACAAAAAATCCATAAAATTCCTCTTAGGTGTGGTTTTTATTTGCTAAATGACATCTGTTGAAGCAAGTTTGACCGATCCCTAAAACACCAACTCATTGTCAGCAGCTTCAACTTAGAATAGAATAGATTCGCTTGAACACCGATTCTATGAGCATAGAACCAAAACGAAAAAAATATAGCTACCTGGCACAATTTGGACCACTTTAGAGACTCGTTAAAACACTTTCTTCTTCGCTTTTTTTCGCTAAAAATTTCCATAGTTATGTATTCCGATCCGTGACAGCTTTTTGTTGCAAACAACACTGGCACAAGAAATTTGCTGTCGGTTTGGCAACGTGCAGAGCGTAAAAGCGTTTGTTGGTGTGTGTGTGTGTGTGTCAGCACTTTACTACAGCAGCAAGTTATTTACTGCGTTGTTGCTACAGTCTGCTAGTGGCGACAGTGGCAGCAGTCAGTTGCCTCGCTGCCGCCAACTCAGCACCGGCAAATGTGTCAAACAATCGACATGATGGCAGCGATGTTGGGTTGTTACCAAACTTTTCAGCTTCCTCCTCCCAACACCTCCGCTATGACGTGTTTTTTTTTTTTGGCATTATTGTTTTCTTTGGTTCTTTGCAGTTATTTGGGCGGTTATTGGTGCACGGTTTGTGTTTTTGTCACTCAAACGCTTTTAGCTTCGTTAAATTTTGTTTCGCTCGTTCGTTCGTTTGTTCGCAACGTTTTAGCGTGAAAGTTTCATTGTGGCGCTCAAAGTGACAAAACTTTTTGCCCATCAAACACTCCTCGCTTCAACAATTTGTTCGACGACGATATTTGCTGCACGAAAGGTATGTTGTGAAAATATACAACAACACACACACACACACGAAGTAACTAAAATCCTACCATATTCCTTTCTCTATGATTGAGCACACACACATGTGGCCCATGAGTGTATGTGTGTGTGTATCGATAGCGCCAACGAAAGAAAAAACTTTCTTGAAAAGTATTCAAATTAAAATTTCAATTAAGGAAGTGAAAAGTTAAAACCGAGCAAAAAGCAGACGCCTCTCCCACACTCCTCTCTCACTCTCTTCTAAATGTTTTTTGGTGTTGTCCGCAACTGTTCGCTCAGCTGTGTTGGCTGGTTTGCGACTTGGCATTGGTTATTGCGCTGCGTCTTTCCGGCTTTGCCATTTGACTGTATAAATAGTAAATAGAAATAAAAACGTGCGAAAACAACAACAACAACAAAAAAAACCAGAGAGGAAGGACACCATTGGGCATGTATATCAGAAAATATGAAGGATTATTAGAAAACTTTTGAAAATGTCATTTTAGCTTTTTCGTGCAAACATTTTCGCCTTCTGGCGCTCGTGTCGCTCTCACGCTCTGTCGCTTGGCGCCTTTGGCTTTATGTTTTGTGGGTGTGGCAGCCAAGTGTGAAATTGTAAAAGTTTCTCTTTTCGATTTGTTGTTGTTCTTGCCATATTTTGTTCCCATTTATTGTGAAAATCATTTAAAGTTTTTGTCACTTTGTGTTTGCGCATAAAAGCGAAATTGATTTTAAGTAGTCGAAATTAGGTGACGACGTAGTCATTTAAAATGAGTTGTGGAATTTTTCAATTATTTCGTTATATGAGAAATGTTTTCGTTTTGTGTTAAAGCATTGAACGAAACAATAAGAATTGAGCATTTATCAATGCTGTTGAAATGAATTTTCAATACATTAGTTGTGGTTAATAAAGTTTAGACATATTTTTATGTAGTTTCGATATGTCGATTTAGTTGATTTATTTATTTATTAGCACTATTTATTAATTTTTTTGAACATATAAAATACTAGCTGGGCCCGGCGGCTTTTCTCACATGAATTTTATGATTTTATTGAAATTTGTTTTCTTTCTAAAAATGAATGTTTCATAATAACAATGTTCACATAAACTTTTAATACATTTTCTACCACATCTATATTGATTTTCAAACATTGAAAAACATGCATTGATTATTTTGGATTTTGGATTATTTGGATTATTTTGGATTTTGAGTACTTTTTCTAAGAACCGAATAGATCAAGTTTCTTTTAACTCTTTGCTGAACCCGTCAGATTTTGATGAAAAATACTTATATCATTATTTCTCAATTGAAATGCATTGCCCATATATGAAGTCAATTGGCCGATTAATTCATGTTTCCCCAAACGAATTGTTAACCCATTGTGTACTTTTAACTTATCGTTAACCCCATCAGATTTTGATTTTTAGAAAAAAATTAAAAACTCAAGTTGAATTTTTTCTCGTTTGAAATGTTTTCATCATATTTGAAGTCAAACAACCCATTAAATTAAGTTTCTTCATACAAACTTTTAACCCATCGTTGACTTTGTTCGATTTTGTTTTTCGAAAAAAAATTAAAAGCATGGTTCAATTATTTTAATTTCAAGTGTTTTCACCAATTTTGAAGTCAATAGGCCCATCGGTTTTTTACATAGTCTTACCGTATACGAGCCTTAACTTATTGATGACCCCGTTAGATTTCAGGTCTCAACAAATGTCTAAACATGTCTAGTCTCAAACATGTCTATGTAATTTTTATTTTAAATGTTTTCACCATTTTAGAAGTCAATAGGCCCATTAGATCTCATTTCTCCATCTGTTTTTCAACCTTAACACATGTTTGGCCTTTTTAAACGCCGAATTTCAAAAAATCCCTTCTTAACTGAAAAGTTTGAACTGAAACAAAAAGATATATAAGGTTTCCGAACCAATTAAGGGGTAAAAAAGCATCTGTTTTAAAATCCCATTTCTCTAGAAATCAGAATTCACCAAAAGCCAGAATGGCACCGAATGGTGACGTTGCTGAGTAGGATCTCTCGTATCTATTCAATGAAAGTTGCGTAAGCTTGTACACACTGAATAGCTGAAACTGAGAAATTATGTGCTCAATTGTACCACAGAAGGATTCCGGCCCAATTACGAGGTTCAAAGTCTCTGTTGTTTTGGTGCACTTCTTTCGAAATCAGGATGAACAAAATTTACAGAATGGACACATTGCTTCGTATCTATTCAACAGAATTGATGTTTTATCTAGTACGCCTGTAGACTATGAATAGCTGAAGCTGAGAAATGATGTCTTCTCTAGTTGCACAAAAGGAATCTAGTTCAATTAAGGATCCTATCTCTTGTATCTATTCAATAGAACTAAAGTTGTATAAGCTTGCAGACTATGAATAGCCGAAGCTGAGAAATTCGCTTGTACCACAGAAGAATTCCGACGCAATTAAGATGTTCAAAGCCTATGTATTGTTGGTGCACTTCTTTCGAAATCGGGATCACTTAAATTTACAGATTGATCACATTGTCGATTCAGACCTAAAGTCGCAGAATAATCACATTATCTCATATCTATTCAATAGACTTAATGATGAGTTGCGTTGTATGAAAATTGGCAGTGTTTAGGCCCACCGTTGCATTCGCGCAACACAAAACTAAAGCATACTAACTAAGCATATTTTTTGTTTAAAAATCAAAAAAAAACATTTTTCAAAACTTATTTTTAAATAGTTTAGCATTGCAAAATGCAGCCCACTAAGGGATTTTGATAGGTTTGAAGAATAAGTATTTTTGATTGAATTTCAAAAATTCCCCAAAAAAAACCTTTGACTTTGGATCGAAAAAAAGTATGAATATTTAAATAATTTTGAAATTTGAGTATGGCAGAATCTAAAACGATCAATCCAAGTCTTATGTCTTTATGAATTACTTAATATAGCGAAATTCCCAAACGTTGCGCAAACGCAACGCTCAGGGCTTAATGGGTTTAGTCACAGAAAGTCACCTAAAGGTTAGTCTAATTAAAGTGTTCCAAATCTCTGTCTTGTTAGCACAATTCCCTCCAACTTGAGATCCCTTAAAAACCACAGAATGAAGACGCTGTTGAGTAACATCTCTCTTATTGATTCGTTAGAATAAAAGTTAAGATTTCCTGTGGACTTAGTATTAACTGGTATCCAGTAGAACAGATCATCCTCGATGTCTTTCGAGTTTCAAGTTGTACCATCGTAATCATTACAAACAAATTATACAGCAAAGAAAAACAAGTTGAACATTTGCTTAAAATTAGTTTCTACGAAGTAACCTAAGTTTATTAAGCAATCGACTATTTACGACCTTCGACCTGGAGGCCTCCTCTGTTCATTTAACAAATCGAACTTGAAGAAAACGGGCCCATTATGTGTTCGGCTTCGACAAATCCCCGAACAGATGGTGGTCTTTAATTGCTAAGGATTCGGCAAGTAGATACCAGTGCACCAGTTTCTATGAAGATTTTCCAACTCTTGAGCTTAAAAAACGAATTGCATTTACTCTTGCAATACGAAATATGGAAACTAAAAGGTGCCAAGTCAGCCTCACCAATGTTCCAGCTTTTACAAACAATACTGTCTCGACTTTTGACTTTACGACGCAACACGGGCAGATAATCCATACATCAGTTAGCAGTGGCGCACGTAGGATTTTGTTTCGGGGGGGAGGTTTTGTGTAACTTGGTCGAGAACTTTGAAATAGAATAGAATGGACTGAGATCCAAAACATGTATATTTTCCCTACCTGACATATTTTGGTCCTGAAAGTTCAAAATAGAAAATTTAGTTAAAAGGAAACAATTTTTCTCTTTCATTTGATACCCATATCCTTATCATTGCACAACCGCAAATATTTAAAAAAATATTTTAAATTTGTGTCCTTAAAATTTTAAAGTTTTTTTTAAACAGGACTTTGGGCCAGAAAATTAAAAACTGACTATGCCATGTTACTATAAATGACTAGTTTCACGCCTATATCAACATTAGGATGGGTCTCGGCAAAAATAAAACGGTGTATCTAATAAATGTAAAGTTTGTGCTTTCACTCAGTGCATCATAACTTTGTAATTTTTCTTTCGATTCTATTGATGTTAGGCTTAATATTTGCACAAATAATATATCTTTCATCTTAGATTTTAAAACCAAAGGAGATAATTTATTTATCTATAAAAAAACATTCAAAAATTTATGAATTTTGAAAATGGTCGAAAAACTCATTTTTTTTGCAACTTTCACCATTAGTAATTTCTCCAAATCTCATCTGATTTGGACAATCTGTATATCTCCGGAAAGACTAAGGTATTATCTTCTGATCGACGAACAGCTTGTATTAGTCGGATGATTCGTTTACGAGATATCTACTCATAACTGAAACAACAGGGACAAAGCTGGTTTTCCGAAGATTTTTCGAAAACGCTTCTTAACCCATTTTCGGCCGCTGCTCGATTTTTCGATCAGCCACTTTGAAGGAGAGTAGCTCTGCACTTAGACATTATATCTTTGAACTTTTGATGCAGAAAATAGCTTTGGTCTTTTGGTAACCCCTCGAAATAATAATTTTTTTAAAACGATAAATTTAGAGATGTTGGCGAAGGCACGAAAAACGCATTTTTTTTAGTCATATTTTGAATATTCTGAAAAATATATAACCTTTTCAAATTATTGATTTATTATTGATTATTTATGAAGCCTAAAGACCAAATTACCACAATCAATTGATATCCATAAGATTATGAAAATATTTTTACCTCTCAGCCCCGCGTACTTTTCAGTGGTCGAAAAATCGACAATTGGCCAGAAGTCGCCATGTATGTACATATATAAGCCAACAATTGTTTGTTTTCATGCTTGATTATTATTTGACTAAAACTATGTACATATATATTTGTTTTTATTTGAAATTGAATTTTTATTAATTTATAAAAAAAAATTTGTAAAAAAAAAACACAAAAAAATCCAAAAATATTCTTGATTAAGGTGCTAAATGTAAGTCCTTAAAAGGAATTACAAAAATATTGACACTTTCTGGTAGCGGCCGAAAATGGGTTAAACAAATTTTTTTACTTTCAGTTTCGTGTTCAGCGGCCCAAAGTTAGTCTAGAAAACACTTTTATTTTTAGGTGCATTTTTTGTGTCGAGTAGTGTTATTGATGATTGAATATATATGCGACGGTTATAAATTACATTTCTGTACTAACTTAAAGATATTTCAGGGGGGTTTAAACCCTTAAAACCCCTCCCCTGTGTGCGCCACTGACAGTTAGACGCCAAAACAAAGTTAGACACAATCGATGAAAAGCTGCACAGAATTTAATTGAATTGACGGAACAAAAGCAGCAAAGCCGGAAATCAAGACGGAAGGAGACGGCGTAGAACTTGATGGTGGTTGTAATAGTTACGTGAATAGGCACAAAACTTTGCTTAAATGGTGTGAAACGAGCAAAAGTACGAAGTGCAAAAAAAACCAATAATATCAACAAAAGTAAGGCAAATAAGAGCACAAAATAAAAGTATTAATTACGTGTCTATAAGTTCGTTTAAGAAACGGCCGCATGGCACGCCGCACAGTTACACACACACACACACACACACACACTCGCAGGCAGACAAACACACACACGTACACACAGCAAACGAGAAACGGAAGCGGGCGTTGACGGCTGGCTGGCAATATTCCCGAGTCACACGCTACCCGAGGCGTTGTTTTTACGCCATCGAAGTGTAGTTAAAGGCGGCAAGCAATCACAAAAATTTCACGAAACTGTATGAAGACGAGGGAATGAGAAAAGTTGTTGCTTTTTTGTTTTTGTAGGTCAAAAAGTTTATTATATACAGTGGCAATAACGGTCGATGTAGTTGGTGGTATTGTTGTTGTTGTTTTTGTTGATGGCGGTGATATTTTATTGTTGTTGTTGTTGTTTTTTTTTTTACTCTTTGTCACAATTTTGCCCACATTATTAGTGGCAGTGGATAAGGATCAAAAAGTTAGCGTTCACGTTGTAATTAAAAGCGATGGAAACTTTATTAAAAAGTAGGAAGTGGGTGTGAGCACAAATAACGGTAATGAAGACAGGAAGGAAGTGCGTTAATGTTAAAGGAAAGTAGATGACAACAAGCAAAATTCGCGAGATGAGAGACTTTTGTGTTTGAAGTAGGCACAAATTATGCAACGAGACGAGAAGCTTTAACGAAATGATGAATGAATAAATGAACGAATGTAAAAGCCAGTTGACACTTTGTTTATTGAGACATTCAAATATTTCTGTCAATAACAATGACAGAAAGGGTAATCATTTAAACATTATCAGCAAATGATACTTGAAATGGCCAAATAAAATATTCAAACTTGCTTCAAAATGCCAATTTGACGTTGCTTTTTTGAGCCACAATTAGGCGAAAATCACTAAACCGATTTAAATGAAATAAGCATCAAACGGTTTTTTATGTAGGGAAATGGTACATAAGTTATATGATATTGACCACGCCCACGCCTCTTACGCCCACTATGGTAACAAAACCCAACTATGGTATGCTTTTGTAAGGCAATATGGGTATCAAACGATTCAGCGTGTCATTGCGACTTACATAGGCTATAATATAATTGGCCACGCCCACTTTCTGGAACACTAAATTAACAAAACCAAGCTACGGTACATGTCTGTAAATCGATATTGATATGAAATGATTCCATGTTTCATTGATGTTAACATTGGATATATAAGATTGACCACGCCCACTTTATACGCCTTTACGCCACGCCTACTATAATAACAAATCAGCTATGGTATAATTGTCATAGCAATATGGGTATCAAATAATTCAGCGTGCCATTGCGCCTAACATAGGCTATAATATAATTGGCCACGCCCACTTTCGGCGCCCACTAAACCAACAAAACAAAGCTACGTTACAAGTCTTTAAATAATTATTGATATCAAATGATTTTGTCTTTCATAGGGGTAAACATAGGCTATATAAGATTAATCACGCCTTCCTCATACGTGTACTCGACACGCCCACTATACTAACAAATCCGCCATGGTATATTTAGTCATAGCAATATGGGTATCAAACGATTCAGCGTGTCATTGCGCCTAACAAAGGCTATAATATAATTGGCCACGCCCACTTTTCACGCCCACTGACCTAACAAAACAAAGCTACGTTACAAGTCCTTAAATAAATATTGATATCAAATGATTTTGTCTTTCATAGGGGTAAACATAGGCTATATAAGATTGACCACGCCTTCCTTATACGTGTACTCGACACGCCCACTATAATAACCAATCCGCCATGGTATATTTAGTCATAGCAATATGGGTATCAATCGATTCAGCATGTCGTTGCGAATTGCATAGGCTGTAATATAATTGGCCACGCCCACTTTCCGCGCCCACTAAACTAACAAAACAAAGCTACGGTAGAATCTGTAAATCAATATTGATATCAAATGATTCTGTGTTTCATAGGGGCAAACATAGGCTATAAGGATTGACCACGCCCACCATATCGTCTGTCTGCAATGTCCATTATGGTGACGGAAACTTATTGTGGTATATTTATGAAAAGCAATATGGATATTAAACCATTTAGCATGTCATTGCGGCAAGTGTAGGCTATATAGAATCGGCCACGCCCGCTTTTTGTTATAGTGACAGTACATGTCTGCATATCAATATTAATATCAAATAATTCTGAGTTTCTTAGGGGTAAACATAGTTCATAAAATGTTGTCTACGTCCACCTGACGCACCTCTCTTCTACGGCCATCATTACAACAGAAATCAGCTATGGTATACTTTTAAAGGACGATATGAGTATTTAACGATTTAGCATTTCAATAGGGTAGAATACGGCTACACGGCATTACTCACGCCCACTAAAGTGATATAAATTAGCTAAACAATATTTTTAAAGTCTAATTTGGATATCAAACGATTATGTGTATTATTAAATTATTAACAACATCTCATAGTTTAATACTTATTATCAGGGAAAGGATTTTGTGGAAATTGCCTGTTTTGTTTGCTGCTAGATAGAGCATTTCTGATTGAAAATGAGCACGAATTAGGTCGTCCTGATTAGAAATATACCACTTTTATTTTGCCTTTTTTTGCCTTAAAAAGGCAGTTTGCCTTTTTCACCCATAAATGCCTTTTTTTAGTGCCTATTTTACCTATAAATGCCACAAAATGCCTTTTTCAAGATTTGTTGAGCGCCTTTTTATTTTTCTTTCATTTTATAAATTTTTCCCCCTTTTGTTTTGCAAAAATACCTTGAAATTAAAAAAAAATTAAGTGGCAACATTGCAATTTCGTTAACTGATCGATGTTTTTACATTGATTTGATCATTCCTAAGCCGTTATTTTTTGTTGTGTAGTGGAAAATTTAAAGAAAAAAACATGCCAAAATCAAAAAGTTCGGTTAGCGCAAACCTTAACGCCCTATTTTGCCTTTTTAGGCAGTTTTTAGTGCCTTTCCATGCCTTTTTTGCTATTTTATTTTGCTTTTTTTATAGGTTTTCAGGTCCTTAAAATCGTTTTCCTGCTTATTATATTTGGTTTCGATATGTCAAGTGGTATGGATTTATCACTCTTTCGCAAAGTTTGATTGGTAGTTAGTCGTGTCTGTCTATCGGAGAAAATTTGACGGGGGTTGGACAAGTCCAACTCAATTGTTCGATATAAAAAAAAAATGAAATACAAAGTCACCGTGAGCAAAGCCGCAGAGAACAACAATATAGTTTTGTATAAAAGCAAGTCAAGCAAAATTTTGTTATTATTATTTAATTTAGTCTACAATATAACATATTATAGCTAAGGTTAGTAAAGTTTTTACTGTCATGTCATACGTGGCTGACATGGAATTACCCATTCGAGGGGAAAAACCCCCTACTTCAAAAAAGTAATCATTGTGTGTGATTTTTCCTATAACTTAAAGTTTCGTTGCTTGGTTTACAAGTCTCCGTTGTTGAATAATTTAGTTGTTGTTGTTATAACTTTTTCCATTGTAGTCTATATATTTGATTTGTTTACAAAAGAAACGTATTAGGGTCATCGACATTTGAAAGGAAATGATAACGTGCAGCCATAAAATTACAGAGCCCAGACAAAAGTCACAGTCCCAGTACATCAGACAGAATTCTTTTGTTATTTTTACATTTTTCTTAAATTACTCTAAAGAAAAGCGGGGGCTTTACTTGTCTATTAAAATAGAAAAAAATAATACACAATTCTTAGAAAAAAAAAGGTTGCTTTTCTTATTGCGCACATTTAAGAAAATGAGAGCAATTTCATCATTGCTGGTATTTTATCTGTGAATTGCGTCTTTTAAATCGATTGAATGCTACAAATAAATCAACAAAGAAGCAAAATAACAAATAATGAGGGGGCATTTTTGCTTTATGCTCTTTTAATGGTAATAAAAGTGGTACAGAAATGAGAATCTGTAGATTATAGAAAAAGTTGAATGAATTCTATATTTAGTTATATTGAATTTTTGCAACATTTTGCAATTTAAAGATCAGAAAAATTTAACAAAAATTGCACAAGACACAGCTTTCGTTTGCCATAAGCGCCTAGAAGTGTGTGGAATTGTGTAGAACAACAGAAAACTGTGTTGAATTGCTGTCTACAATTAAAACCAAGAAATGCTTCTTGCATTTTTTAGTAGCGCCCAAACTTATGCTACAACTATGAAAGAAAATGCATTAACCCTAAGTGCCTCTTTTGTTCCGCTTCATTGTTTAAGTGTCATTAACCTATTTCGAATGAAATACAAAAACAACCACAACACTATGTAATAATTAAGCTTAGCATTTCAAATAAAATAAAATAAATTTCAATTCAATTCGACACTTAAATAACATTAAAAATGTAACATTAGCTGCCATCATAAGCACCAATCACCGGGCAGTCAGTCAACGAACCGGCCAACAACACAACTGCGCCTCACTGCAAAATCCCCTTTTGGGAATTATTGTTGCTTTTATTTACCAAATACATACACATTGTTGTTGTTTTTGTTGTGCATTGTTATCGAATTGAAAGCGCCGAAAAAAAATTAAACAAATTTAATTACAGTGATTTGCTATCGGTCAGTAATCGGTCTAATACCTTTGATTGCTCATCGTCAACAGCAACAACAACAACAACAAAACCAACAATCGCACAAATACAACAACTACAACTCGAGAACATAATAATTGCCAATTTTTTATTCATTCGATTAGGCTGTCAGCAGTAGCGGCTTAAGAGGGGGGGCGGAGGGGCGGACCGCCCCGGGCCCCGGGCTGCGGGGGCCCCCGAGAGAAGTTTGTAACTATATAAAAATTTAAAGTTTTTCAAAACTGAAACTTGTAAAAGACTATTTGCGCTCCACAATGGTTGTTGAAGGGTTGTTTGTCACTTTTATCAATTGAAAGAGACACAGTATCGACAATTGACTTTGTCGATTTTTTGCAAATTATCAAAAAATGTTTCCTCGAAGATTGCAATTTTTAACTTAAAATTTTGTGCAAAATATGCAAATACAAAATTCTAAGTTAAAAATTAAATATCGCAATCTTAGAGTTTGCTTGTAAACTTGTGTAAATTACACAATTACTTAACCTCATTAAACTTTGTAGAAGTCAAACAAATTTACAGTTATAATTATTATTATTATTACAGTTATTGGTTGGATAAAAACACATGTCCCGGAAATCCGGTTTTCGAAGGCAATTGTATGCTCCTTGTAAGTAAGCTAAATATGGGCTTCTTACATGCTGTTATGTAGGGGAAATATGTTTTTTCAGGACTTTTTTTATAAAGTCACTGCTACTGGGTTTTATAAAATATTTCTGTACATTTTTGAAGATTTCTACTCGACACGAAAAATACACCTAAACATAAAAGTGTTTTCTAGGGGGGGTTTGTGTAACTTTCTTGAGAACTTTAAAATAGAATAAAATTTAGATGTATGAATCTACAGAGTGAAATCCAAAACATGTATGTTTTCCATACCTGACATATTTTGGTCCTGAAAGTTCAAAATAGAAAATTTAGTTAAAAGGAGACAATTTTCCTCTTTCATTTGATACCCATATCTTCATCATTGGACTACCGCATATATTAAATATTGAAATGTCTATCTCCTCAAAATGTTAAAGTCCTTTAAAAAGGACTTTGGGTCAGAAAATTTAATACTGACTATGCCAGAATACTATAAATGATCACTAGTTTCACGTCTATATCAAAATTTGGATGGGTCTCGGCAAAAAAAAATTGTTTCGCACGGTGTAATAAATGTAAAGTTGGTGTTTTGACTCACTGCATCATAACTTTATAATTTTTCTTTCAATTCTATTGATGTTAGGCTTAATATTTGCTAAAATAGTATATATTTCATTTTAGATTTTAAAACCAGAGAAGATAATTTATTTTTTCTATAAAAAAATATTCGAAAATTTATGATTTTTTAAATTGGTCGAAAAATTCACATTGTTACAACTTTCACCGTCAGTAACTTCCCCAAATCTCATCTGATTTGGACAATCTATATATCACTAAAAAGCCACTAAGGTATTATCTTCTGAACGACGGACAGCTCGTGTTAATCGGATAATTCTTTTAGGAGATATGTGCTCATAACTGAAACAACAGGAAAAAAATCGTTTTTCGAAGATTTTTCGAAAACGCTTCTTCAACAATTTTTTGGTTTTCAGTTTCGTGTTCAGCGGCCAAAGTTAGTCTAGAAAAAACTTTTATTTTTAGGTGCCGCGATTGGCCCATTTTTTGTCGACAATCGAATCCTCCTGCTCGGGTAGCTTAAAAAAATGGTTTTTTTCGAGATATAAGATGGCATTTGGAAATGACAAATTTGCTCCCCCAAAAGTTTTCCTAATTTCACGAAAGTTTTTATCAATTTTGGAGAGATGTAGTAAGATTATCCTTTTATTAATTTTTCATTTTTTTCTCTGGGATTCTATTGCTTTCTATAAAATTTCAAGCACATACTATATATGTACGTTTAAAATAATTTGTCTCGTCGTTTAAAAATAAAAGTCCGTTTACTGTTCACTGGAATACAAATTAAAAAAAAAAAAGCAAAAAGCATAAACGGAAATTCCCATTATTAGTTTTGTACGCAAACTTATGCTGCACCGTTTTGTGGGGCCCCCTCAGCCGTCGCCGCCCCGGGCCCCCGAGCAGCTTAAGCCGCCACTGGCTGTCAGCAATTTTAGCGCACAAACAGAACGAATGGCAACGACTGTGAGAGTAGCAGCCGCCGTTCGGCAAATAGGTCGCTCGGCAGGTGGGCCAACGTATCGCTTGTCGACAGGTGTGCAGCACACCCAGCAACAACAGCTATCAATTGTTGGCCATCACAACGGCTGATAATGAAAAATACGCATAATTCCACAAAAATAAAGCATTTAAATATAGCAAAATAGAGCCGAAAATTACATTTGCGTAGGCAGAAAAAAATTCGTATCAGGCCGATGAAAAAAAATTGTATTGCTTTGGTGTGAATGTTCGAGTTTGGTTCTTATTTAGATTGTGTGAATTTAAATGCTTCTCATTGTAAATAATTGAGTGGGTATTAAATGATCTGAAATAGGGTCAAAATCGATTCAAAAAGAAAATGTTACATGTATGTACATTAGACTGGAATTAGTGGACGATTTTTCGATTTCGATGCTCCGCAACCTCTCATTTTATGCGGTTTGGTAAAAAAGTGCATGAGCCAAAAAAGTTTGGGGCTAGGGTGGGGCTAAATGGCGTCGCATCGAGGTCAAAGTTCACAAAAACGCTGGGAAATTCGACAAATTGCCCCACAGCTGGTCAGAAGTTGCTCTTAGAGGGTTAAAATCTATGAATGACCCCCACTAGTTTTATCTACTGAACATTTCTTTCAAACATACTCATCCCCTATCTTCAACCCATAATGGGGCTCCCATACAAAATGGTCGTTTTTATAAAATGGGCGACCATTGCTCCCAGGTTGCCCCCAGATGTATCAAATGTATGGCCGACACCCATCTCTTTTTCCTTCCGAATGTTTCTTCTAAACATATCTACCCGCTAACTCCAAGTCTTAAGGGGGCTGCCATACAAAAGTGGCCATTTTCTATGCCATTGGCTCCCCACTTGCAAATGTAGTAGTTAAGTAAGCGAGAAAACATCGTACCTCGGAAACTACTGAACCGATTTAAATGATTTATTCAGCGATCACCAACATTCTTGAGTACAAAAAATACAAAATTAATTAAGGTTCAGCAATTCAAGGAAGGGTTTCTTACATCAGATTGTGACGGAAAATGAAATATTCTACGTAAACCTCAAGAAGAAAAAATACTACGCTATGTCTGGTCACCGACCTCAGCATCAACGCCAAAAACGCATTATTCTTAATTCTATGTATCTGGTGGGACCAAAGGGGAGTTATATACTATTAGCTTCAACAACCTGACAATTCCACTACGGGGGATCGGTATAAGCTACAATTGATTCGAACAACAGTGGAAACACGAGCAGAGACATGACAAACTTATTCTTTTCTATGACAACGCTTGGCCTCACGTCCCAAAAGTCGTAAAAAAAATTTTGGAAAACGCTCTAATGGGATATTTTACCGCGCCCACCGTATTCTTCGGACATTGCTCTCTCAGATTACTGATTGTTCGATGAATATAGCACCATTTGGCAGGTCATCGGTTCACTTCTTTCCCAGAAATAGAAAATTGGCATCTAATTTGGATTTTGAATACCAGATGGAATTCGAAAAATTATTGAGAGATGGAAAAAAGTTGTAACCAACGATGGTCAACGCTTTAATTAATCTTTCCATTCATTTGTTTTTTAAATTAATGGATTTTCAACTACATAAAAACTGGCCAAACTAATTTGTACTCTTAATACAAGTTGGATGGACATCTCTTATAGGCATTTTTTTACTTTGAGAGACATTTCCTGTTCAGAGCACAACTTTCGAAATAACCGTTATCATTATTGGTATTAACTATTGTAACGAGAACCCTGGCACACTCCGAGCTCGCGTGCAACCATGCGAGCGGGCTGCGGAGTAAAACGACAGTTGCGTCGTGGAGGTGAAGGCAGACAGCTGCGCGAGTGAACGCGGTCCTAAAGTTACTTTTTGTAAAACATTACTCTTATAACACTCCATTCTCAATAAAGAAAATTATTTAAACAAAAGAGTGAGGCCTTCCGACAGTTCAGAAGTGGGATAAAGAATTCCTGCCGCCGGTTAAGCAGGAAGACGTGTTTTGTATCACCCGAAAACTGTACGTGCGAAGCGTTGAGAATGGCTGGTTTGCAAAAGTTCGCGCACATTCGCGAAAACATTCGTCGCGGTCGCAAAGAACATATAACGGCGCTTCACCGCTTCATTTTCGAATTCGAAGGCGACAGGCATAATCGCCAGCGACTCCGCGAATTTGAGGGGTTCGTGTACGACGAAAACTCGGAGGAGTACGCGGCAAAAGCTGCATACGTCGAGCAGCATTTGTCGGCAACGAGCGTAAACGCGGTCTGCAACTTACTGGGGTTAAATTGCAGGGTGGAGAATGCGACGCGTTACATTTTTCGGAATTTGCGCCGAGGAAGTCTGCTGTGCGCAGACGCAACTGACGATGAAGGCAGCGATACGGAAGACGAAGATGAATACAACGAGCACAACGACGGCGAGCACAACGACGGCGAGCACAACGACGGCGAGCACAACGACGACGAGCACAACGACAACGTGCAAAATGATGGCGCTGCGAGGAGTACACAAAACGCGCAACAACAAAGACGACGAAGCGACGATATGGCGGCGCGTAACCGCAGTGATGATCGATTTTTATCATTTGATAACAATAATTCAACTCCCGTGCGCAGTTCGCGATTTGCCTTAAATTTTCGAGACATCGAAGATTCGATACGTGTGTTTGACGGGTCTGATAATCTGCCAGTCGAGGTGTGGCTAAGCGATTTTGAAGACACAGCGGAACTCATGCAATGGGATGAGCTTCAAAAATTTCTATTTGCGAAAAAGTCCCTTCGTGGCCTGGCAAAGTTGTTTGTTCAAAGCGAAAGAGGGGTAACATCCTGGGGAAAGTTGAAGAAAATTTTGTTAGAAGAGTTTGAAACGACGGTGAACAGCGCGCAATTGCACAAGCAATTGAGTGAGCGAAAAATTAAAAAAGACGAAAGCACGCTGGAATATTTTTTGAGTGTAAAAGAGATGGCATCGCGGGGAAATATAGAAGACAGTGCGCTTGTGCAGTACGTGATAGATGGTATCTCTGATACGGGTGCGAATAAGACAGTGTTATACGGAAGCAAAAATTTGAAAGACTTTAAGGAGAAATTGAAGGTGTATGACATAGTGCGAGGCAAGCGTAAGCCAACCGCGGAAATAGAAAGATTCGAGAAAAAGAACGAAACAGCTAACGACAATAGAAACAACAACCACAACAATGAACAGAAAGTGCAAAGATGTTTCAACTGTGGCGAAAAAGGGCACAAAAGTGACGCGTGCAAACATAAGGACAAAGGAACAAAGTGTTTCAATTGCGGTGACTTTGGACACATTTCTCGGAAGTGTAACAAAAAGGGACGCAGTGAAAACGAATGCAAAGGGAGTGCATCCAAAGCCCAATGCAATACGATCGCTGAGGTGTCGGAAGAAATTATTTACAAAACAATTGACGTGAATGGTGTGATGACTAACGCGTTCGTGGATTCGGGAAGTTCACGGTCACTCATTCGGAAAACATTTGCTGCACAATTCGGTCCTGCAGAAAAGTGCTACGTTCGCTTAAATTGTTTCGGTGGCGGACAACATGAATGTTTTGAAAATTTAAAAGTCAATGTATTGATTGATAGTGTTCCGTGTAACGCTGTTATGCTAATCGTAGACGATAGTGAGATTACGTGTGATGTATTGCTCGGTAGAGATGTACTATGTGCCGGAGGTAAACGACTTGTAATCGAAGGCGAAAAGTGTTGGATACAACCGAAATGTGTTAATGTTATCTCAACGATTTTACCGCAAAGTGAATGTGCAAAGCTTAACAAAATGTTAAAAGAGTATGAAGATCGATTTGGCAGCGACACAGCCAATATCGGTAAATCAAATATTTTGAAAATGAACATAAAACTTTCGACGGACATCCCGATAAACATAAAACCGTATAGGCTACCTTTCGCGCGTCGACCTATCGCAGATGCAATCGTTCAAGACTTGTTGAAAAATAACATTATTCGCGTATCGGATTCAGCCTATGCGTCGCCGATAGTGCTTGTTGAGAAAAAGAATAAAGAATTTCGAATGTGCGTAGATTACCGGCGGTTGAATCGAGTTACTGAAAAGTTGCCATTTCCGATGCCCATAATGGATGAGCTTTTCGCAGTACTCGCCGGGAATGTGTTTTTCACGACGCTCGATTTCAAGATGGGCTACCATCAAATTGAACTTGAAGAACAATCAAAGCAATACACCGCGTTCGTGACGAGCAATGGGCACTATGAGTACAATAGAATGCCATTCGGGTTGGTTAACGCGCCGGCAGTATTCCAACAGATGATGAATAAACTGACCGAAAAAATGAAGCCGTGTGTTGCTATTGCGTATTTGGACGATGTAATAATTCCTAGCCGCACCGTGGCGGAAGGGTTAACCGCGCTTGACCGGTTTTTAACTCTTCTGAGAAAGAGCGGATTGACCTTGCGCCTCGATAAGTGTCAGTTTTTGGCGGAAGAAATTGATTTTTTGGGACATCGAATTAATAAGCGCGGTATAACGCCGGGTGCTGCGAAGGTCAGTGCAATTAGAGATTTTAAAACGCCGACAAACGCCACTGAGGTCAGACGGTTTTTGGGATTAACAGGGTTTTTCCGGAAATTTGTCAAGCAATACTCACTGATTGCGAAGCCGTTAACCCAACTGACAACGAACGCGGCCGCCCAAAACTTTGTGTGGGGGGATGCCCAAAAGGATGCATACAACACTCTGATCACGGCGCTGTGCAGCGAACCAGTCCTGACCTTATTCAACTTTAATGCCCGACACGAGGTTCATACCGACGCCAGCAGTGTAGGCCTGGCAGCGGTGCTTCTTCAATCAACGAACGACAGCAACACATGCCAAGCGGTTATGTACTTCAGCAGGAGCTGCACAGAAGTTGAATCGCGCTACCACAGTTACGAGCTTGAGGTGATGGCGGTGGTCGAAGCTCTTCGTCGGTTCCGTATTTACCTCTTGGGAAAACCGTTCAAGGTTGTAACGGACTGCTCAGCAATAACCAGCGTAAAGGACAAATCGCAATTAATTCCACGAATAGCTCGATGGTGGATGCAGCTGTTGGAGTATGATTTTGAATGCGTGCATCGACCGGGCACACGCATGAGTCACGTTGATGCCCTCAGTCGCGCCCCTGCTGAACCCGTACCGGTACAGATATCACAGGTATTTACAAACGATAGCGACTGGTTACTGACGATGCAGCTACAAGACGATCAAATCCGTGGTGTAATCGAAATACTCAATGGAGTGCGAAAATCAGAACAAACCAAACAGTTCAAAAGGGACTATACGATGCAAAACAACAGATTGTATCGGTGCTACAACGGCAAGTCTTTGTATGTGGTACCGAAAGCAATCCGATGGCGGGTTGTTAAATATTGCCACGACGATATGGGCCATTTTGGTATAGAGAAAACGGTGCAGCGAGTTCTGGAACATTTTTGGTTCTCGCGGATGCGCAAATATGTGAAAGACTACATCTCTGCATGCATCGAATGTTGCTACAACAAATGCAAGGGTGGCAAGCCTGAAGGGACGTTATACATCGACGCTATGGAGCCGTTCCCGTTTCAACTCTTGCACATTGATCACTTGGGCCCCTTTGTTAAAAGCAAAAAGGGCCACATATACATTCTCGCTATCAGTGACGCCTTCACGAAGTATTTGATAGTGAAACCGACACGCAACACGAAGACACAACCGGTAGTTCAGGCGCTATCCGACATCAGTAGCTATTTCGGGCTACCCAGACGAATCGTGACGGACAGGGGTACCGCCTTTACGTCCAAACAATTCACGACGTATTGTGAGCAGAATGATATACAACATATCAAAACCGCGGTACGAACTCCTCGGGCGAATGGCCAAGTGGAGCGAGCCAATCGTACTATCCTCGACTTTTTACGAACATCAGGTTCTCACGCGAAAGCATGGGACGAACAGCTTCTCGACTTGCAGTGGAGCATCAATTCGCAGAAAAACAGCACGACGGGATTCAGTCCGAATCAGTTGCTCTTCGACTTCAAGTTGCGTGATGTTATCCGCAATAGACTACTAGCAGCCACAATTGATGATAACGACGACACCACCATGGAGGAAAAGCGTTCCTTAGCACTACATAACATCCAAGAACAGCGCGAGAAATGGAAGCAGCAGTATGAAAAACGTCACAAGCAACCTACGGAATACCGCGTGGACGATTTAGTCGTGATCCAAAACGATTTCCAAGCAACCGGCGAATCCAGAAAACTTGAGCCGCGATATCGTGGGCCCTATGTTGTAACTAAGGTGCTGGGCAAGGATCGATATCTCCTTGAGGACATCCAAGGTATGCAGGTAAAGCAGAAGAGATTTTGTTCGGTCTACTCATCCGATCGAATGAAGCCATGGTGTGCACTACCGCCAGATTTGGACGCGTTCGACAGCGGCGACGAAGACGAGCAAGAGGCCATCGGGACGATGCCAGAGCAGGATGGGCCGAGTTGTAACGAGAACCCTGGCACACTCCGAGCTCGCGTGCAACCATGCGAGCGGGCTGCGGAGTAAAACGACAGTTGCGTCGTGGAGGTGAAGGCAGACAGCTGCGCGAGTGAACGCGGTCCTAAAGTTACTTTTTGTAAAACATTACTCTTATAACACTCCATTCTCAATAAAGAAAATTATTTAAACAAAAGAGTGAGGCCTTCCGACACTATTCCACACTTTTTAAATTTTCCCTTCTTTCCAATTGGTTCGCATCTCTTCAGCATTACCCAGTGAAATATTTTACCTTTGAATAAGCTCCCATCCTTTCCATTCTAATGAGTTGTGATAAGCTACTCGTAGCACATTTTCATATTCAGTAGTATTAGCGCAACAACAAAAATACTAAGCAGAAGAGTCCGTCCCACTTCCGGCGAAAATCGGCCGATGACGATTCCTTAGAAGAAATAAAACGCATAGGTTATACCGATGCTGATTAATCGGTTGGACTCTACTAAGCAATGCCAGTTCGGACTAAAGGGGAACATAGCCCAGCACATACATCATCCAAAATAAGCTCATCAAAGGCAGGAACCGCTGTGTTGTCTAATAACACCACCTACCACCACCACCAGCTGCAACCGGTTAATCTCTTACATGTAACAAAGCCTTAAGTTTCCATTAAAATGAGACCTCCGCGAATTTAACATCTACCCATCTTTCTTTTTCATTTTAAAAATTTAAACGCAAGTCAAAATATTTCATTTTTAATTTTGTTATTCTTTCAATTTATTTATTTATTTTTTAATATTGAATTTTTTATAATTTATTTATTAAATTTCTTTCTTAAGTAAACAGCTAAACTTTTATTAAATCTCTGCCAATTTTGATTAATACACCAATACCTCACTTTGCGTCGTGGTTGCGTTCCAAAAAAACACGACGCAAAGTGAATTATGATTTTCTATAGCAAACCATGTAAAGATCGATGATAGGTTCCAGCGTTACGAAAATACTACTTTTTGAAAAGACAATTTAACAAAGTAAACATTAAAAAAACCAAAATAATATAACTCTGCCAATAAATAAATTGGAAAAATATTTACCTTTTTTGTAACCAGAAACAACCCGTAAAAATTTATAAAAATTTATTATTCTCTTTAAAAAAAAGCACAACACACTAATTGAAACGTTATAAAAAGCACAACACACTAATTGAAACTAAATTCTAAAATTAGCAAAACAAAGTGAAAATAAAACTGTATTAAAATTGCGTTGATTTTCAGTTAGAAAGGGAATCCCCGAGTTTTGATGGCATGGCGCAATTAGAAACATAAGTCGTGCCATCTTTTAGAAAAAAAAAGAAAATTTAAAAAAAAATTCAAGACTCGAACCCAAAACAACGCAACTTCGAAAATCTAACGACGTACAGTGAAAATTAGTACTAATTCAGCAGCGATGCAACTTCGAAAAAACGCAAAACGAAACGACGCAAAGCGAGGTATTGGTGTACTAAAACTGTAAGGTTTTGTTAAATATGATAAAAAATCCTGTTTTAAATTAGTCGAACAGTACACTTTCTGTTCTTTCCCCTTCTTTTTACTACAAATCTCACACCAAAATAAAAAAACCCCACCTGGAACCTCAAGACATAATAAATTTTTACACCTGTTTACGATTGTTTGATTGGCAACAGCTAACACTAAACACTTATTGCAATCGTTACCAAAGTTAGAATTAATCAATAAAGCTACCAAGACAATTTTAAAGATTGGCATAACCATAAAAACACCCAATTGGAAGAAAAAAAACCCCACAACAAATATAAAAAAAATAAATAAAAGTTAATTTGCATTATTTTAATTGAGCCACACATTCAATCAGTCGCTTATACACACACACACACTCGCGAATGCACAAGCAATCATATAGTATATTACATTCATTAATGCCAAAGCATTAGCCATGACAAGGCGCCAATGCCCAACGCAACGCTACACCTGCAGACGAAGGAAGACACTGTACAAGAAACATGAAAATACAAAAATAAACAAAAACACAAACAAATAGCGCGCAACAAGCAGTTGCGCTGAATAGACATACAACACACAGCATTAGCAACAACAGCGACTACAAGCAACGCGGGCGAGCATTGTTGCTGGCGTGTAGCGCTTTTCCGGGGGATTACACGAAATGCGAAATGAAGACGCCGCCGTACAGTGTGGCGCTTACATGCAAAATATGGGCAAAAACAATAGAAGCGTTGGGTGATTTTCAGAAAAGTAGGAAGGAAATTCAATACAACGAAGCTCTCGCAGAAGCAACAGAAGCGTGTAACATCTACGAGTGAATGCGGTTGGTATGAAAAAATTAAAAAAAGTATTTTTAATATTTATGACTAGCAGGCAGCGGCGGCTTTGCACACAGGTTTGAAGTCAATGAGCCCAATAAATCAAGTTTATCTTGACACTTTGTTGACCCCGTCAGATTTTTATGATTAATACTTGTCTAAATATTTCAATAGGGAAGTCAATAGGGCCATTAAATCATGTTTCCCCAAACAAAGTGTTAACCCGTTGTTGACCCCGTCACATTTTAATTTAAAAAAATTGAATTATTTCTCCTTTGAATTGGTTTTACTAGATTTGAAGTCAAAAAAATTTAGAAAATCGTGTTTATGCATACAAACTTTTAACCCTCGGTTTACCCCATCAGATTTCGAGTTTAAAAAAAAAATGAAATTGCATGTGAAATTATTTCTCATTTGAAGTGGTTTTACTAAGTTTGAAGTCAAAAAACTAATTAAATCATGTTTTTCTATACAAACTTGTAACCCATGGTTGACCCTGTCAGGATTTTGATTTTCGAAAAAATGAAATGAAATTATTTCTCATTTGAAGTGGTTATATCAAGTTTAAAGTAAAAAACCCCATTAAATTATATTTTCTATATAAACTTTTAACCCATGGTTGACCATGTCAGGTTTTGATCTTCGAAAAAATGTAAAACACGTGTCTAATTATTTTTCATTTGAAGTGGTTTTACTAAGTTTGAAGTCAAAAAACTCATTAAATCATGGTTTTCTATACAAACTTTTAAATCACCGTTGACCCTCAAAAGTTTTGATTTTCGAAAAACTGAAAAACACGTGTCGAATTCTTTTTTTCATTTGAAGTGTTTTCACAAATTTTGAAGTTAAAACACCCATGAAATTATTTTTACAGTTTCTCTAAAAAAAAAAACCTATTAACTCCTAAGATTTTGTTTTTCGACAAAATGAAACACACGTGTCGAATTATTTATCATTTGAAGTGATTTTACTAAGTTTGAAGTCAAAAACTAAAAATCTAAATCATGTTCCTCTAAATACAATTTTAACCCTTTCAATACTGCGGGGCTATATAAGTCCCAGATAATGTTCAAAAATTACTGCTGCGAAAAGTATTCGCTTTTAAAGTGCTGGGATGGGACTAAACAGTAGTCTGTAGTCAGTACTTCACAACACGTGTTTTGGTTAGCATAACCTAACTAATTCATACTTGGTATGCGTTCAGAAGTGTAAGCGTGCTCTTTATGCATAAAAAAAAACAAAACAAATATCTGAAACTATGTAAACATATTCTTTTACTTATTTACAGCACATTTAGTTCAATTATACAGAAATATCTTCACTGGCCAAAAGTCGTATTGAAAGGGTTGTCGTCGTTGATTTTCGAAAAAAAATAAAATTCCGTATCTAATTATTTTTTATTTCAAGTTTTTTTTACCAATTTTGAAGTCCCCATCGGTTCATGTTTCTTCAGTTTCTTCCTGAACCCATTGTTGACAAATTTAAATTTTAACTTTCGAAAAATTTAAAAATACGTGTCGAATTAGTTTTGAGTTGCAATATTTTCACCAAGTCATCTTCATCTTCATACAACACCCTAACCCAAGTCTAAGGGGGGCCACCGTTAGACCTCTAATTTTTAAAAACCCGTCTAAGCGGAAGTTATTTTTTTAAGGGGACCTATAGTTTAAATAATATAGATTCAGATCAAAAGATCTATCAATCTAAGATTTGCCGACTATTTCATGTCATTTGTACGGATATCTGTCTTTTTGTACAAAAGTCTGGTTATTCGTTTGTTGGTTTCATTTTCACATCTTTGAGTTAAAGTATTAGAATGAAATCAGGTACAACTAATACCGGGCTTTCAGCTAGAATGACTGAAACTGAACTTAAAATTGTTGTAATATATTCACTTTAAAGTAGGGTTGCCATACAACGACATTTTGAGAACAAATTAAATTTTTAAATTGATTAAAATAATTTTGTGGTTTAAGGATATTTTCATTTGAAATTTAATGAGAAGCTAGATCTTTACGGTTACTGCTAACGTTAAGAAAGTTAGTCTGCTAACCCTAAGGACTTCAATAAAGTCTATGCAAGACCTTAGGACCAGCCAATTTAACCTAACCTCACCTACTTCGAACTCATTAACAGCCAAACTAACACAATTTTCCCACTTGAAAATTATAGTTCCAATACAAATTATGATACATTTTCAAAATGCAATCAATAAAGTTAAATTTAAGACCATTGTATTTGCTTACTTTTGCCCACTGCTTAGCCAGACTAGCGCCAAGTCAAGACGGAAGCCATTTAAGGCGCTCAATCGACGCTAGTTGGTTTATTGGCGGCGACGGCGAAGCGGATTAGTCAGCCAGCAGCCGATTCACTTAAGACACTGCGAGACAGGTTAAAGTGCACCGCACTTGCGTTAATGTCAAACGACAGTGACGGTTGAAATTTGACACCTCTAACTAAAGTAAATGATTGCAGCGTAGCGAAAAATTTACTCGATTCTACTTAAGCGAATATTTACTGTTTTGTATTTGTTGTTGTTATGGCAGCGATAATGGGCAGAGCTCGTGTAAATTGCTGTGATTACAGCAACATTGCTGAAATGTAAACACTCAACTCGACTAATCACAACAAATAGACGAACTATGACAACAATAGCAACAACAAACGGAAACAATTGAACCGCAGGTGTGCAGTTACTCATGCCCCACTGCCAGTACAAATAATTGCAGAGCAATCGGGAGGCGGCGATGTCATTAATATTAGTCGCATTTGTCACATTGATTCGATGTGAACCCATAATCCACGAACATAATTATTAGACTTCTGCGCGATTTGCGCGGCGTCCGCCTACGTGTTGGCACCTGCGGCCGAACTTCAATGCGGTTTCAATGTGTAACATTACAGGAGTTAATTACGCGTTGTTGCAATTATCGGGGCATAATTTTGTGGAAATGGCTTTACGAGTATTTTGAAGAACGCAAGTTTTTATAGATTGCCAATTGTTATTAAAATATAAAAATATTTTCACAAAGTCTGGTCATAGATTGAGTCAAAATTTAGTGCAGTTAATTGGTTTTTTGTTTTAACTATTTTTGGAAGCTTGCAATTATATCCATTCGTCTGCGTTGGTCTCTGTTTGTAGCTTTAACATCCATTACAGAAAGTTAGACTTCTACGTCTTTCCATCTTTAATTTTTCATTAGAATCTTAAGCCAGAATTGAGTAGTAACTTTCAAAGGAATTAAAATGTAACGAAATGTGGTTAGGTGTGTACTGAAGCTGGCACTCAGAACCGATAAAATATGAATGTATTATTTTATTTTTTATTAACCTTACTTCCAATTTCTATATATTCACAGACCACTGGAACAAACCCAATTCAAACCCAGCAATTTTGTGCCGTGTTTTATATCCAAATTTGTTAGATTTTAGAGCATTTATTTGAATAACAACGGTCATCAATTTTAGTTTCTATTATTCAAACTTATTAAATGATTTTCAGTGATTTAATTCCTTTAATTATGTTTCTGCGGTATGGCCAGAAGAAGCATCGGCAAAAAGGTGTTCGATACGTTAGTTGGAGATTGGCGGCGAAGAGGAAGACTGTGTCTAAAAAGGACATAACATACGAACAATTTCTGTTATGGTTATCGTTCCGAAGAAGAAGAAGATGCACTGCTGTGCTGCTGCTGATGCACTGCTGTACTGCTGTGCTTAACCCTTTCGCTATTTTGTTGCCATATGGCAACATGCTACTTTGTGGACGTCTGCATCCTCTATGGTTGTAAGAATAAATTTTTTGTTGGTCTTTAGAATAGTTTGAAGTTTTAGGAAAAATACGAAATTAATAAACTGAATATTTAAGTTTAAAGAAGAGACGTATACACTTTTTTTAATGGTATATCTTGACATGGTAAAGGAAGAAGAAAAAATTAGAGAACTTTTTAATTTGACATTTTCTTTCAATTTAGATACTTTTTTTTAAATTTTGGTTGAAGTAAATGAAGAAATATTCAAATTTTCGTTATGCGTAAAATGTTTTTGTTTAAGTAATTATTACAGTCACAACGATGTGGTTGGTCTCATAGAAGAACACTCTAAAATACAGGGTCCGAGTATAAAAATTAAAAAATGTCTTATGGAATGTTGGTAATATAATCACATAGAAGCCTAAGACGTAAAATTTAAGATTTTAACTTTTCCCAGTGAAAACCTGTAGCGAAAGGGTTAACACTAGAATGCCAAAGGTAGTCATTTTGACTACATTGAGGTCTTTTATTGTAAATAACTTTTACTGCATCGCTTTCTAAAAAATATCTAACGTGACTTTTACTAATTTTTAAAGCTAAATGGAATAAATGAAATAAAATTATTGTACAAAAAATTGTTTACCCCAATTTTGCAACATTTACCTTAATTGCCCAAAAGGAGTCATTTTGACTACCTATATAAAATTTTCAGCAAATCTTACTGATAAATAGGCAAATATGCATCTTCAATTGCGAAATATGAAAATTTCAAATATTTAATTGCAAATATTTAAAAAATGGTGAAAAGCAAATATTTAAAAAATATTTAAAAGATGGTGAAAAGGTTCAAAAGATATTAAAAAAAACTTGCCAAGTCAGTTATGGAAGCGCCTGAAAAATATTCCCAAACACCCCACTAAGTGACGAAATATGTGATTTACGCAAATCAATATTCGCACATTAACAGTTGACATCGCCGAAATGCGAGAAAAAGAGCGCACGTCTAGAAAGAGCACAACGCAGTGTGTGAATAGCAATCAATGAGCAATCAAAAAGTTAATATAAACAAATCAACAGCAACAATCAATAACACAATCAAGTTTACAATCCCAACAAAAACAACAACACAATCAATAAGCCACAATCAGCCCAGCAGCGAGCAACGCAAGTGAAATGACAGCAACAGAAAGTGGAGAACAGAAAGTGGAGAAAATAAATCGGCAAAGATCCGATCAGAGCGGTGCGAGAGTATTTAAGCTTCTAAATATCACAACGCCATGCAGTATTCAGTTATCAATTAAAAGCGAACAGAAGACTGACGGCAAGTAGCAGTCAACGCAAAGCACGCGTCCCAGAAGCTGTCAAAGTGGCAGCGAAAATTGGCAGAAAAAATTGGCCAACAAGCGACGTGAGCATTTTTACAGAAGCAACTACAGCAACGCGACCAACATTTTAGTGTCGGCTATAACAATCAGGACGGACACAACAACAAGAACAAAGGTTGAAAGGCAGAAGCAAACGACCACAAGCGCTAACATTGACCGCAGCAACAGCAGCAGAAGCAACAACAACAACAACCGGCACAGTAATGACAACAACCAGCTGTGCGACTAGTAGAACAAAAACAAAACCAGAAACAAGAGCAACCGATGACATAGCAACAACAACAACAAGTAGTGCAAAAACCACGAAAACAACGGCAACAACAGCGCGAACCGGTACAACAAAACAGCATCACCGCATGTTGGCAAAAATGGCAGCCACTATAAATTCGCCACAGCCAAAACTGCAACGGACACCGGTGCCGCTGACATCGACAATGCGTTGGCTGCCGCTGTCGCTGCTGGCAGCCGCCGTGGCCGTGTTTACTTGTGAGTTAATTGTGAATGAAGTGTGCAAGCAAATATGAAAATTGCACGAAATTGGGCAAAATTTCCCATGCAGCAGCACCAGCACTCCCTGCACTCTCACCGTCCCGACCCGCTGTTCGTACAATGGCAAAATGTTGATACGCCATTTTTCTTTTTCCACTTGCAGCGTCCGCATGTGAGGCGGCCAGCATAACAACAAACCATTACAACAACAACAAAAACGATGACAACATGGCGCTAAACGACACGCGTGCCTGGCGCCTAATCACGCGTGCCGAGTGGGATGCACGAACGCCCACCAGCACGTCGAACTTCACGGGGCCGGCGCCCTACGTCATTCTGCACCATTCGTACCAGCCGGACGTGTGTCGCACGACGGACGCATGCAAGGCCTCGATGCGTTCCATGCAGAATTTCCATATGGACAGCCACGGCTGGCCGGACATTGGCTACGGCTTCGCTGTCGGCGGCGACGGCAATGTATACGAGGCACGCGGCTACAATGTGGTCGGTGCGCATGCACCCAACTACAATAGCCGCAGCATTGGGCTGCTGCTGATTGGCAATTTCGTGGGTACGTACAGTCGCTGTGTCGAGGGCGCAACAGAGCAGAGCTTGACCAGTTGAGGCAAATTTGATTTGTGGCTGGTGCGGTTTTTGTGAAAATTCAAAATTACTAAATGCTGAATTGAATTTTATGCTTGGTCTCACTTTGCAGAAGAGATGCCGCCCGCGCCCATGCAACAAGTGGCACAGGACTTTATTAAATACTCCATTGAAGGGGGTCATTTGCACGAGGATTACGTGCTGCACGGACATCGGCAGGTGCGCGAAACCGAATGCCCGGGCGCGGCTCTGTACGCGGAAATACAAAAGTGGCCACACTGGCAGGAAGTGTAGCGATACATGACACGATTTGTGGACCATTGTGGCCGTGCGATGTTGGGAATTGTTGTTGTTGTTAGCAAATGTATTTTATTTATTTATGTGATGAAACATTTTTTATACAATGAAGTCGTTTTATTAAAAGATGGTAAAATAAAATTTGTATTAAACTGAAGTGAGTTTAGTTTTTCAAATTTCGGTGAAAATTTAGAATTTAATAGAAAATTAAGTATTTGGGGCATTTCACGTCAAGCGGACTAGCCAAAAAAAGTGAGGTCATGAATTTTGTTTATATTCTGGTCAGTTATACTTCTAGTAGACGTGGATGTGTACACCCAATTTTTTTTTTCGTATGATGTTTTTTTGCTGAGTTATGAGCTTTTAAAAATTCACTAAGAATAAAGTCGTGAATTTTTGGATGCTTATTATCTGTTGTAATTGTAATTTTGTGTAAAAATCCATCATTTCCAGCTATGTGTATGTACTGTATGTGCTCTAAGTCTTAAACAGTTGGAGATCACGTTTTAATTTTTTTTTGTGGAGAATTAGTACATTTAAAGCTTTAATTTAAGTTAAAAGAATTTAAAAAAAAGTCGAAGTTACTCAAAACATCGATTTGAAATTTTCACTTCCGGTTTACTATACGTAAAAAAATTAAAATTTAGAATTCGACAAAAACAAAAAAACAACAACTTTTCTATCAGAAACAATATTTTTTAGTTTTTTTTACAAATTAATTGATACAGATAATAAGCATCCAAAAATTCACGACTTTATTCTTAGTGAATTTTTAAAAAATTGAGTGTACACATCCACGTCTACTAGAGGTATAACTGACCAGAATATAAACAAAATTCTTTTTTTTGGGTTGTCCGCTTGACGTGAAATGCCCCATTTAGTACTTCATAGAAAATAACAAATATTAAAAAGTTATTATCTGTATGAAAATTAAAATTGAAAAAATATTAAATATGAACATAAAAAAACACTGAAATATGAAATAAAACGAGCAAAATAGAACAGACAAAAGATAAATTAAAAACAAATCTATAATGAATACAAAAAAATTAAATATACAATAAAATATATAATATTTTAAATTAAAAATAGAAATATAAAATGCACAATACAAAATAAAAATTATAAAATGAAAAGTATAAAAAAACAAGATAAAAAATATTAAATATAAAAGAGTATTAAAAATAAAAATAAAAAATATAATGAATAACACATAAAATAATAAATATAAATTGCCCAAAAAAATTAAATTGAAAATTAACAAAAAAAATTATAAAATAAAAAATATATAAATAGAAACCAAAAATAAATACAGAATTAAAAAAATTGAAGTATATAAATTATAAAATATTAAGTAGAAAATCTTAAATACAAAATAAATACAGAAAACATAAGATATAAGAAATAAAAAATTAAAAATTAAATATAAAACACAAAACTCAAGATATAACATATAATATATATACTATAAAATATAAAGTACGAAAAAGATGAAATATATAACACAAAACTTAAATTCTAAAATATAAAACACAAAAAAAAAGAAAATATAAAAAAGTAAAATATGTATAAAATTTAACAATAATACATAAAATATCAACTATCAAATACAAATATTTAAATTAGAAAAAATATATAAGATATAAAACAACATACAACAAATATAAACACAAAAACAGAAAAAATATATAAGATATAAAACAACATACAACAAATATAAACACAAAAACAAAAATATAAAACACAAAATATAAAATATATAATGAATAATATGAAATGTAAAAAAATTAAATAATTAAAAATTAAAAAGGATAAGGAATAAAATAAAAAACATAAGAATATAAAATGTAAACAATGTAATATAAATTATAAACATAAGCAAAGCAAAAAATGGAATATATAAAATAAAAATAAATAACACAATAAAAACCAGAAAATATAAAATTAGAATTAAAAATTAAAATTAAAAATGAAAATGCAAAAAATATAAAATTAAAATTAAAAAAAAGAGAATTCAGGTCTCTCTCGTATACGAGGTACTTCTACAACGCGTTTTCGATATAACGCGATTTAAAAAAAACAGTATTTTTCATTATGTTTTTTAATTTTTTAAATAAAGTATGAATTTTGATTTTGAGTTGGAATGTACATACATCTTTAATTTAGTTCCTATTTTATTTTGGAAAAAGCTTATTGGAACATAAGCCTAAAATTTATATGAAAGTTAAGTCTTCTATAACGCGAATCACATAACGCGGAATTTTCCTGGAACGTTACCACCGCGTTATAGGAGGGAGACCTGTATATAAAATAAAAATAAATAACAAAAATAAAACTATAAAATATAAAATTTAAAATTAAAATTAACAATGCAAAATAAAAAATTAAAATTATAAAATGAAAATTATAACATAAACAATAAAAATAAAAACTTTTCAAATAACATTCAAGATGAAGAAAAAAATATTTGAATTATAAAAGTTCAACTAAAGAATAAAAAATGTAAAAAAAACAAATAAAAAAAGAAAAATTATTAACATAAAAAAATTAAAAAATTAAATACAAGTCCAAAATTATAAAAAATATATAAAATATTAAATACAAAATTAAAAAAATAAATATATAAAATCGAAAATGAAAACATACAAAGTAAAAGAAAAATATATAGTAGGTATATAAAATATATATAGTAGGTAGATAAGTACATACATTTAAAACAAAGTAAAATAACAACACATTGAAATTGAATAAGTTCTAATAAAAGTATAAAATAAAAGAAAACAATATACAACAAAGCGAAATCAAATTGAACACAAACCAAACAAGTTATCAGTTTTTTTGTTTACACTTTCGTTAAGATGAGGCGATGATGACGCAAAATGCTAATCATTTTATTATTCAGTTAATCTTTAAATACCGAAGCATAAAAAGTATTCAATAACAAAAACAAATAAAGCAAAAATCACTTGTACAAATTTGTATAAATGTGTCGTAGTCTAATGGCTTATCGGTTAATTCATACACTGAAACAAAAATGTCAAAACAAATAGCAAAAATTCGATGCAGAATTTTCGAACAAAAGCTTTAACCGCACAAAATGGTAGCAACTTGTAGGTGAATTTGGCTGTTTTAAGGCGAAGCACACTTGGGTCAGAGAGTCCAATACCACAGGATTAATTTCATTTTTCTGGGACTCGAACTACCCAGAAGGAGTAAAGAAGCCTACTAAATAACGTGTCAGTCTGGTTGATGAGATGATGCGCCTGTACGAGGTTTGAAAAGTTTTCGATCTCAACATGAACACAGCAACACTGGTCAAGAAAAGGTACAAAAACTGTGTGTTTATATTTATAGCTTCTGCAGAAATCATAGGCTCCATGACCTAAGCCTAATCTTTTTATCTGGCTACCAGGGTTGTAGTGTCTAGAGAAAACATCAACAACTACTCCGTCCGTGCGTATTTTGAGACGTTTGGGAAGCTATCAGTTCAGTTTAGGCAAAGTTTTTGCGCTGTGTGAGGCCGCCCAGGCAATGTTGGCGAAGTCAATAACTACTTTCCTTTCATTCAGTTTAGCAGATACTCAGTGGACTGCATAAGACTGCAAATTCCAAGGTGGAGCACCTTGATAGTGCCTTGTTTTGCCGCTGGATCTGCTCTGTAGTCCCTTTACTCCGTTCTCGATAGCCGGAATAAAATAAACAACTAAATTTTATCTGAAATTTGATGTCACAAGAGGCTGAATAGGTAGCGTTGGTAGCTTTAGATATTTTCGACAATACTTGCTACACGAATTGGGGTTAGGTGATAAGAACACGACTTGCTGGTGAATACAGGTACTTAAGTATCTACTTGTATAAAGGATTGTTCAGGATTGCCATAATCCCCTAAATGAACTGGGAGACCATAACTCTACAGAATTACACTGGATCTCAGGAGACGAAGGCAACGAGCAACGCAGTGGTTGCCTTGCCCAAACCATTTTATGGATTACTCAGAGGACACATACAAGATGAATTAAGCAAAATATTAATGAAGCATGTTGAATAACAAACCTGAATTATTAACGTTAACATTCGTGTTCATTACACAAAAATGTTTGTGCTTGAAATGTTACACTATAAACTAAAATATACGAAAATACACAAATGACACACATACACATTGCATAGGGCCTGAGGCATTCTATTTATTTGTGTGTATGTATGTGTATGTGTTTATAGTTTATTTTACTGCTTGCGAATTTATTGAGCAGTGCGTTATAAAAGCCGTCAATAAGTCACAGCGGCAGCAATAAACAACAACAAAGAGTCGTACTAAACTACGAATCATAAAAAAGGATTCCCCCGGCAACGATAAAACAACAAGAACAAAACATATTCAATTAAAATACTAAACACCAGCAGTAGATATCGCAAATCAAAGAACAAAATAATCAGAAATTTTTGTTGGCATTACACTATGCAACAAAGATAAGCATGTTTTTCAAGGATGAACTCAGACCTTTAACTTCTGTAAGAAAACTTACTTCAAAACCCTGCAAAACTTGGTGTATCAAAATCCCTTAATTACATGTTTGCCCAGACTTTTTTTTTATAAATAAAGTCAAAAAGAAGTTGAGATTTTGTAAAAATCATACCCTGAAAAGTCACTGCTTACAAAAAACAACAATTCCACCTTTCAATTCATGTCTTCCTCTGACTTTTAATACTTCTTTAGAGGAACAGTAAAATCTTAATGTTTGTTACACAGTGCTGTCAGCGAATTATTGCGATAATAAATGCGTTTGGAAGTATGTGTGACCGTTCGCAAACTGCGCTACCGGACGATATCGCGTCGCGCTGGTGCCAATTAAGACGACGATTGATGGGTGGGCAGACCCCAAAGCTGCCGTCGAACGAAAGTAAAAGACCCAACGTACCAAAGGCCGAATGGTAGCAATTTTTTTTTTTGGAATTTGTATTTGGAGTGTTAGTGTCGTTATAGGTTTGGACCGATAAGATTTAAGTGACACAATCACACAATTGTCTACAAACATTTTGCTGACCGGGCTGACTGGGCGGCGGCACACAACACATTTATAAGTGGCAGCCGCAGTGTCGGGATGTGATTTTGCAGTGTGTGCACACTTTTCAGACAACAACAACATTAAAATAGCAAAAGCAATTAATTGAAACTATTGAGTGGTGAGATTTGATGAAATTTGTTAGTGAAATATTTCATAATGGGCAAAAATATGGAAGTGCTAAACAATGGCGGACAGAGCAATGAGCCCACAAACAGCAGATGTGGTAAGTACGCCACAGCAGCCGTTGATTTCGTCAAAATACATTTTAACAGTTGGTGCAGAATTTTTTAATATTTTTAGTACCGCGAAAAAGTTTAGACAAAAGAAAAAATCCCCGCAAAAAAAAAAGATTAACGCACACATAGGAAATGTACAAAATTTTGCGCAGCAATGATTTGCCACAGTTGCCAACTATTTTCGTGTGTTGTGTGGTTATTGTTGTTGGCATTGAGGAAATTACCCAAGAAAAGTAAACATTTACATTTGAATGTTGCTTGCCACTATTTGGAGATTTCCACAACGTGGAATAAACAAACGAAATTTTAAGTAAAAACTAAACAGATCTGACAGCAGGAATTCACTTTGAGTTTTCACCGCACAATGAGACTGCAAGTTTGTCTCGGTGAATCCCCGTCATGAGCGCAACTAAAGGCAAATTGCTGCATGGCTTTGTGAGCAAAGTTTGCGCTGAACGTGAGAACAACTTTTCAAGATCAGAATAACATTATTGCTTGTTAATCAAGTAATTTCATGTCACATTCAACACGACATCATCTGACAAAATATCTGAGCTTTTTTAATAATTGTTTCGTGTTTGTTTCTATGGGAATTTACAGAAAACATTCCAAAACATAACAATTGACTATATTTCTAAAACATTACTGTGAATTTTGGTTTTTAAAGGGTTTTGAAAAGATATTCCAGTGTTATTTGGAAATATTTTTGAAAGATCAATGTGATTTTTACATACATATATAGAAAGCTAAAGAAATTAGATTTATCATTTCATATAAAATATGATAATTCAAATTGTATGAAAATATACCAGAAACGACTGAAAAGTTTCAAACCTAACAAAGACTCAAGACTTTTTTCTTTATAGTCTCCTTGTTAGTGCAACAAAAAGCGTTGGAAATCTTCATTCGAACACGTTTTTGTCTGAAAAGTTTCCCACCCAACAAATATTTAAGGATTTTTTGTTAAAATGAATTGTGATTTTTCAACATAGCCTTCTTCTAAGTCTACACAGTCTTCCCAATGATGCTCCCATCCCTTCAACTTGCCGGCCTCGATAGTTCAACGGTTCGATAGTTCATACTAGAGGCTCTAGGTTCGATTCCCAGCTCGGGCTGGTGAAACGCTCGTCTACTTCTATCGCTATCCACATGAATCCGATGTGGATTATAAGAATCGGTAACTCTTGGCAGACGATGGCAAAACTTCCAAGTGTGAAAAAAAGCATTAAACCCTGAACTTTATGTTCCGTAAAAAAAACTGGAGCAACCTTTCTTGCATTTTCGAACTCGACATCCCAAAATTATAACCTCAATAGTTACAACTGGTTAGCAAAAAATCTTAGCAAAACCATCCCATCACTTTGGCTTGCAGTCAACCAATTTAGCTGATTGCAAGCAGTTGCTGTCTTCGTTCTAATTTAAGCAATTACAATAACTACAAACAACACTAATAATTTGCCAAACGCAATCAATTTCGAATCATTTCACATGTTCACACAATGCCCGCGTGCCATTAATTTTCTACCAACTGCAATGAGAGCAACGCAAGAAACGCGCAACAAAAAACAACCAACGAACACCTGCGTGTACTTCCCCGCTTTTGTGGTCAGGGCCAATGCCAATAACAACAACAACAATGGCAAATATTTCCAAATATTGATTTCAGCAAATAATTCAACACATATTTATTTCAATATATCCGTTTTCGTGAGTAGTTTTATTTTTTTAATGCGCTGCCATAAATTAACCAAACTCTTCACGCCAGTCGATTTGACCTTAAAAATCAAGTTGGGCTGAATTTTTTGAACAACAAAGTTATTGTTTTAGTGTTTTGGTGTTTACAAATTGTTGAAAAAGTTTTTCTAAGAATTGTTGTTCGTACCATTGTGGCACTTTGAGCATTCAAGCTGGTAGTCACACGCACCACAGGTGACCGTTGTGTGTTGTTTACTTATGGTACAAGTTGTTGGAGTATTGAGTTTCTTTCATATGTGCATTTCTACCAGAACAACAACAAACGAAAAAATCCCTTTTTACATGGTCAGTGGAAAAAGTACCATGAAATCACAATGAACTTTGCTCATGTTGAACAAAAATAAAAAAACAAAAAACAAACAGTAGACAATAAAATGGGCTTTAAGTTAATTTGCTGTCTTGTGTTTTTGTTGTATTGTGGCTGTAATAATTACTTAAACATAAAACTTTTTACGCATAACGAAAATTTGAATATTTCTTCATTTTCTTCAGCCAAAATTTAAAAAAAAAGTTTCTAAATTGAAAGAAAACGTCAAATTAAAAAGTTCTCTAATTTTTTCTGCTTCTTCTTCCTTTACTATGTCAAGATATACCATTATAAAAACGTGTATACTTCTCTTCTTTAAACTTAAATATTCAGTTTATTAATTTCGTATTTTTCCTAAAACTTCAAACTATTCTAAAGAACAACAAAAACATTTTTCCTGGCTTTAAAAAGAAAAAATTTCGTACTAAAAAACTTTTCAGACAGTTTTGTGATTGCTTGAGTCAGTTTTTTTTTTAAAAGCACATCAAAGTTGGATACCAGCAAAGAGAAAATACACCAAATTTTTCTAGTTTTCCTGCAAAGGCGAAAAGTAAAATCAATGGACTAAAAATGTGAAATTGTGTTTATGCTTCTGATACAGTAACTGTCAATCAAACGAGCAACTTTGGTTCTGTCGATTCTGTGCTGGTAATTTTTATGTTAAACCACGCTTTGAAAGGCCATTTGTTGGAAATGTCAATAAAGTCAAACAAATCATCGAGTCCCGCCATCATGTAATCATTGTTTCGATGACCCAGGAGCTAAAAAACATTGAAAAATAGGCCGTTTGGAATCACTTGGAATAAGATTGAAAACAAAGAGAGAATCCTTATAGACCCAAAATTTACCTATTTCTTAAAAAAATAGTGACTGGTAATGAAAGATGGACCAGTTGAGACAACATCGAGCAAAAACTGTCATTGTGGAATCACAGTAAGCCGGGCAAACGGAAGTCAAGCCGAGATTGATGGTCATGAAGGTTTTGCTGTGAGTTTGGTGGTATTGGCAGGGATCCTACCTACATTTACTATGAGTTGTGACCCTAATCCCAAATGCTGATTTCTAATTTATTACTGTCAACAACAGTGTAAAGAAAGCAATCGCCTAGAAGCGCAGTGTTGCCAGATACCTGAAATGAGTTTCGCCTAAATTTTCAATCCAATCCAAAAATTTTAAAAATATCCTAAATTTTTTTTTTACATTTATGTCATTATAAACTAAGGAATTCAACTTCTCATAAAAAATAAACATTCATTTCGTTTTTTATTGCAGCCTTTTTTATTTATTCAGCTTCAGCTTAACAACAAGTTAACACCAAAAAAAAAAACATATAAAAAAAGCGATCGGTATAAAATTCTTATTTTTCTTCGTCTTCCTTCATTCATTACATAAACTATACACTTTGAAGCATAAATATTAATTAAATTAAATTTGACACTTTATCTTTCAATATTCAAGGCTTCAGTGCCACTGATGATGTCAAATGTGTAGCCATCAAAATCTTCTTAAACTTACTTCTAAACATCCTCCTCCATCCTAAAATGTCTCTTAAAGGGCCAAGAATCTCCTAAATCTAGAAGGAAATCTCCTGATCTGCCAACACTGCAGAAGCGACCAGCTATGGCCAATAGGAGAATTGAAAACTTCATCAGGACAACGCCTGTCCCATGGTCACATTAATAGTGGCTCGCCAGAAGCTTTTAGAGTTGAATTGGGAGATTCTTAAGTAACCACCTTAAAGCCAGCACCTGGCACCAAGTGATTGCCAACTGTTTCTGTCTATGGCGACAGATTTTGCTGTTGAAAAATTTGCCTCTCTGCCTGCACAACTCTTCCAGTTTTTACCACCAGAGTTTCTATGAGTGAGATATAATATAATTACCTTAAAAATGGCAACAAGTTGTCAACCAAAGCGATGCATATTTGACCTAAATCGGTGCTAAATAAAGCCTCCAATTTAAGTCTTAAGTATTAAGTAATAGATTCTTTTTACTACTTTTCATATATTTTATCATAAAAGCCCTTTCAATATTTACCCGCTTTAAGCATTTAGTAATTTAAGTAGTTAACTATTTTGTTAAATAATTTTTGATAGCCAATTCACTCAAATAATTTAATAATCGCTGGTTTATTGAACAAGTTTCGATCAAGTGATTACTAATAAAAACCGCTGCATAGTAGACATCACTGTATCTTTACAATCACTTTTCGAGTGCACTTTAAACACAAAGAAACCCACCCAAAAAAGTTGCATTTCAAGTGCATACATTTCTATTTATTCTGATTAAATCATTCGTCGTCATTCAACGTCATAACTAATAAATGTTGTTGTGTGCGCACGCTACGTTTTTGGGAAACGTACTGTTTTCCGATTGCATATCGGTGAAGATATTTTTTATTACAAATGCCAAAATTCAAAATTTTCGGTGACTGCCCCTTTACTGTAAATCACATAAACAGTACAAGACAGTAACTGGATAATGGCGAGTTTATTGTTTCGCTGTTTGGCATTTTCAAGTATGTAGTCACCGTTTATTGGAGCCATAAAAAATCTTGGCCTTTAATGTTATCCATTACCGTCCAAAAATGTTGAAATCATAATGAAATTAACTTTTTTGGACATGCCAAAAGTTCATGAAGTGTAAACAAAGACCATTGGCTAATAATTTTGTGCAATTAAGGCACACTTGAACACAGTCACTGGTCAATGACTAATTTCAAGTTGAAGGCAAACAACGAATGTCCTTCACTGCGTGTGCAATAAATTTTACACGTTCTCGTTATCAGAAATTGTAATTGAGTTATTGAGCTTTTATTTCGAAAGGTGAGTGAGCACAATTTATTTATTAATAAATGAAATTGTTTAGCTCAAACGATACTACGAAGCATTGATTGAGTAAACGTTCTCATGCAAAACCACTTTTTGTCAACTTTTAAACTATGAAACTGTTTGAACAATTCAAGTACTGTAAGTTGTGATAAGTGAAAATTGCATCAATTGATTTAAAGCAAAATTATTGGAATTTTACTTTTTTTAGACTGACTTCAGGTCTGAATTTCAGACTCTGAAAGTTGTTGTCTACTAATTAATCAATCACTTTGTAAGATTGACTAAATTATAGTGAGAACTTTTTTGAATTGTGCTATTAAAAATGTTCATGAGTTGCTATAATAAACGTAAATAAAGCGGCAACGTAAACAGGTTCAAGTGTCTGTCGCTCAATTCTATAGTCTGGGAATACCCGCAGAGAGAGTATTGTGTTGGACAACAGACTAACTAGTCGCATATTTATATTAGTTACAGTTACTTTAGTAGTTAGGTAGGTTGGGCAGCCCCTGTATGAGAGACACTTAGGCCTCTATATGGGCCCGTTGTGATATCACAAAATCCACCCGTCAACATGTGAACACACACAGGGGGAATGAGGAACTTTCCGAACTTTCCTTTCACTCTTTGAAGTTTTTCTTTTTCATGTGGAAAACGATAGAAATAGACGAGTGTTTGACTACCCCGAGCAAGGAATCGAACCTAGGGCCTCTGATATGAGAAGCCAGCGCGCTACCTGCTGGACTATTGAAACCGGGTTTCGACTAGTTAAATGACTAATGTTAAAAGAAAAATTTGGTTTAGGGTTTGTGATGTTAGCTGATTTCCTTCAGAAGTTTGAAGTTCTGACCGGAATTACAGTTAACGTGAGTAGTGAATATTTTTATGTTAAGCTATTAACCCTTTCGCTATTTTGTTGCCATATGGCAACATGCGACTTTGTGGACGTCTGCATTCTCTATGGTTGCAAGAATAAATGTTTTGTTGTTTTTTAGAAGTTTGTTGTTTTTTGAAGTTTTAGGAAAAATACGAAATTAATAAACTGAATATTTAAGTTTAAAGAAGAGAAGTATACACGTTTTTACAATGGTATATCTTGACATAGTAAAGGAAGAAGAAGCAGACAAAATTAGAGAACTTTTTAATTTGACGTTTCGTTTCAATTTAGATACTTTTTTTTATTTTGGCTGAAGTAAATGAAGCAATTTTCAAATTTTCGTTATGCGTAAAAAGTTGTATGTTTAACTAATTATTACAGCCACAACGATGTGGTTGCTCTCATAGAAAAACACTCTAAAATACAGGGTCCGAGTATAAAAATTAAAAACTTTCTTATGGAATGTAGCTAATCTAACCACATAGAAGTCTAAGACGTAAAATTTAAAATGTTAACTTTCCCCATTAAAAAACTGTAGCGAAAGGGTTAAGCACCGCGACCATTGGTGATTTTTTGTCCAAAGCATAGAAAGTGCTTTCGTAGCATAGAAAGTGTGCTATTGTTTCTACTTCTTCTAATCTTTTCATCTCTTTTATAACTAAAAAAGACACGGCATGTAACGTACCTATAGCCAGCAATAATTCCAAAGAACTGCTGTGTAGACAAACGAATCACTGATAGCCTCTTGTTGTCCTCTTTTAAAACGATGACCCAGTTTATAGACCAAACTATGGAAATTATTGATTATTAGTTAATTTTAGCAAAGGCAATTTATCAATTCCAATGTGGATCACTGGATTGGGATATCGAAAATAAAACGTTATGAGTCAAAGTTCACAGGTTCAACTTTTGAAACACGTATCCAGAAATCCAATCTAACTTCCATCAAATATCTCTGTTTGGCTATCACACAGTTTACCAATAAAACTATTAAAATCTCTACTCAAAAGTTATTATTAGCCAAGGAAGTCTATCAACATCAATGTGGATAACTCGATTGGGGTATCGAAAATTAAAGGTTATCAGTCAAAATTCACAGGTTCAACTTTTGAAACATGTATCCAAAAAAACATCAGAACTCCCGTCCCGTAAAAAATATAAATAAAATAAAATAAAATAATAAAATAAAATTATCTTATTGCTAGGGTCTTACAATAATTCTAGAGTTTGCTTTTGAATGCACTATGTCCAACATTAAACTAATGGCGCTGTGATCTCGTTTGGGTTTATTGAGCTCTACTTTTACAACAAAATACATAACCCTGTATATAACCATAACAAACCCTAAACTAACCAACCATACCTCACTACCACATTTACCTACCATCAATTTGTCTCATTTTACTTCATTATTTTCCCGACCGGATTTATGACCGGCTAGTCAAATTAGACCAAATTTAGCGGCAAACTCAAACCGAGTTCAACAAAAACAAAAACGGTAAACATAGAGCAACAAGCAAATGACAACAGTGAGTGAGTGCAAGAGAAAATATCAAACTAAGAGAAGCAAAAGCAAAGGCGGCTTAATAAAGCTGAGCGGGTCAAAGATCGCAAATACACAGCAAGAGAGCGCGAAAAGCGGATAAAGTTAAAAAAAGCACAAGGTGGCGAAAAGTTATTTGCAGCCAGATAGCCTCAAACGCAAAGAGCGGAACCAAACAAATCATATCATGACAACAACAACAATGTAGAATTAGTATCTAGTAATATGACAGCATCCAAGAACAACAACAACAAAAATAATGCAAAAAAGTAGCAACAAATCTAATTTCGATTAATTAATTTGATTTGTACAACAAGGTGTATGTGTGTGTGTGTGTGTGAGTGTGGGTGCGAGTGTGAAAGCATGTCGGTGCAAACTTTGTATTGTTTATATTTTTATTTTCGTGTTGTTGTTGTAATTGTGGCTTTTGCGCGCTGCTACTTTTGGGTTTGACTTCAATGGATTCCATTTTATTTCATTTTATTATTATTATTATCTAATTTTATTTGATTTTATTTTACTTTATTTTATTTTATTTTATTTTATTTTGTTTTATTTTGTTTTATTTTATTTTGTTTTATTTTCTTTTATTTCGTTTTATTTTATTTTTATTTATTTTATTTTATTTTATTTTATTTTATTTTATTTTATTTATATTTTATATTTTATATTTTATATTTTATATTTTATTTTGTTTTATTTTATTTTATTTTATTTTATTTTATTTTATTTTATTTTATTTTATTTTATTTTATTTTATTTTATTTTATTTTATTTTATTTTATTTTATTTTATTTTATTTTATTTTATTTTATTTTATTTTATTTTATTTTATTTTATTTTATTTTATTTTATTTTATTTTATTTTATTTTATTTTATTTTATTTTATTTTATTTTATTTTATTTTGTTTTATTTTATTTTATTTTATTTTATTTTATTTTATTTTATTTTATTTTAATTTATTTTATTTTGTTTTATTTATTTTATTTTATTTTATTTTATTTTATTTTATTTTATTGTATTTTATTTTATTTTATTTTATTTTATTTTATTTTATTTTATTTTATTTTATTTTATTTTATTTTATTTTATTTTATTTTATTTTATTTTATTTTATTTTATTTTATTTTATTTTATTTTATTTTATTTTATTTTATGTTATTTCATTCACTTGAACTATTTTACGCGCTGCTGTACATGCAAACACACACACACACACGAACGAACACATTTCGCTGATAGCTGCCGAATTTGTTGATAACTACAAACAGTAGCTGCATATTTTGCTGTTGTTGTTGTTCATATTTAAGTTGTTGTGTTTTTTGCACGATCAGGAAACATTGCCGTATTATTGTTTTGTTGTTGTTACTTTTTTGCTTAATTTTTTTGCAGCTCGCTGGGACATTTTGTCTATAAACGTGCGAGCTGCCATCGCTCGGCAACACTCGATTTCCGAACGTCGAAACGTTGTGTGGCGCTGTGAAGTTGTTGCTGTTGTTGTCGTTGCCGTTTGCGTTTGTATTCGTGCTGATAGCACCCAACCCACACTCGCCGCAAAGGTGTCAGAAAAGCGTCAAGCCAGCTAGCAGACAGACTGGCCCGACAGGCGTTCCTCTCGAGCGGAAGCGATCATAAAACGGTCCCGGCATATTGAAGTGAAAACAAAAACTCAGTATTAAAAACATACAACTACAATTAAATTGTGATAGAACACACAAACAAGTTAAAAAAGAAATTGCCAAGAAAACGCTAAGAAAGTTTCAGTAAAGTTTTCTTCACAACTATTTCAAAACCTTTTAAATTTGAATGAAAAATTTTCAAAAATTTAAAACTTAAAACAAAAACAACACAATCAACTCAAAAAAGTGTTGCAAATTGCCAAAAACCACCAACAAAGGAAACAATAGCCACACACATACGAAAAAGTTCCTCAAATTGAACAAATTTAATTGACATTGTGTAATGAAAAACCAAATTTTATTCCACGAATTTATATAACAAAATAAAATCCAAATTGCATAAAACATTGTAAACGTTGCGGTTGTTAAATTTCATTCAATTTCCAAGTATAACTTAACTGAAATTCCCCACAACTCTCACCAATCATGACAGCATTTGGCTTATTCATGTTATCACTGCTGGGTAAGTTATCAATAATAACATTTAAGTCTAGTTTCATGTTTAATTTATTTGTTTATTTCATATTTTGTTGATAATATTGCACACGCGATTACATTCAAGGCGCTTATCAAACGGCTGGCAACAACAAATTGCCATCTAAATAGAATGTAATAAAATAAAAGCGCTTAGCTGTTGGTCCCAAGTTCAAGTTTTGACAAGTCGGCGACAGTTGAAGTTTGCCTGTTGTCAATGCAGAAAGCACCACAGAACCAAATGATGACATAAAACATGGGCGAGAAAATATGCTGAACATAAAAACACCTGGCAAAGCACTGAACTTGAAAATAAGTAATGCAAAGACAAAGATAACGTACTGAAAAATTAATACAAGAAAATATTGTTTTCGACAAGACAATGAAAAATTTTATTGAGGATTGTTTTTGATTGAGTTTAGGGGAATTTCAATATAAGACAAGACAACGATACATATAGATAACAATATAGGAAGAAATGTTTAACTTAAAGCAACACTAAAGCTGAATCAAAAGACCAATGCTTTTCTTGGCTTGAGGCGCATTGCTATCGAATCAAGAATCATTGGACCATGGGAAAGCACGTCGTGCGGCTAGAGTTCTCTTTCAATGAACAATGAAATTAAGAAGATCAACTTTTGCATCATAATACTTAACGGACGGGCCCCGTAGATTTACGATTTTCTATTGTGACTTCCTAGGACGGGCCACGTAAATCGTATCCAAGGGTCCGACATGTCTATGAGCTTTTCAAAAAGCCCATATGAAATCCTGATACAAAATAAGATTACAATATTTTAGAGAATATTTAAAATTTGTGTATTTAAGATGGTTTCAAATAATAGGAAAGGGGAAGATTTTCTTGCAGCATTAAAATTATAAAAGACTCAATGGGAATTCTGGTGTTAGGTCCAAAATGAGCACCGGGTCGTAATTTTCTGTGTGTTTCGCGAATTTAAAACTGATTTTAATAAACTAATTTCAATAAATTGAAGGCATAGTTGAGGCCCTCTTCATTATGAAACGGTCTGTAATGGTAAACTACACTAAAAAAAAAGATAGTAAACTATACTAAACTACAAACATGGCTAACAAACACTGACAGCTGACTGCTGCTCTGAAAGTTTATTCCTATACGAAAGTCTAAGCCTTCTTTCATTGTGAAATATGGTCTTGCGATGGTGAAATGTTAGACCATACCAAAAAAAATACGCTAAACTGTATTAAATTATAAAATGGCAACCAAACATTTACAACTGACAGTCGCTTTGAAAGTTTATTCTTATAGCAAAAAGGACTTTTTTGATGATAAAATAGTTTTTCAATGATGAAATGGTTCACTGTACGAAACTATGAAAATGGCTACGAAACATTGACAACTGACAACTGCTCTACAAGTTTATTCTTATACAAAAATCTTGGCCTTCTATTATTGTGAAATATGGTTTTTCCATAGTGAAATGTTAGACTATAACAAAAGAAATTTTGAACTATATTCAGTTATAAAATGACAACCAAACATTGACAACTCACAGTCGCTTTGAAAGTTTTTTCTTATAGCAAAAAGGACTTTTTTATGATAAAATAGTTTTTCAATGATGAAACTGTGTAAACTGTACGAAACTATGAAAATGGCTACCAAACATTGACAACTCACAACTAGTCTACAAGTTTATTCTTATACAAAAATCTAGGCCATCTTTTATAATGAAATGGTTTTTGTATAATGAAATCTTAGAACATAATGAAAAAATTAATACCAAACATTAACACCTAATAGCGGCTTTTCCTTATCTAAAATTTTACTACGAAAAACGCCTTTTTTGTGAGCATTCAAGAATGCAAAATCGCTGAAATACAGCAACTGGAAGAAACTAAAACAACTTTCAAATTATTGCAATTATTACGGCGCGTGCATTGTCAGTACAGTTTTTGTAAAAAATAAAAACAACAACAATTTATTAGCCACACAATTAAAGATAGTAAAATAAATTGAAATTAATTTCAATTGCAGCAGTTAATTGCTGTCTATTAAAATAATTATTATTAAAATAATCTACTGTTCACAGTTGTTGTTGTTGCTATTGTTGTGCTATTACATATAAATAAGTTTCATACATAATCCCATTAATGAATTGCACAAAAATATAATTTGTTAAAAGGGCATTTTTCATTAAAAATTTTCCTAATTAAAACATTTCAACAAAGGCTAAAGTTTGTACAAAAAAATGTCAGCCAAATATCGAAAAAAAATTCACTCAACTTTGCTACTGAATATTGCATGAATGTAGTAGTAGTTGGGGTTGTTTTTGTTTTTGTTCTACGGTTGCACAATTTGACAATCGTATAATGACAATTACACGGTTAATTAAGTACGAATTTCAATTGAGCGCAACTACAACCAACGCGACATTTTCCACGCGCTGACACACATCCAGCCAAACACAATCATATTTTCCATGCCTATTTATCTGATAACAATGCAAAGCGAATGCAACTGAAAAATTGCCAATTTCATTAAACAAAAATTCACCCAAAAAAAAACTACATAAGGAAAAGTAAACACGAAATCATAAACGGCCGCAGGTCAAAGTGCAATGCGAGTTGCTGCATTGTGCTACAACATTGCATTAATTTTAATCAATTATTAATTGTTGATTTTTACATGATTACATTCAACCAGCCAGCAGAGAGTAGGCCACAACGCCACAACACCCCAAGCGGTTTAACCCTTTGCGCACTGCAATACTCAGTCACTATTATGTATCGATGTGTGTGTGTGTGTATGCTGCGACTGTATGTGTATGTATTTCGTTTATTTACAGTTTTAATTATGACGAAAAAGCATAAAAATTGCATTGTAATTGCCAATAAAGTGTGGTAGCATGAACTGCTAATGGCGACTTAATTGCATTCAGTGAAAATGAATTCAAAAGACAACACACACACACACACAGTGGCGCAAACATGCGCACAAATACTGACACAAATGTTCGTGGAAAGTATAATGTTTTCATAACGTAAAGTCGATTTTTCCAAGAAAAAAAAATGCCAATTTGCTGCCGCCCACAAATCGGTTGAACTGCCAGCAAAATTTACACAACGCAATAGTTGGAAAATCGCGATTGACTTTTGTCGCAATCGTGTTTACAAACTCTTCGATGTAATCGAATGATGTACATGGAAAAAAAAATATATAAATTTTTAGTAAATTTCATTTTAAAAATTGGCATAAAATTCTGACAGCGCTCCTAGAGCTCTGGATACAGTTTTAATAACATCAGAGACTGTTCTGAGCTGCAGAAAATCTATTAGCAAGACTGCCAGACAGTCCGGACAGACCAGACTCCGGGACATAGAGACACAGCAGGGAATTATAGAGCAGACAACCAATGAGCTCTTAGGGTTCTAGAAGCAATTTCAATAATATCAAAGACACTTCTGAGCTGCAGAAAATCTATTAGCAAGACTGCCAGACAGCTATGTATTCACCTAAGCTGGCCTCCGGGACATAGAGACACACCAGGGAATCGTAGAGCAGACAACCAATGCGCTCTTAGGGCTCTTAATAACATCGGCGACTGTTCTGAGCTGCAGCAAATTTCTTAGCAAGACTGCCAGACAGCTACGTATTCACCTATGCTGGACTCCGGGAATATAGAGTCACACCAGGGAATTGTAGAGCAGACAACCAATGAGCTCTTAGGGCTCTGAATAGACTTTTAATAACATCGAAAACTGTTGTGAGCTGCAGAAAATCGATTAGGAAGACTGCCAGACACCTATGTATTCACCTAAGTTGGCCTCCGGGACATAGAGTCACACCAGGGAATTGTAGAGCAGACAACCAATGAGCTATGAGGGTTCTAGATAGACTTTTAATAACATCGGAGGCTGTTCTGAGCTGCAGACAATTTCTTAGCATAGATACATCTCTTCCTCTTTTGAACAGAAAGCCTCGTAGCCATACAAACTCCATACAAGCAACTAACCTAAGATGAGCTAAGAGCAACACAGGATTTACATACTACGAACCTTAAACTTTCGTCATTCTAGAGAATTTCTCTCACTAAAACGACGAGAAGAGAACCAAGGATTGGTGTTCTGTTTACTTGGCACTTATGCAAGAAAGTTGAATGTGCTTTCGAATGATTTCTGTTGAAGCTGTATGAACAAAAAACAGAAAGAAAAGGCACTTCACCTGCTATGCACTTCTTTAGAAGAAAAGAGACTCTCCTGATCAGATTCTTTGAGGGGAACTAGTCGATAGGACCATTCACAGTCGACTAGGCTTCATAAGGAGCCCAAGCTGATTCAATGAATAACCTCGATTACTTGACGACTGTTTATAGTCTACCAGGCTTCGTAAGGAGCTCAAACTGGCTCAATGAGTGAGCGAAATTTAGTTCGACTGATTGAAGACTATTCACAGTCTACTCGATTTCATAAGGACCTCAAACTGATCCAATGAGTGAGCTCGATTGATTGAGAAGTTTTTACGGTCCACTAGGCTTCGTAAAGAGCTCAAACTTATCTAATAATTCAGCTCGATTGATTGAAGACTGTTCAAAGTCTACTGTTAAGTCTCTGCAAACTGATTCAATGAGCAGAATTTAGCTCGACTGATTGTGGGTCTTTATGATCTAAATAGGCTCCTCTTTAGGGCAGCCACTCCTACCTACCGACGTATTTAACATATCAAAAATAAAGACCCATTTAATTGTTTGTTCAGTGTACTCACATTGGCCATGGGTAGTGAACTTTTACATTGACTTTGCATGGTGGACTTCTGGGAAATACCGCCGTCCTCTAAGTACAGTGTATAGTAAACACTGGAATGCAGATATCACGCAACAAGATCAAATGGAATTTTAGTATTTAACACCACAGAAGCCATAAACAGTAGTGGAAAAGTTTGGTATGCAACATGACAATGCCAACGCTCAGCGCACAAAATATCAGTTGAAAAGGGGAATTTTTCGAACCTATAATTACAAACTGCAAAGCTGCATGCTACTAACTTTCGTTATGTCACCGAAGTACGCTTAATGCACGTGATTGTGAAACTATTTTAAATACTTCTCATTGAAATCAACTATTCCAGTTAATAAATTAGTTAATAGACGAAACACTGAAATAATAAAGTTGTATAAAATGCAACACATTAGATTGGCAAGACTAGTTGAATAATTTGTTTAGTAGTCCGATGATAAAAATATAGTAGCTGGAACTACGATATTGCAGTTTGAGAGTTCTGGATACATGGAAGATGGGTAGGGACCAGCCATTTCGAAAGGACTATTGTCACAATAATTCAGAATCAGGTCACCTTACAGCACCAATTTGAGCTACTAACGAAGTTAAGTGGACTGTGAATTTCATTAGTTATTAGGCAGTTCACAAACGACAAATACAGAATCAAATCACTTGTCACAAGTGAAGTGATAAGTGAAGTCACAAGTCAAGTCATAAGTCAAATAGAAGAAGTCAATATAGAAGTTAAGTCAAAAGTCAGGTCAAGAGTCAATTCGCAAGTAAATATACAAGACAAGTCAGAAGTCAAGTAACAAGTCAGAACACAAATCATTTCATAAGCCAAGAGAGAAGTCAAGTCACAAGGTAAGTCATAAATCAAGTCGCAAGGCAAGTCACAAGTCAGGTCCAAAATCAATTCAAAAGTAAATACAGAAGTCAAGTCACAAATCAAGTCAAGAGTCAGGTCTCAAAGCAATTCACAGGTCAATACTAAAGTGAAGTCACAGGTCAAGTCATAAGTCAATTCACAGGTGAATACAGAAATCAAGGCACAAGTCAGGCCACAAGTCAATGAACAAGTCAATATAGAAGTCAAGTCATAAGTCAAGTCATACGTCGAGTCACAAGTCTGGTCATAAGTCCATACACAAGTCAAGGCAAATCACCAGTCGAGTCACAAGTCACAAGTGAAATCACAAGGGAAGTCACAAGACATAAATTGCTTTTCAAACGACTTCAAAAGGTGAAACAATCTAAAATATTTAAATATTTAAAAGCAGTCCTAAAAGTTTAATAACTCATAGAAGGCACACTTCTTTGTTTATTGCTGGCCATTGTTTGGCACGTCAATTCTCGTACCAGTACGACCAGTTCTTTTAAATAGAAATCAAACCGTTCATTGAAAATGATCTTTAACAAAATTTTACTCACGTCATATTACTAAGCAAACAACAAAAATTCATAAACAACTGAATTACGCAAAGAAAAAAATCTTACTTCAGTTTGAACGCACTACAATCAAACGACTCTGTGTAGCATTTTAAAAAGTTAACAAAAAGTTAATTAAGACGACAGCAAACAACTCTGATCACTGCTAATAAAAATTGTACACAAAGATTATGTGAGAGCAAACGCCTGCAATTAAGTTGTCATGTTGAGTTTTCAAGCCATTTGATACGTGTGCTGTCTAAATATTTGTAAGTCTTCTAAACTGCTCTACAGATATGCGTCAAGGCGGCGTACAACTCGGCCAATCTTTCAATAATTTATTTAGAAATTCTGGAGATTGAAATAATTGATATGTTGTTGGTCTTCAACGCTTCTCACTTTTAATATATGAGTGAAGCCATGTCAAGTGGGACCCCCAAAAATTCACGAAATCACCGATTTTTGAAATAACTGTCGTAATTTGTAGCGGGTATGATGCTGACGACTTGGCATTATTATTTCGTTAAAATTCAATTTATTGTTAATGTTATAAACAATCAAACTTTTTAGCCAACAAAAATTTCTTAATTTTTTTCTCAAAAACTATTTTTTTTTTTAAAAGATTACCACGCGAATTTATAATTAACTGTTGAGGCTATCTATTACAATTTTTTTTCACGCCCAATTAGTTTAAAAAATAACTTTTGCATTAATTTTTTATAAACAATTAAGTTTTCTATAGTCTTCTTCACGCTGCAAAAAAATAAAAAAAATGTCATCATATGCGGAAAACGTTCCCCTTTATTTCAGCGTTCACAGAAGTTTGTCGGTCTGCGCCGTTTTTCAAATATTAATTTTTTTATCTCCCGCGGCGTGCGCTCTCTAGGCGCAAATACATATAATATAAATATAAAATAAAAAAAAATATAAAAAATAATATAGGTATATATATCAAATGAAAGAGAAAATGCTCAAGAATTTAAATAAAATTAATTTTATATCTATTTGTAAAAAAAGGATATGAAAAAGGTCCTTTGACAACTTTAATCCTTTATATCCTTCAAAATTTACATCGAATTTTCTTGAAAGGTAAGTATGTTAAAACCCCAAATCTCCTTGATCACGTGTCAAAATTTCATTACTCTAACTTTATTAGTTCGAAAGTTATTAAAAAAAAGGCGGAAGCTGCAATTCTAATAAAGTACAAAAATTCTAATTTATTTGAGTATCAGTATTTTAAATAATAAAAAGATACAAAATCAATGAAACGAGAATAATGAAATTTTGACACGTGATCAAGGAGATTTGGGGTTTTAACATACTTACCTTTCAAGAAAATTCGATGTAAATTTTGAAGGATATAAAGGATTAAAGTTGTCAAAGGACCTTTTTCATATCCTTTTTTTACAAATAGATATAAAATTAATTTTTTTTTTAATTCTTGAGCATTTTCTCTTTCATTTGATATATATACCTATATTATTTTTTATATTTTTTTTATTTTATATTTATATTATATTTATTTGCTTCAGAGAGCGCACGCCGCGGGAGATAAAAAAATTAATATTTGAAAAACGGCGCAGACCGACAAACTTCTGTGAACGCTGAAATAAAGGGGAACGTTTTCCGCATATGATGACATTTTTTTTATTTTTTTGCAGCGTGAAGAAGACTATAGAAAACTTAATTGTTTATAAAAAATTAATGCAAAAGTTATTTTTTAAACTAATTGGGCGTGAAAAAAAATTGTAATAGATAGCCTCAACAGTTAATTATAAATTCGCGTGGTAATCTTTAAAAAAAAAAAAATAGTTTTTGAGAAAAAAATTAAGAAATTTTTGTTGGCTAAAAAGTTTGATTGTTTATAACATTAACAATAAATTGAATTTTAACGAAATAATAATGCCAAGTCGTCAGCATCATACCCGCTACAAATTAAGACAGTTATTTCAAAAATCGGTGATTTCGTGAATTTTTGGGGGTCCCACTTGACATGGCTTCACTCATATACAAAAGATAATTAATTTTAATTTAATTATTAAGCTGGAATTTCATTTTCTGTGAGCCACACCCTTTTCATACTAATTAAACATACCTCAATTAAAAATCCAATGCCATTTAGGACAAGTTGTGCCACACGTGCATAAATTTTAGATAACCGAGCAGTTTTCAATTCGAACATTACCAGGAAAAGTTTTCAAAACTATGCGACACTGTGCATTCCAAGCATTCTTCAGCGTTGCTTTTGTATATATTTTGACAAGTTTACAATTAAATAACGAGAATAGTGCGACTTACCCTCGTTGGTAACTCTGGTGAAATTAGTTTTCGTTAGTATTTTGATTAAACTTCAAAATAATCTCCTTGTTGAAGCGCGTCAAGTGTTAATAAATAATGAATTCAGACTGAAATTAAAAAAGAAAACATAATTAGAAAATTGATTAAAAATTAATTTTAAAAAATGCTTTCATTTAACTTCCTAAAAGTTACTCAACTTTAATGTAAATTTCATTTATAAAAAGTATTTTATAATTAAAAATTGATTAAGATTTATTTATTAAATAATTTGTAATTATTTAATTAAAATTCATCAATGACATTAATTAAAAAATTAAGCAAATAATTAATCAAATGTCTAATCAATTAAGTAATTAATTACAATGAAATATTTAATTAATTAATATCAGTATTAACTAATTTGAATTAACTATCACTAATTAGTTAATTATAATTTAATGTTAATATTAGTGTTAGTTAATTAATATTAACGTAATAATTTATTTATTATTCCATTGCTTCTAAAAATTTTAATTTAAAAATACTAATCGTAAATTTATAAATAATTAATTCAATTACTTTTATTAGTTTATAATTACAATTAATGAATTAATAAAGTAATTATTTATTAACTAATTAATTACAATAAACCGAAAATATTAAAAATATTATAATTAAAAGAATTAGTTCACTAATTATAAATGAATTAACGAATTATTAATAGTTATTTGAATCAGTTATGATTATTTGTGAAATTAAATTAGTTCACTTGTAACTTATTTGACTTTGATAAACTAGAAAAAACAATTTGAATTAATTTTACTATTTATTTAAAATTCAAAGTAGTAAATAGTAGCCATAATAAAATTGCATTTTTCAATTTGGTCATCATAATAATTTTTTTAATTGATTATTATTCATTTGTAATTTGAATTTCTATAAATATTTTATTCATTTATTTATTGACATTTATTCCTGGCATTACACACATTGTCGTTACTTTAATTGTTAGGAATAATCAACAAAATCTATTAATTAACTAATTAGTTGGCATTTATTGCTGGCAAAATATATACAAGGTGCGTCCCAAAGTAAACAGGACTTTTGCAATAGGGACGTTTCTGGTGGCGCCATCTATGTGTGAGGACATGCGTTGGAAAGGTACATCTTTCATTCACATACTGTCTAAATTTCATGACATTTGGTCTAGTAGGCGCCGAAATATCCCGCTCAATGTGACAGTATGTTTTTAACTTTGGTACGAGAATGTCGATCGAACAAAGAGCTAATATTAAGTTCTGTTTTAAACTTGGTAAAACTTTTACCGAAACGTTTAAATTGTTAAAGCAAGTTTATGGTGATGATTGTTTATCCCGTGGCCGTGTTAATGAGTGGTTGAATCGATTCAAGAATGGTCGTGAAGACTTGAATGACGACGAACACGTCGGCCAGTCGAAATTTGTGATTACTGACGATGCCATCAAAACTGTGCGTGATTTTATCAAAATGCAGCCAAAATCATCATTGGAATTGATGGAAATGGAATTGAACATCTCCAAAACATCAATTGATCGCATTTTAACCGAACATTTGGGTCTCCGTAAAGTGTGTTCTCGCTTCATTCCGCACACTTTAACCGACGACCAAAAAGCGCAGAGAATTGAGCACGCAAAAGACATCGTTCGGGAAGCCAGACGTGATCCAAATTTCTTGTTCAACATCGTAACCGGTGACGAAACGTGGTGCTTTCAATATGATCCCGAAACAAAGCGTCAAAGTGCCGAATGGAAGCACCCAGATGAGCCAAATCTGAAAAAAAAACCCGCCGTGAGAAGTCAAAAATCAAAACTCATCTCATTTGTTTCTACGATTCAAAGGGAATAATTCATCGAGAGTTTGTTCCACCGGGAAAAACAATTAACGCTTTGTTTTATGTTGAAGTTTTGAAGCGTTTGGTGCATCGCATTCGTCGTATTCGGCCAGAATATCGCGAGGAAGGAAGTTGGCGTTTATTGCATGATAATGCACCGGCTCACAGAGCCCTAGTTACGACCGATTATTTGACCAAAAATCGAATTTTTACCATCAATCATTCACCGTATTCGCCTGATATGGCTCCCTGTGACTTCTACTTATTCGGTCAGTTGCATTTGCCGATGAAAGGAAACCGTTATAAGGACGTTGAGGACATCCAAAAGGCTTGTACCAACATTCTGAAGGCGATGCCGGCCGATGACCTAAAACACTCATTCCAAATGCTTTTGGACCGTGCAAAACGTTGTATCGAAGCAGAAGGAGAGTATTTTGAATAAATAAAAAGAATTATACAAAAATAATCATCCGTTTTCTTTATTTTATAAAAGTCCTGTTTACTTTGGGTTGCACCTTGTATATTAATTACTGTGATTGCATCGAATGATTAGCAAATTTAATGAATGAATTAATTAGTTTTTAATTATGTCAATTCGTTCAAGATTATAACTTTTTTAATCAGTTATTATTCATTTTTATTTGTATTTATCAACTAATCAACAAGATTAATAAAATAACTAAATGATCGGCTATTATTATTCCTGGCATTATAAACATTTTAGTTATTTTAATTGTATCGAATAATCAGAAAAATTCATAAATTAATTATTTAGTTGCTATTTATTGCTGGCGTATTATAAATTTTGGTTACTTTAATTAGTTCACATTTATTCCGGGCATTATATACATTTTAGTTACCTTAATTTTATCGGCTAATCAATAAAGTTTATGAATGAATTAGTCATATGATGGCATTTATTTCTGGCATTATAAAGTTTTTAGTTACATTACTTTTATTAATTTATCAATACAATTAAAAATGAATTAATTATTTTGCATTTATTTCTGGCATTATACACATTTTAGTTACATTAATTACATCGACCAGATGCAAAAGTAATGATAAAATAAAATTATATAGTCAACCAAATGAATGAATGAGGTAATTAATGGGCATTTGTTCCTAGCATCGTAAACATTTCAACTACTTTAATTGTATGGGCTAATCAACCAAGTTTATGAGTAAAATGAATTTAGAAATGAGTGAATCTTTCAACAATGCTAATTTAATCGACGAATCAGCAAAATGAGTTAGTAAATTAACTTATTTCTGACTTTAAAGTCATTTCAGTTAATGGTACCATCTGAAACAACTATTTAAATTTATAAAAGAAATAATTAGCTGGCATTTATTTCTGTCATTATATTTGTGTACGTTCGTTTGATAATTTCATTTGATTAGCATTTATTATGTCAAGAATTCGATTCAATTTAATTTTTGAACGTTATAAAAATAAAACTAGTCATTGTTAAACACTAAGGAATTAATTGCAATTTATTCCTGGCAATATATACATTTTAACTATTTTAATTTGATTAATTGGCATTTGTTCTTAACAGACGATTCAAATTCAATTAATTTTGTAACATTATAAAAACCAAACTAATCAACTTTGAACAACAAGGGGTTGATTCGGGTTTATTCCAATTATTATACACATTTCAGCTAATTTACTTTGATTAATTGACATTCATTCTTTGCACGCGATTTCATTTTAATTTATTTATTAATGTTACATAAACAAAATGAATAAATGTTGAACAAAAATTAAACCAAATGTTCTGTTTTTCGACAGAATCGGTCGATTTTCTCTCTCTTAATCAATTAATTAAAATCTATAATCATATAGTCGCAACACCATTTGCCTTATTTTATTTCCACAACAATTTTGATGATTTCTCATTCACCAGTTTATTATTAAAATTGCGTTCAATTGTTTACATAACCTCAATTAAAATGTTGAATTTGTATAATAACATTAAAACAAATGAAAATTTGTAAGCATTAAAGTGTAACACGTTGTCGAATTACGAACGTGAGCAGAGCGTTGGCGGCGTTTAGTGAAAACTTTTCCAAACAACAAACACAGGTTGTGGAAGAAAATTGCCAGTGTTGTCAGGTTGTTGTAAAATTAGCGGCAACATATCAGCAACAAAATTATCCGATTCGACAGCATTAAAAGCGAATCGCACGCATCCACATAGAACAGAATTTGCAGTTTTATCGCAGCGCAATTATCCCACACACACACACACACAGACAAACAGACAAACACAGCCAACATTTCAAATTGCTTTTGGCAATTTTGTCATGAATTATTAATTATGTGCTGCGCTAATAATACCACACCAAATACAAAGCAACAACAACAACAAAAACAAGTACACAAAAACCAAACCAAACGCAACATTAAGTCGCGAGAAATGTATGGAGCTGACAGCAACTACTGACTACAACTGCCATTTCTGCCTATGCGTCTGTGTGTATGGTTGTATGTGTGTGGGTGTGCGCACAAATTTACTACAATTTAAACATTAATTAACTAAAATTAATTATTTGCATTTAATGAAAACAATCAAACGAAATGGAATGGCTTGAACCACGTACCGGCTGTTGGTATCAATGGGCACATTTGAATATGTATGTATTAAGCACACACAGACACTTTCTCCCACTCTCGCACACACACACATACGCACACTTCTGTCAGCCCGTTTAAGAGTAAATTTCAATTAACTTTGCGCTAACAAAATTTCGTTGATGGCATTGACGAGCGCTTTCGGCGGGCAACTTGCGACTTGCACTTTGCGGGCGGACAGCGGGTACGGGCGCCTATAATTATGCTGTATTCATGTTAAAGCGATAATTAATATTTGCTGCCGTAAAAGCGACAGACAAAACTTTTCCGCCAATGTCGCGCGCAGTGTGTCGATGTGTTTTTTATGAGTGTGTGGGTGCGTGAAAATTTAGTATAACGACAAGTTAATTAAAAAATATTTTACAACATTTTACGTGCTGAATTTTAAGACGGCAATTATTACATTTTTTAGCGAAAGGCAAGTTTTTTTTCAACATTCTTTTTTCTTTTGCATTTGCATTTAGTTGATTTAGTGAATAATTTTATGCAAAGACACTAATAAAGTATTTATATAAATATTTCTCATATCTTTAAAAACAAATACAAACAATTTAAAAATACAATGTACATGAAATGCATGAAATTTAAAATTTTCACTAAAGATGCAACTTCTAAAAATTAAAAAAAAAAATCAACAATGATGATTTCATAAAAATGTCAAAGAAAAACATTTGAAAACGAATTAGTTTTGGCTAAAAACTAAAGTTTGAATAAAATAACGAAACAAATTAATACCATAAAAATATTGTCACCATTGTTGTTGTTGTTGTTTTATTATTGAAGCAATTTTTTAGTGTTTTTGAAAAGGTTTTTGCTTAAAACAAACGTTTGCAGAAAAAAACAAACAATTTAACACTGTATATATAAATATTACTATTGTTGTTGTTTTATGATTTAAAAAAATTGCTGCTGTTTTTGAAAAGGTTTATGCAAAAAACCAATGTTTAAATGACAAATGAAAATGACAATAAAACAATATTGTTAAATTATGACAACAAAAAAATAAAAAAACAACAATGAATAAATGAATTCATGTCTTTCCACAACATTGAAAACACTTTGCTTTGTTTAAAAACCAAACAATGTTTGGCCCAATCATAAAAAGCAATTTTTTTTATAATATGTTTTACCGCCTTCTTTGTGCAGGTGAACCACAGTGCACCAACCTCGGGCACCCAAAAAACATTTATTTTCCATAACAAATTTTTTCTCTCAACACATTATTGTTAGTGTTAAATGTAAATAATTGGGGCAACCAAATAAAAATGCATACAAAAACAATAGCAAAAAACTGTATTTACAAATAATAACAATTCAAACATGCATATTGGTCGAACACGTACAACAACAAAAACAGCTGACAAGGTCGTCAGAAGTTATCTGGGCGCCTTTTTCGTTGGTGTTCAACTTTTTGCGTGAATTTGACAATATCACAACAACAACAAAATAGTACGTTAACACAAACAATAACACAATGAAAGAGAGAGAAAAAAATTACAATAACTTTTTTGTTGAAAAAGACGCCGCTTAAAGCGCAAAAAAAACAACCACGACCGACAACAACAATAACAACAGCAATTACAACTGCAATCAAAATACGCACACACGCACATAAACTGGACAATTTATGGTTGTTTATACGCGTAGACTACATATGAAATTTACATAACTGCAGCGAGCGCACAAAAAACCATTCAGCCGACTGGGGCTGATTTTTCTTTATTTGAAATACAACTTTTATTATTATTACAAAAAAATGTTTTTTCCGTACTGAATGATAGTTAAATTTTAAGCGCGTTCTTTCTTCTATTTGGGGCGGTTTTTCCTATCTTTTTTTTATTTAGTTTTTTTTGCAATGCTTGCGTTTTTCGTTAAGTTCTGTGTGGTTTTTATTCGATTGTGACTCGTGTAATAAAAATTTAAAATTTGCTTTGTTGCGCACTTTGGCTTTTTATTGATGCGTTCATCGTATGTGTGTGTGTGTGTATGTGTCTGTGAACAGCGAGGAAAGTTTTCTAGCAAAAGCTGATTTTATTTTGCATGCTTTAAATGTAAATGTTATTGAAAGTCAATAGGAATAATTGCAGAAGTACAATGTGTGCTCATATCTTAGGTTTATTGTTATCATAAAATTTACAAAAATATTCTAAAAGAACCCAAAGAGAGAGAGAGAGAGAGAGTGAGAGAGGAAGAGACTTAATGCAATTGTAATTAGTCAGAATAAGTGAAATAAGTAAAAAGTAGAAGAAAGATAGGTGTTCTATGGGCTTTCACTGCTATCAGGTAGCTATTTTGACAATTGTGACAGCATGTCACAAATAACAAATGACACAGTAGAAAGTAAAACTGTGATTGGAAAAGGAATAAGAATTAGCATGCAATAGGTACCAACACCACAATATGGAGTAAAGTTAGAGTGTGAAACTTATCTGAGTGATCAAAAATTGGGGCAACCATGCTAAAACTAAGTAGGGTTGCGAAAACTATGTGCAATGTAGGTTAGATTGAAATTACTGGATAGATTCTATCCTCCACATAGGCCAAGAAGCAGGCCCGTTCTGATACTATCAGCCCTATTCCAGAATCCGAATCGGAATCGGATTCAAATTGAAATTAAATCCGATTCCTATTTGTAGAGGTGTTCTGCAATCCGAACGGAATTGTCACATTCGAAGTTTATTTCGAATCCGATTGTTAGCATATTAAACCAATCTTCAATCAGCTGTTTGCTTGAAATGTTCAAATGAAAAAGTCAATTGTAAAATTTTCCGAGATTTTTTATTTTATTAAATTAGTTCGGTTATTTTATTGGCAGTATTGCTTGGGAACGGGCAGTCCGCCGTTGAAAAAGTGAATCGCAGAATTTTGCGAGACCACAGCAATCCGATGGAATTGCCAGATTCTTCGTAACTAGTACAAGTTATTTCAGTTACGTTCAAAATTTCCTATTTAAGGTTTATTGCTCACTACCGCCTTAACAAAGCAGCATTCAAGGTGATCTTGACCGAAGTGAAACCTTTTCTGGGCAGTGCTCCATTCCGCCAGATTTGAAATTGGCGACGGCTTTGCGATTTCCTGCCGAAGGAGGCTATCAACGATCGGTAGAAAAGGCAACCTCCTCTTCCATTTCGGAAAGTGTGTGCTTCTTAAAAGGTCCACCGTCGCTAAAGCTATGATGCGGCAGCTTCCTGCTTACCTTTTCCAATCAACCCAGGTCTATGATTGAAGAAAATTTTACAAAATGAATTGATTTAATTTACTTCTCACCTTTTTCCACTCCGTTACACTTTTTGTTGGTGGTCCTTGCCCGTTCAGCGACTGCGTTAAATGCTTCCACTTATTTTCAAATTCGACTTTGTCGTCTTTGCAGAAACCTTTTGCGGTGTCCGCATTCTCCTCCATAAAATCCAAGGGCATTTTGCTCTGGTCAGCAGTCTTATGCTTTCCCCTGATAACAAATTAATTTATTAGTTTTATTTATGATGTTTAACTAATTTATTTGCTTACATTTTCGTTGTTTGTTTGCGTTTTGCTGCTTTCCGATTTCAATTCCACCAGCTTTTTATTGAACGGAATATTTTTGACAAAAATTTCCAACAATCGGAATGCAGAACACCAAATTTCCGATCCAAATTCGTTCGGACTTAATCGGATTTGAGAATAGGGTTACATCGGAAAATATTTCCGATAATCGGAATGTAGAATACCGACGGTCGGAATCAAATCCATTTCTGATTCGATTCGGATTCTGGAACAGGGCTGTATATGTAGCTTTCCCTAAGATTAGATTACTTTATCAAATCATTTGGACGATGCTATGAGTCAAGCAGGTCTTGAACATCTAAATAGAATATTTCAGCGGGGTTGTCCTATAGTTGCCGCAGTGTAGGTCGCTTCTCTAATAGGAGGCATCTTATGTGAAAGAGTATCCAACAGTATCTCTTAGGTTTTAGGTACTAAGATGCGTAAAAGTGACTGATCTAAATGAAGCGTAGATCATAGAATCACACAGCGCACAAAACCAGTTTAACGAAGCTAAGTAGACTGTGAGTCCTATTGGATAAAGCCTGTAGGTTGTTAAAGAGAAATTACCCAGTTAAGTCCTGTTTCTTCCTATAAGCCAAGTATTTTGAAGTCATGCTGGACCAGTGGGCAATTTCATTGTGGTGATTCCTTACACAAATTTAGAGGCAAATACCATTTAGAACCATATTTGTACCCTAAATATCTCTGGTATCCAATGATGCATCCATGTTTCATCTTCGGTTACGAAGCAAACATTCCTTTAAAGTTGTCACGCATTTGTGCTTACGGTCGAGTGTGAGCAATCGCGGCATCCATGATGTTCAAATATTCATGAAAAATATGATGTACCTGCTCAGTTGAGATGAGAAGCCTATAGCTTCAGACACCTCACGCACTTTCATTCTCCGTTCGTTCAATATTGTTTCATGGACTTTATCAACCATTTCTGGTGGGCGTGACAACCCCTTTTGGGCGACCTGAACGTTCGGCGTTTCTTGTGCTGGTACGAACACAACGGATTTCAAAACCAATTCTTAACCATTGAAATTTATGGTGCAGATTCCCGATAGTATTTATCAAGCCTTTTCTTGGTTTCGTTGAAGGGGTTTTTTACGCCAAAAATAATGTTTTATCAGCACGCGAAATTCACTTTTTATTCATTTTTGTCGAAATTCTCAATGTTGTCTGCTTTCAATGACTGTCAAACACAAAGTTAATGACGCATCATGCTCAAAATTTCAATGAGGCCTACTACTAATCTAAACGAACAAAACTCAACCTAACCTTGTCTAATAAACTCTAAATATTACTGCTTTTGAATAGAAATTTTGTTAATTAATGCTTGAATTGTGCAATTAATATATAAATTTAGAATACCATTTTAACAATTTTCCTGCAATGCTCCAAGTTTTGCTGAAATTGTAAATGTATGTCACGTGACTGGAGTAAAGCGTTCGCAACTTACTGTCAGCAACAATTCCACAAGTCATTTGTTTTCTCATAGTCAAAAATTCATTTGACTTAATTGAATTCATGCCGAAATCCTCCCCCAACTATCACTTGATCTAAGACAATCTCTTCGTCTTCCTTCTTTTTCTTCTTCCCCTCCTATTTCACATTCGTTTATGCTTTGCATACATTTAATGCTACTTTCACGCTCACAAATTTTAGAATTCGTGTTTATTTTTGAAACCAACTCAACAATCATCATTTCAAACACCTACAAAACGACGTGCGTTGCATGTTAATGTCTACATTTACTACGCTTTGTGTGCACGCATTCACTAAGCACAGCTTAAGTATGTCGTAAACACTCGGTTCATGTGCAACTAATATGCTTGTTCTTCTTGCTATTGCTGTTGCTATGTGTGACACTGGCGTTGATAAAGTTGGTGCTGTTAGTGTTGTTGTTGTGCTAATGAATTGTTAATTAACTAATATTCAATGTTAAAGTTTCAATGTTGACCTGCCGACACGGTTCACCCATCCAGCAACGCTGGGTTTGTTAACAAATTAATTTCAACTCAAGTCAACTCGGCTATCGAGTCGATTTTTTTTTTTCGGAAGTGTAATCGAGAACCTTTGATTGACGGCGCACAGTGTCGCGAGTCCATAGTAGCGAGGGACAAAAATAGAAGGAATAGTCGTGCGACAAAAAAAAATTGTGTACATATGATTCTGTTATAAAGAGAAGTTAATACGCCCAAAAATTACTTCAATCGCTCCACGGACATGCCCACTTCCCATACAAACCAAATACTAAGTTGACAGTATCTCGGAAACTATAAAAGATATATTGATGAAATTTGGTACAGCAACTCATATCATCAATATTAAGATATATACCAAAAATGATAAAGATATATACCAAAATTTCGATCAACCTACAAATACGCTTATAATAAAAAAAGGAAATATTACAAAAACTACAAATATCTGTGCATACTTATGCGCACCTAAGTAATTTCAAACCCAAATAGAAAATAATAATACCTTTTATTAAATTCAGTATAGCATATATTTTCATTAAAAATTACAATTTGTTAATCTGTACTGCTAAGACAATCGGTTTCCAATGATGAATTATTCAAATTAAGCCCTCTACATCTATTTTTGACAAAATTTTAAATTAAATTTTTTTTAATATTGCATTAATCAGAGTTTCGGTTTTCATGTTTACCTTTAATTTTCCTATTAACTGATATAATTTTTATGCAGGCATTAACAAGTTTTGCTTCTTTTCGAAAGTTGCCTTAATTCGATGACAAGACAAGCCTTCCATCGAATCTACCTTTTTTTTTGAATTTTTCTAAATCAAGTTGTGTTTGTATATTATTACAAACAAAAATTTATAGCTCAAGCGAAGCGCAGCAGTGGTCGCTATGTTTTCCTGCCAACCATGCTGCAAAAAGGACCCCATTTTTGACTGCTGCTGTCACTGTAAATGTTGAATGTCTTAAAAACGTGCAAGTTTGTGCAGCTAAAGTCCATGGTTTCTATTAATACATACTTTCAGCTATATCACACTGTAAAATCTCGAAGTAGTAAGAAGTAGTTGTATTTTAAGTTTATCTAAAGTTTGATGACACTGCACTTTTATTCCTACGAATTGACGTTTCTTCAAGTAGCGGTACAAGGAATATGGAAAGCAAAACAAAAGAGAGAAAGCTTCCACAGAGTTGCAAAAATAGCATATTTATAGAATATATTTACTTAACATAAGGTTCCATGGGAAATTTTTCAATAAAAGTACTCGAACTTACATTCAACAAATAGCAATAATTTCTACCCAAGTCACCAACCTTCACAAAGTGCAAGTTTGGTGGCCTGCCATCGGTATATAAATTGATATTTTTTAAATCCGTTTTCACAATTTATTAAATTGAGGTATTTACTTTAGTACTAGAAACTTCTTTTGTAGTTGATTTTAATTGATTGATTGATTTTTGTCCCTACTCGCGACACTGTGCGGCGCCGCTAAAATGCAACAATATGCGCTTGATTAAAATTATTATTAACGATTTTTTTTATTCATTCACTGCTGCAACAATAATAACAACAGCAGCTAGTAGAGAAAGTATGTTGACGGAAAAGTATAATGCAAATTAATTAAGCGACTAGCTAAAAATAATCATTTCGCATAGCTTGGCATAGTTAGTTGCTGTTTGCTGTGGAAACCAAAAATATGCGCCAATAAAAGTTCAACGTTCGACAACCTTAACAACAATTAATTAATTAATTGGGCAAACATGTTTTCATGCGAACTTCTTCTGGTTCGTGTCAATTTTTATGGATTTATTTGTGTTGCGCAGCGACAACCTTTTGCAAAACACGTCCGATTGGGCAAAAAGATTGACTGCCACGCTGCGGGAACCAAGTTTCGGTATATTTTGCTCAATTATTCGCTTTTGTAGGAAATTTAGTAATAAGTAAACAAGTTCAAGCGGTATTCCCCCAATGACGAAACTTGACTGCGCACAATACGCACACAAAACGACAGAATCTTGAATAAATCGTCAACTTAAATAATTAGTACTCGAATTGGTCATAAAAATCACACCACAGTATACACTGGCGCACACAGGATTTCATTTTAGGGGGGAGGAGGGGGGTTTTGCGTACAACTTGCGAGTCTAATTTCAAATGAAATCATATTTTGCACCAATTAATGTTTGTATTTGGGGGAAGACCTTTCAAACCCCCTTTTCCCCCCTTTGTGCGCCACTGACAGTATAGAAAGCAAACAATAAAATAAATAAAATAAGACGACTGCAGATGGACGTAAACGACTTATTTGTATGCTACATCATAGACGCGCCCTACTCTGGTAAGTTTTTTCGGGAGCATAGGGCCCTCACAAGACATTGTCTTGTTTTGGTTACATTAATCGGTTTGTATATATCCGCCAGGATAGGTGGTTGGTCTGCCGCAGGTATTCCTAAGTGATGGGGCTGCCATCTACCGTCGCCTAACTAGGAACGACGCCAACGATGTTGTGATCTACCGCTCATAGCGCCATCTGTTGTTTAAAGAAGGTGACAGCAGTATGGTTGGGGACTTTGCTAAGATCGTTTTGGTGCGCTGTTTTTCCCCTGATTGCGCGTAACATTGAATAGGAGTAAGTGGCAAAGGATCATCTGAGGGTCAAAATTTTGAACTGGGATATGTTACTGGGCTAGGAAATATTTAGAGGACAGGAAAAATTGGAAAAGTTGAAAGAGTACGGGACCATGACCTCTGAGATAATAGGATAGTGCACTCACGCTGGGATACCAAATCTGCTAATCACTAACTTTCAACTAATTTGGCATTTACAACGAAACAAAAGAACACTGAGGTAAATAAAGTACAAAAAAAAATTGTTTGAGGGTAGTCTGAAAAGTTTCTTACCTGCTAAGAACCGACATACACACCCACTTTCTCTTATGTCGATCTTTAGCATATAGGAAACTTTTCAGACTACTTTCCTAAGTCATGAAACGCTGCAACACATAAAAAAAAAACAAAGCCAAAGAACCCTGGCAGCAAGTACTCGTTTCTGTTATTAGTCTTAGTATTATTTTCTATTAACCCAAAATAAATAAATAAACAAATATATAAGGCTAAAGAGCGAACGGAAAAGGACGAAGCAACTGCTTGGAAACATCCGCTGAAATACCGCAAGGCTCGCTGCGGTTCTTCTTTGGCCAGTGAGGGAACACGCAGCTTGGTTGCAATACTCTTCAACAATCACTGTTGCAGTTGTGGAAAGAAGAATTAGAGGGGAAACACTCTCAGACTTTCTGTGTGCATTGGTGTGTTTAGAGCGAGACAGGCTATACCCCCTTCCCGGAAGACCTCAGATCCATTTGAACTACGGAAATCAAGAAGGTTTTACACTTCCTGGATCTCACAAAGACGATTTCAAATGCCAGCCAATACAAAAAAAAATGAGTATGTGGCACCAAAACGGCATTTTAAGTGCTAATTCTGCTACATACAGGAATCAGTCAACCAACCAACAAAGATATAAGACATTTGTTCTTAAAATGTATTTATATTTTTCCACAAAGTCTCCTTAAAAGCCTAAACACTTCTCCCAGCAATGGTTCCACCTCTTGTAATTCGTCTCTAATTAGTTTGGAAATGTTCTTTCACTTTTCAACAACAAACTTTTCAAACACAATTTTTTCTGAAAAGTTTCGCACCCAACAAAGTTACTAGACTTTTTTCTTCAAATTTATTTATATTTTGCTACATAGTCTCCTACTTAGTCTAGTTATACACTTCTTCCAGTGATGCTACCATCTCTTTAATCCGTTGAAATAAAGCGTTGGAAATGTTCATTCAAATGATTGATGATGATTGATGATCATTCATAAATTAGTATGTAACAAACACGTTCTTTGGACATATTCATAGCTTCTGCAATCTTTCTTAATTCAATTTGACGGTTGTCTTGCACCAATTGGGGAACTTGAACAATTTTATTGTCACTGATTATCCTTTTTGAACGTCCCGACCTTTATCGTCTCCCAAGCTAGTACACCCACGTTTCAATATATCTGCCCAATATTTCACGGTGGTAATTGATGGTCCCGAGTGCCTGTGCAGCATGCAACTCGCTTTTTAAAAACAAATATTCAAAAACTGCTCTATACTCGGTTTTATGTTTCATTTTCAAAAAACAATCACATCGACTGACTCAAACCATTGTCGAACAAAAATTGTGCACCACAATAACTGAAATTTTGTGAGTATTTTTAAACGAAGCGCAAACACTTTACCCACCTTTGGTTAACAACTTCATTTAGAAGTCGAAAACTTTTCAGACTAAGTTAAGGGACAAATAGACGCACGTTGCTGAATACTCTTAAAGTTATTCAGATTACATATTTTAATTAGAAAACCAAAATTGCATCAAAATCGTAGTTCATATGTACATCTCAGCAACCGAACGAAGGGCAGAACAATATGTAGTGAAACTAATTAATTCAACAAAAAAATGTTTGCTCACCGGTGAAGGTGTTAATTGCTGGTTGTGCGTTGTACACAAAGCACTCTTCACCTTTTGTTCTATTGTCCAACAATGTTGGTTGGTTGGTTGGAGAAAAAGTGGCGCTTTTCAACAGCATTGAAACAAACCACAAAACAATTACAACGCAACACTTAACCACAAAGTAAAAAAAAAAAACAAAGGTCACGCGTTCAATTAATTAAATAATAAACATTACACTCGAGAAATAATGTTAAAATACATATTTTTCACATTTTTCAGAATTAAAAGGAAATTCAATTTGTATTTTAAGCGGAATAAAATTTGTAATTTTAAGCGGAAAATATGGTTTCAAATGTTATTGAGCTCTAAAAGTTATGTTCAGACCGCCCCCTCCTCAAATGAAATCCTGTGCGCCATTGGTCATACCAAATGTACATTTATAGGTAGGTTACGTTAGGTAAGCTGTCAGCCCAGACCAGCCACGAAAAGACCCTGTTAGATCCTAACCAACTGTTAACTTGAATCAAGTCCCGATGGTCACAAATTGTGAGCGCTGTCAGATCAGCTGATTTATTTGTTGGTTAATCGATGGTTAACCATTTAACATTGGTAGGTTAATTAGGTAGGTTAAGGTTCGTTAACCAGAGACTGTGAAATCGAAAAAGGGTAGTTAACCATCGTTTAATGGTTAACCAACCACTTTGGAATCTGGTTTTAGGGTTTCAAGTCGACATAGAAGTGATCGGTGAGAATGTGGGTGCTTCTAGCGAAGTTCAGCAGCGACCTAATGTGGTACTTGAGAAGCTCATCCAACTCTACATATATGTATATCTAAGTATATAAATATTTATATATCAAACTACACTAACAACAAATCATTACACTGACGAGTTTTTTTATTAACAAAAATGTTCACAAACAAAATATAACAGGAAAAAAACAGCGTCAGGCTCTGGTTTACTCTCACTTTTCAATAACAAACATAAAAACACCAAAGTCGATGAATGGTCAGTATGCAAATACAATAAAAAAAAACAAAGCGTCTGATAAAAATTCACACAATGCATTTACACACAAATTCAATACAAATTAATCCATTAAATTTGTGAAAAAGGAAACAAAAGCCGACAAATGTTGACTCAATGTTGATGCACAAACCTCAAAGAGAACGCAAACATTGTGTGCAGCGGGTGCAGGTGTACTTAAAAAATGCTTGTCAGCGGTCAACGTTGAAGATATGAATCGACTGTGCATGACAGATGTAATAAATTAAATTAAATTAAAATTAAATAGAAGGAAATCATGTGATTTTTTGTTGTTTGAGCTTAAATATGTATATTGAAAATTTTTTATATAGAAAATTCGTTTTTTAAGCTCAAACAAATTCAAAGGCACTGCAAATAATTAGCAAATAATATAAAAAGTTTTGACAGTAGACAGCAGTATGAAGAAAAGTTGTAGTTTTTTATCTCTCGGAACCTAAAGAAACTGCAGATTTCAAACAAAATTTCGAATAAAACAAACACAACTAAACCAATCAAAAGACTTCAGACTTTTATTTACTTTCTTCTTCAAGCTCTTGAAATATGACTACAACTAATTTTTAGGACTACCAACAATTGGAAAAGAATGTAACAATTTTGATGAAAATGTTCTAGTTTTCTATCGTTTTTCATGTAGTGAAACCATTGATTCAACACAAAACTTCAAATAATTGGCAAATAATATAAAAACTTTTGACAGTAGACAGCAGTATGAAGAAAAGTTGTCGTTTTTCATTTCTCAGAACCTAAAGAAACTGCAGATTTCAAAAAAAATTTCGAATAAAACAAACACAACTAAACCAATCAAAAGACTTTTCAGACTTATATTTACTTTCTTCTTCATGCTCTTGGAATATGGCTACAACAAATATTTAGCACTACAAACAATTGGCAAAGAATGTAACAATTTTGCTGAAAATTTAGTTTTCTATCGTTTTGAATGTAATGAAACTTCAAGTTCACTAAAAAAACTTTCAACCAAACCGTTCAAAATAGAATACAAACAAATATTGCACTTTTATTTTTTTCAATACGAAACTTCAAGCTCACAAAACAAACTCACAACCAAACTGTTTAAAATACGAAATATTACACTTCTACTCTCTTCTTGAAGTTTTTGAAATATCGAACAACTAAATACTAAATTCTCAAGTTGCAGCATGTGATGCAACAAGCGAAAAACGGCATCAAAATATGTAACCAGATAATGATTAACAACAACAAAATTTACTGAACTCTTTCGTTGTGTAAATATATACAACATTGAAAAGCAAAAGTGCAAAACGGCAGCAATAATAAAAATCAATTCATGCAATATGCAACAACAAGCTGCACTCTGACAAATGAAACCACAACAAAAGCCACCTTGAAGAATCAGTAAATTCGAAGCTAATAAGCACGCTTCCTCTCTCTTCCTCTCACTCTTTCTCACACTCTTTCTCACACTCACTCTCTTCTCTTTCACCTTGCACATTCTCAAACCAGCTTTCGTACGAGTATCAACAACAATTCACCCAACTGTGCAACTTGACATATGACCAATTTTGCGCTAAAAAGCTGCCAAAAGCAATTAACTACTCGTCATTGAGCTTTGGAGGGGATTTTTTTGTTGTTGTGGTTGTTGTTGGCACTTGTCTTTTGCGCAGCTTGTAAACACAACAAATTTGACGAAAAGCAAATGCCTTGATTACCAGGAAATATGCTGAAACAGCGAAAAGTGGCGCAGCGCAGCTCGGCTCGGCTCGGCTCAAGGCGCGCTTAATCAGCAACACATGTCGCTCATTCATGGCGCCTTCACTTCATTCATTAATTCGAGAAATATTTATTTATTGAGCGTTTTTGCTCGACGACATAAGTAGCAATTTTTACGGCGGCGAGCCAGCAGAGGCGCACAGATTGGTGCGGCTTACAGAAGCGTTTTTCTGCGCTTACAGTCGCAAGCGCCAAAAGAGCTTAATTCGCCGTGGGTGTTTTGTTGTGTTGTTTCTATCAATCGTTAATATTAATAAACAATTGTTGAATGTGTGTTGTTAAAAGAAAAAGGTGTTGTACATTTATTGAAGACGTGTGCTTTAGATGAGTTTACGAATGTCGATGTTGATGTTGATCGCAATGCAATGTAATCAAGAAGGTGTGTACGAAAACAAATCGGAGAGTAGTTAGACATAAATTAAACTAAATGAAAGCATAAACATTGTGTCAAAAAAGTTACTTCTGAAAAAACTGAAACTAACTTCGAGAGGTAATAAATGTCAGAGGGGTCAGAGATGACGTTAACGTTGACCAAATCTTGAGGATGAACGGCGATTTGTACAACCGAAAGAGTTGAATAATGACCTCCTATGTATGAAAATTGTGATATCACAAATTCCACCAATTTGAAAATGTGGCATAAAAAAACATTTCAAACAGATGAGGGAAGGGTGGCAGGGACCTACAGTTAAACATTGAATGTGAACAACAGTTGGCAGTTATTCTGCCACACTTGCAGGTGTGCCATTGCCTATAAGATTGCTATAATTTTCATTGACTTCTTGTCTAAAGCCATAGAAGTGGACGAATGTTTAACCAGCCCAAAACTGGGATTCGAACCTAGAGCCTCAGGTATGAAAAGCCAGCGCACTACGCGCTAAAGTATCACAGTAACTTTAGGGAAATTAAATTTAGAGAAATTAGAGAACTTGAATTGCTCTATTCACTTATTTACCGTCAATTGAGGATGGTTCTGAATTTGTCGCAAGTAATGAACTTCAAGCAGCTCATGGAAATCTGTTCTTCTTGTGTTCAAGAAGACTGTAATATAATTGGATTGTTATAGCTAATAAAGAGTGAAATTTGTATAAAAATCATTCACCCAGAAGGTAGAAGTCCTTCTATCTGGTGCAGATAGCATCAGGGCAAAGAATAAGATTGTTTCAGCTGATGAAGAGTGGATTCTAGATAGAAATCATTCACTCCGGCAGTGCCTGAGACCTGCTTTCTCTGCTGCAGATGGCATCGGGACAAAGAATTGAATTGCTACAACAGATGAAGAGTGAATTCTGAAAGATGGCATTAGGACATATGCAGCTGAAAAAGCAAATCTCCATTCAAAAATTTCAGACATTTGTTGGAGGAATGTAAATGAAAGCTTTCATCATGAGCTGTTAAGGTATCATGGCACGTTAGAAAGGGGAATTTTTAATGATTTATAAAATTATTTATTTATTTCTTCTTATTAAATCCTTTTGAAAATTTGTTTACAATTTATTGAAGATTTAAGGAACACAAAAAACATTTTTTTTTTTTAGCATATTGTCTCATATAGGTGGAGCTGAAGTCGCGTAGAAAAAACAACACATCCTCTATTGCGGACACTTAATCTCCGGATCGGCTAATGTGAATTAAATAAACAAAAAAGATTCATAACTATTAAGCTTTCGGACACAGGAATTCACCAGAAAAATAAAAAAAAATCAAAATAAAAGGATAGGAGCTTTTTGAAAAAAAGTATCACTGCGTAAATAAATAAATAATAAATAATTTTGTAAATCATTAAAAATTCCCCTTTCTAACGTGCCATGATACCTTAAATGAAAACAACGATCTATAAAAAACTGTTTTGTGAATATTTAACATGATTAAAAAATGAATTGAGGGAAAGTGTCCAATTCTATCATAATTGATTACACTGTGCAACAGCTTTTTCTGACCTGGATCCGGCCAACACTGGTCGGTAGTACTGGTAGAGAGTAACAAAAGCCTAGCTGGGTTTTTCAATGTTTGTTGCCTTTTAAAAGTTACAGCCGTCTAAAGTTTGTATGTGTTAGTGTGTTTTCGAAATCAGTTTTTCCTTTAAAAGTCGTAGGATATTTAACATTTCTTATTGCTGTCTTCAACAAATTTGCAGCTAATTTTTAGATTGATAAATTCTGTAAACATTCTATAGCCAAATAATTATACCTCACCGAAATTTCGCATGTCAATCACTACCTAAATCTTTAGACTTGCAAAGCCCAAAGCTGTGACTCATTCTCGTCAATCAGTCAATACTGACAAATCCCATTTGACATAAAACCCCAAATAAAGCCAGACTGCTCTGCTCACCAACAGATTTCAATTGAGCGCATTCGCATATCGACTAAAGTTCAGTAATATAATCCGCTATTAATGGCGCAACATGTTTGCAATAAATAAATTCCATTGTGAATTTAAAAATTCGGCAGCAATATCACAAGCGTAAAGTTCCAAATTCGAATTTCGGCTTTGGCGGAATGCATGTCTAATCAGGTTTAGTGCGCGAAATTATCGAATCTGCATCAAACGAATAAACAAATGTAAATACAACAAAAAGTGTTCTTGTTGTTCTCTCATTATTTACGAGCCATACGCTGATGATATGGCAATATTTTATGGCGCCATTATTTATTTGTCATTTGTTGCATGCGACAGTCGGCAGCCAGCGCCAGTGGCATTGCGTGATTTGGGGAAATTTCGTCGCCCGAAACGTGTGCAGACTGCGGCAAATGTAATGTCTACGATTACAACACAGTGGGCCTGTAATTTCGGCAGCGTTGTTGGTGTCAAAATTGCATAATTTAATTTGATAAAATGAGCTGAATTATGCACAATGCTTGCGAATAATATCCACAGTCGAGTTGACGAATTTTGAATATTGTATGAGTGCAATTAAAACAATATGGCGTTGGCAAATTGAATTCCATTTAATTAATGAAACGCTAAATTAGACAGACACAACTGTCACAAACTAGAAAAACAAATTGAAATAAAAAAAATAAACATGACCATGAAGGAAGATGATAGTAAAACAAATGTTAGTTGAAAGTAATTCAATAACAAATATAAATAAAAAATTTCCAATATAAAAAGTATGCATCAATTATTTAACGAGTGTTTTTAGCTGAATTTTTGATTTTTGCAGCATAACAAAAAATAAAATGAGTGTATTGTATGGCGTTGTTGAAAACAGTGCATAAAAATAATCAGTGAAAATGAAAAATTTGCAGGCAATAATCACATGGAACGAATATAATGAAAAAACCGTAGAAAACGCGGAGGGATAATTTCAAAAATTCATGATCCTAATAGATCTGTGGCTGGCTCAATTACTACAATTTACTGACTATAATACGATAGAATAATGGAAAAATGTATAAAAAACTATTTCACATAAATTGTGACAAGTTGTCACAAACCGCTAAATTGCATTGTATGACAAATTCTGTCAATTTGAGACACATTAAAAACTTTTGCTACACAAAACATCAAAAAATATAAGTAACATTAGTGCATTTATGCGCGTTGGTCAATAACAACAAAAACATTAATAGAAATATTATTAAAACTGATGGGATAATCCTAACATTTTTGAAAATCCTTGTCACAAAAATTGTGACAAGATGTCACAAAAATTGTGACAAGATGTCACAAATTGCGCCCGACACGTATTATGATTAGTAATTTATGTAGTCAGAAATGCATATAATTTTTGGTACATTAGGAGTATTAAGACACTAAAATTCAATAAAAATAAGACATTTTACTGAGCTTTTTGGGGCATTTCCTACAATTGCCCGTTAGTGAAACAAAAAATGTTAAAAAATATTAAAGAACTATTAAAAAATGTATGAAAATCTAATATAATAGCGCACCACAGTTGCATACATGTGTCACAAAAATTGTGACAGGTTATTACCAAATTCTTAAAACACGATTCATAAACAACGAATTCTAATACCAAATGTGACAGCAAATTATCAATTATAGTAAATAAAATGAATTAATGTGAAATGAATTTCTTCTTCCAAATTGTTGCTAAGCTTTTAAAGCTGTCAACTGCATATTTTAATAATTGAATAACGCACTCAAACGTACACAATACCCAACGTGCATTGCATATTTAAGAGCGCCACTTCAGTGGCACTGCAAATTGCCTGCAAATGCACACGCAAATTATTTAAAATGGCACTTTCCAGTTGACAGCAAACCACAATTGCTTGTCAGTTTTTTGCAACAGGATGGGGAAATTAAATACAAACGTTGACATCGGGGAGTTGACGCACGCCTCCACTCACACTCACACATACACACGTAGAAATGTGTCCATAACTGTGCATCACATATTAAAATTATGATTTGAAATATGATTTTTGCCAGCTGCTGTCAAATATCAAAATTGCTAGGCAACGTTTTTTTTTCAAATATATTTTTATGTGCGTGCATGTGTGCATTTGAAATGTGCAGAAGAATCAGTTTTCGATTAATTGCTTTCAACCGCAGCCTACACTCTCACTCCCAAACTCACTCACAGTCTTGCTTTCTCTGTTTTTGATTTTTCTGTGACAGGTATTGGCCAGCAAATGCCCACCGCACAGACACAAATGGTATCGCGCAGCGAGTGGGGCGCTCGTCCCTCGAAGCTTGTCGAACGCTTCAACGGGCCCGCGCCATTTGTCATCATCCATCATTCGTACATGCCGAGCGCCTGTTACACGCCCACCAACTGCCAAGCGGCCATGCGCTCCATGCAGGATTATCATCAGTTGCAGCGCGGCTGGAATGACATTGGATATAGCTTTGCCATAGGCGGCGACGGCTCCATCTATGTGGGACGCGGTTTCAACGTGGTCGGAGCACATGCACCCAAGTACAATGACAAAAGTGTGGGCATCTGCATGATTGGCGATTGGCGCGGTGAGTCGACTAAGTATTTTGGAATTCAATTTAAAATATATGCAAAATAAGTCCTTTGTTAAATCAGTTTCATAGCTAAATTCAAAACGGAAATAATTTGAACTACAGTGAGATAAGAGTTGGCAATAAATTATAAATCGAATAAAATATTTTTGAAAATTTAATTGATTACTAAGGAAAAACTTATCAAATATTTTGTTTGTGCAGTAGAGTCAACATTTTTTTTTAAATGCACAAATTATTAAAATTGATTTGTTTTTTAGACTTTGATTTCAAAATAATTCAAATTTGTTTGGTACTTCAATTAGTTAAAAGTTAATTAAATCTCTTTAATCAGTTGTTCATTAATTAGGCATTATAGCTTCAGAATTACTATAATTATGCATAGATCAATTTATTTAATTTTTTTTAAGTAATTAATTAAACATTTTTTGCAATTTCAATTAGTTAAAAGTTAATTGAATCTATTGTAATTTCAATGGTTCTATGTATTTCTTTTTATATATTTATATATTTATTTTATTTTTATATTTAAAATGGTATATATAGAAATTTATATATTCTTATTTGAATTAATGATTTCAATAAAATTAGTTTTAATTTATTTATTTAAATTTTGTAATTAAAAATAAATCTTTTAATACTTAATACTGAATTGAACTGAATTTTTTAAATTATATTTTTAACCTAAACATTACTTACTCTAATTAATTAAATCGTTTTAGAAAATTAATTGATTAGATAGTTCATTTAAATTAATTGAATAGCATAATTGAGTATTAATTAACATTATTATTACTATTACTTATTGTTTTATTATAATTAAAATTACAATAAATTATTAAACAGTTTTTGCTATTTCAATTAGTTAAAAGTAAATTGAATCTCTTGTAATTCGTATGTATTTATGTTTCACTTAGAGGAGTTATTTAATCAGTTGTCTATTAATTACGCATTATAGCTTCAGAATTACTATAATTATGCATAGATCAATGTATTTAATTTATTAAGTAATTAATTAAACATTTTTTGCTATTTCAATTAGTTAAAAGTTAATTGAATCTGTTGTAATTTCTATGGTTTTATGTATATTTTTTATATATTTATATATTTATTTAATTTTTATATTTAGAATTTTATATATAGAATTTTATATATTCTTATTTGAATTAATTATTTCAATAAAATGAGTTTTAATTTATTTATTTATATTTTGTAATTAAAAATAAATTTTTTAATAAAAATACTGAACTGAACTGGATTTTTAAAATTAGTTTTTTAACCTAAACATTACTTACTCTAATTAATTAAATCGTTTTAGAAAATTCATTGATTAGATAGTTCTTTTAAATTAATTGAATAGCATAATTGAGTATTAATTAACATTATTATTATTATTTACTAGCTGGGCCCTGCGGCTTTGCACGCAAGCTCTCCTGTTTCCCCGATACGAATTCTTAACCCATTGTTGAGCCCATCAGATTTTGATTTAAAAAAAAACATGTGTCTATCTTTGATTTCGAGTGTTTTAAAAATTTTAAAGTCAGAAGGCCCTTTAAATCATATGTTTTCACATTTACTCCAAACAAATTCTTAACCCTTGGTTTACCATGGTAGATTTAGATTTAAAAAAAAATTAAAAGCACGTTTTTATTATTTCCCGATTGAACTGCTTTTGATAAGTTTGAAGTCAGAACGCCCAATAAATCTTGTTTCTCCATACAAATTGTTAACCCATTGTTGACCCCATTAGATTTTGACTTTCAAAAAGTGAGAAACACGTGTCAAATTATTTCTCACAAAGAGTACTTTCCCCAAGTTTGATGTCAATGGGCCCATTAATTCATATTTTTCATTTCACAGTTTCTCCATACAAACTTTTAACCCGTCGCTGACCCCGTCCAATTTTAATATTCGGAAAAATTGCGTATCGAGTTATTTTACATTTGAGTACTTTCACAAAGCTTGAAGTCGAAAGGGCTCAGCAAAATTTCTTTCTCCATACATACATACTTTTAACCCGTCGTTGATCCAGTTAGTTTTCGATTTTGAAAATAATGAGAAACACGTTTCTAGTTTTATTTATTTCAATTATTTTTACAATTGTTGAAGTCAATAGTCCCATCGGTTCGTGTTTTTTGTTTCGGAGTTTTTCCGTAAATAAACCTTAACCCATTGTTGAGCCAGTTAAATTTTGATTTTCGAAAAATTATAAAATACGTGTCGAATAAGTTTTGATCTAGAATATTTTTAGGAAGTTCAAATTCAATATGTTTATTAAATCACGTTTCTTCATACAACACTTTAACCCATGTTTTGCCTTTTTAGACCCCGAATTTCAAAAAATCCCGTCTTGGCGAAGGTTAATTCTTCAAGATGTACCTACAGTCCACAATTCATGTTTGTAGCTTCAGCGGTTTGGGCTGGGCGATGATAAATCAACCAATCAATCAGTCAGTCAGTCAGGATAAACAATCTATGTATACAAAAATGGAAGCGGTACCAAAAACCGGTCAAAAACCTACCCCATTCCTCCTGTCGAAGGACACGACCCAATCGTTAGTTTGTACCGAGTGTCATTGATGTGAACGCTCTAGTTCCAAAGTTACACCGGCATTTAAAAAGTGCCACGCCCCTTGTCCAATGCCCATTAAATTTTACCGGTGGAACGACATGTTTCCGCTATGACACTGTACCAAATTTCAACGCTGTACGACTTATAATTCTGAAGATATTCCATATTAAAAAGTTGGGTTGTATGGGCGGTGCCACGCCCCCTTGTCAAAAACCCACCCTATTCTTCCTGTCGAAGGATACGACCAAATCGTTAGTTTGTACCGAGTGTCATTGATGTGAACGCTCTAGCTACAAAGTTACACCGGAATTTGAAAAGTGCCACGCCTCTGCCCAACGCCCATTAAATTTACTGGTGGAATGACACGTTTACGCCATGACACTGTACCAAATTTCAATGCTGTACGACTTATAATTCTGAAGATATTCCATATTAAAAAGTTGGGTTGTATGGGCGGTGCCACGCCCCTTGTCAAAAACCCACCCTATTCTCCCTGTCGAAGGACACGACCAAATCGTTAGTTTGTACCAAGTGTCATTGATGTGAACGCTCTAGTTCGAAAGTTACACCGGAATTTAAAAAGTGCCACGCCCCCTGTCCAACGCCTATTAAATTTTACCGGTGGAATGTCACGTTCACGCCATGACACCGTACCAAATTTCAATGCTGTACGACTTATAATTCTGAAGATATTCGGTATTAAAGAATTGGGTTGTAAAGGCGGTCCCACGCCCCCTTCTCAAAAACCTACCCCATTCCACCTGTCGAAGGACACGACTAAATAATAAGTTTGTACCAAGTGTCGTTGATGTGAATGCTATAGTTCAAAAGTAACACCGGAATTAAAAAAGTGCCACGCCCCTTGTCCAACGCCCATTAAATTTTACCGGTGGAATGATACGCCTACGCCATGACGCTGTACCAAATTTCAATGCTGTCCTTCTTATAATCCCGAAGATATACCATATTAAAAATTTAGGTTGTATGGGAGGTGCCACGCCCACCTGCCGTACAAACATGTAATATCGCTATAAACCACCGCATTAACATCTTCTATAACATACGAAAAAAATTTTGCCGAAAGAATGAACCGTTTTCGCAAACACTGGCTACACACAAGAAGTGAAGTTTTTTTTTAGATACATACTAGCTGGGCCCTGCGGCTTTGCACGCAAGCTCTCCTGTTTCCCCCGATACGAATTCTTAACCCATTGTTGAGCCCATCAGATTTTGATTTAAAAAAAGAACATGTGTCTATCTTTGATTTCGAGTGTCTTAAAAATTTTGAAATCAGAAGGCCCTTTAAATCATGTCTTTTCACATTTACTCCAAACAAATTCTTAACCCTTGGTTTACCAGGGCAGATTTCGATTTTCAAAAAAATTAAAAGCACGTTTTTATTATTTCCCGATTGAACTGCTTTTGATAAGTTTGAAGTCAGAACGCCCAATAAATCTTGTTTCTCCATACAAATTGTTAACCCATTGTTGACCCCGTTAGATTTTGATTTTCAAAAAAGTGAAAAACACGTGTCAAATTATTTCTCACAAAAAGTACTTTCCCCAAGTTTGATGTCAATGGGCCCATTAATTCATATTTTTCATTTCACAGTTTTTCCATACATACTTTTAACCCGTCGTTGATCCAGTTAGACTTCGATTTTGAAAATAATGAAAAACACGTGTCGAATTTTATTTATTTCAATTATTTTTACAATTGTTGAAGTCAATAGGCCCATCGGTTCGTGTTGTTTGTTTCGGAGTCTTTCCGTAAATAAACCTTAACCCATTGTTGGGCCAGTTAAATTTTGATTTTCGGAAAATTATAACATAAGTGTCGAATATGATTTGATCTAGAATATTTTCAGGAAGTTCAAATTCAATATGTTTATTAAATCACGTTTCTTGATACCACACTTTAACCCATGTTTTGCCTTTTTAGACCCCGAATTTCAAAAAATCCCTTCTTGGCGAAGGTTAATTCTTCAAGATGTACCTACAGTCCAAAATTCATGTTTGTAGCTTCAGCGATTTGGGCTGGGCGATGATAAATCAACCAATCAATCAGTCAGTCAGTCAGAATAAACAATCTATGTATAAAAAAATGGAAGCGGTACCACGCCCCCGTGTCAAAAACCCACCCCATTCCTCCTGTCGAAGGACACGACTAAATCGTTAGTTTGTACCAAGTGTCATTGATGTGAACGCTCTAGTTCCAAAGTTACACCGGAATTTAAAAAGTGCCACGCCCCTTGTCCAATGCCCATTAAATTTTACCGGTGGAACGACATGTTTACGTCACAACACTGTACCAAATTTCAATGCTGTACGACTTAGAATTCTGAAGATATTCCATATTAAAAAGTTGGGTTGTATAGGCGGTGCCACGCCCCCTTGTCAAAAACCCACCCTATTCTCCCTGTCGAAAGACACGACCAAATCGTTAGTTTGTACCGAGTGTCATTGATGTGAACGCTCTAGTTCAAAAGTTACACCGGACTTTAAAAAGTGCCACGCCCCCTGTCGAACGCCTATTAAATTTTACCGGTGGAATGTCACGTTTACGCCATGACACTGTACTAAATTTCAATGCTGTACGACTTATAATTCTGAAGATATTCGGTATTAAAGAATTGGGTTGTAAGGGCGGTGCCACGCCCCCTTGCCAAAAACCCACCCCATTCCACCTGTCGAAGGACACGACTAAATAATAAGTTTGTACCAAGTGTCGTTGATGTGAATGCTATAGTTCAAAAACGACACCGGAATTAAAAAAGTGCCACGCCCCTTGTCCAACGCCCATAAAATTTTGCCGGTGGAACGACATGTTTACGCCACGACTCTGTACCAAATTTCAATGCTGTCCGATTTATAATTCCGAAGATATACCATATTAAAAATTTAGGTTGTACGGGAGGTGCCACGCCCACCTGCCGTACAAACATGTAATATCGCTATAAACCACCGCATTAACATCTTCTATCACATACGAAAAAAATTTTCCCAAAAGAATGAACCGTTTTCGCAAACACTGGCTACACACAAGAAGTGAACTTTTTTTTATATATATAGATAAGATTGTTTTATTATAATTAAAATTACAATAAATTATTAGCTAGTCTATCGGCTTCTAGTAATTAACAGTATAATCAATTTATACTTAATAGATTAACCATCTACAAATTGTTTAAGTATAATTAATAATAATAATTTAATAAAATTTTAATTACATTTAATTAATTTGTGCTAAAAAAAATATCTGGTTATATAATTTTTGAAAATTCAATAATTGTATAATTATTTGAAATTTAATTGATAAGTACTCAATTAAAATTAAATTGATTTACTATCTAAACATTACCAACTGTATTTAATTTGCTTATGTTAGGAAGTGAATTAATTAGATAAATGATTAAATTTAGTTTGAAAATTTGTTTCTGAAATATCTCTAATTTAAAATAGTACTTTAAATAATAAATTAGAAGGCTAGGTTTGAATAACCAATCAAATAATTTAAATGCAAATTGTTTACTCAATAAAATAGTTTCACAAACAAGCAATCAATTTATAAATTTTATTTTGGTAACTCATTTAAACTAAACAAATAAATTCTAATAAATAAATAAATAATTTTATTTGTTGTAAACAAAAATGTTTTTATTAAATTAAAAGAAAAAATTATTTTTTACTAAAACAACATTTCCATGGAAATGAATAATTTAATTCATTTTTTACATTTAAATTGCTTATAATAGTTTCAAATTAATTTAATCAGCAAATAATAATGTTTCCAATTACTCATAATTGTTTCTATTTGGTTTAATCAACAAACAACGCAATCAATTTAATGCTAGTCGATGTAATTCAAAAAACAATACCATCAATTTGTCATTAATCAATTCAATTTTAATTCAATTAATCATTAACTAAACGTTTTAACGAAAAATTACCCTTCAACAATCCATAGTCCCATTTAAGCTAAATAACTTCCAGCTTAATCAATACTAACTCAATGAGGTCAATACGCCTCACAGTCAATTAAACATTGAATAAAGCAGACATACGAATATCCAAATCTCTTTTTATTCATTCGCTGTTTAAAAAGTTTAACAATTTCTAATTAAATGTCTTTACAGTCGAATTGCCACCACCGCAGATGCTCGAAGCAGCCAAATCCCTAATTGACTTTGGCGTAAAAAAAGGCTACATACAACCGCACTTTAAGCTGCTCGGCCATCGGCAAGTGCGCGACACCGAGTGCCCGGGCGAGCGTCTCTTCCAGGAGATTTCCACATGGCCACACTTCTCACTCAAACCCAACGAAACGAACAACGAAATCAGCGACACCAAATAAATCGCAATATTCGTAGCGGTTTGCGGGCGTAGGCGAAACAATTATTACAAATTTTTGTTTTTCTTTCATGCGCAACAACAACAAAAAAGTTCGCTATTAATTTTAATTATTTAGAAAGATTCTAGCGGTAATTTCTAGCAATAAATTTAGGTTTATCAAAAGGATTTGTATGTAAAGCTTTGCTGGTACTTTTCACTTGTGTGTAATTTTAAGGAAAAACATTGTTTATGTGGCTTGCAAGCCTAAAGCATGTTTTAATAAATGCTTTTTTAATGGCAAAAACATGAAAGCGAAACAAATTCTGAAAATTCTTTATTTAATTTGTGGACTTTTATGTGAGTGTGGCAAAAGTTTCGTGTTGTGTGCTTAAGGCGACGAGTTTTGCATGTATGGCAAATGCATAGAGAAACAGCAACATCTGTCAAATTTACAAGCAACAACAACATCAAAGAGAGCCGCAAAAACTTGAAGACAACATGGGAGCAACAACAGCAATGCAAATGAAAATAATAATAATAAATAAGGTAGAAAAACGAGCACAGCGTAAGCGCAGGAATTGACAGAAAAGTAGCAGAAAATCTGACAACGTGCGCTCGCCGCATGGCGCGAAATTTAAAAACCCATTAAAAGCGGCGCGGAGCAAGTGTGGCGGCGAAAGTTTCGCACAACAATGTGGCCGACTGATGTGCGTGGAAGTATCGTCGGTGGCGGTGGCAAGGAAATATGCCTATTGCCGGCATTTCAACTTCCGGCACTGCCAAAGACGCCAAAGACGTGTCGCTAGTGTCGCACAACTTTAGCGACGGTCGGGCGCACAGCAAATGACGCAGCGAAAAATTGAAACTTGAACGCATCTGCATGCGTGTGTGTGTGTGCGCACATATGCACATCACACACACACACACACACAAACAAGTAAATTTATGTATGCAACCACAGCGACAGAAATTGCCAACATTTCTGTGCCATTGGCAGTGGAAGTTGTGCTCTGTTGCTTTACTTTGCATACTTTTGCTGCAGCAGCGAACAGCAACAACAACGCTAAGAACAACAATTACCATACATACATATTTTTCATGGGAAAACATTCTCTGCTATTGGCTAGTAAAGTTGAAGATCTTAAGAGGCAAAAGCGCCTTTTTTTACTTTTATGCTTTTTGTGTGTATTTGTGATTTTCTTTTCGTATTTTTATTTTTTCTTAATGCGTTTGTTGAGATTTGACTTCAAGGCCATTGAAAGTTTCCAACGCACATAAAGTCAGTAAATTTATATTTCGAAGTATGCAGTGCTGGCTGCCAGCCGCCAAAAGGCACTCAGGCAAAAGTGGCAAAAGCAGTCGAATGGGCGACATCAGTTTTTGAATGCAAGATATTTGTTGCATACTTTTTGGCAGTTGCATTAGAAAATAAGCGACTGGAGGTTGCCACCTGCCGGAATGGCTGCGCATTTTTTAAACATTTTTTAGCTGCATTCAAGACATGAAAAAGAAAACCAATTGGTTGATAAAAAAAAAAATTCGAAAAAATATAAACTGAAATGCATGAAAAATATGCAAAGTATGAGAAATAAAGTAAAATTTTAAATTGCAATAAAAAGTAAAGTGCAGGAAAATTATGGCATTTTGTGTACTCATAACCCATTCAGGCTCACAATGAGCCATTGGTTGGGTCTTACGTGACTTTCATAAGCTGCCGCAATTTAGTTCATTTCCATCTGAACTTCCGTTTGTTGTTCAATTTTGTGGCAGAGTGTTTTTATGGCAGAGTAATGTTGCTATGTCAATTTTTAAAACATTTTAGGAGGGAAGAATCAATTTCAAATTGAAACAAAAAAATGAAAACTTCTAAGGAGACACCTTTTGTGGGCAATTGGCCGTTGATATTTGCTAGGATTTACTACCACTTTTTTCTCATCCTAAACATTTCTTTCGAATATTTCTTTTGACAAGAGGTGAAAATCTTTATAGATTCTGATTGATTCTATAACCAACACCTTTTTTGGTGTTGGAGGACTGGAAGCAAACCACCTAGTGGGTCGTTTTTCGTCCTCCTCTGCGTGTTTAGCTTCTCAAAAGTCGACCACAGTTATTGACCTCCTTTTTATTAGCTACTGTCAAGCGTTATGATGAGTAGATCGTTGTGACAGATGATCCATTAACCATACTTCTTTAAGGACAATTTTCTACTCGCCAATGGCGGAGATTGACGCTCTAGGTGAGTTGACTCACCGTCCTAAGCATTGTCTACAGCTAGCTTCATCTGCAAGGTTGAGCCTAGACTAGATTTTGTGACCAATGATCCATGGACCATACTCTTCTATGGAGAATTGTCTACCAAAAAAAGCCAGGCAGCCGCGAAGCCACAGCCAGGCGGCAATCAAGGCTATTGTGTCCAATTGCATATCATCCAAAAATGTCCTACAATGTTGGACAGGAAAGGAAAGGTTCTATTGATGCCGCAGGCTTTCCAATACCCGCAAGCTTCATATCTATTGGGTGCCGGGACATAAAGGGAAATGAGACACCGGAACTTAGACAGCTGCCGCACTGCAAAAGTAGGTTAGGTTAGGTAGTACTGGCTGGCCCGCAGGCCACACATAGACCCTATTGGGTTCTTAGCGATGTCAGATGGAGGTTTGTTGATGTGGGATAGTAGTGATCCGTTAAAAGGTGTACTGCAAAAGTAATGCAGAGATCACTTAAGGGAGTGTTCCTGGGTAGAAGTTTGAAAAAATCGATTTTTTTTTTTGGCGTTTTATTGTACCTTATACTATATACTATCACCCCCCAAAGTCGTTTTTCAATCCGCAAACTCAGTACCCACTTTTTTGCATGTTAATTGAAGTAATCTCAGCTCTTTTTGCTCCGCTGATACATTGCGCATGATACTTTAAACGCGTTTTTCTCGAAACCACATTTTTTGTACTGGCCGATAATTTTTCTCAGCAACAATGAGAGGTATCGACTTGAAATTTTGGGAAAATGTTCTAGATAGTTTTCATTGGATGCTAAACCAAAGTTTTCATCAAAAAATTATTGTTAAATATATTTTCAAGCACTCTAAAGGTAAAAAAAGGTGGCAAAACTGGACAATTTTTTTTCATATGGCCGCCATTTTGTTTCTAATCAACATTTTGACTAAAACTGTGGTTTAGCATCCGCGGAATTTATTGCAGATTAATAATTGCATACCCATTTCTGTTTCAGATTACTGGTTCCCGAAATTTATTATCGGCCAGCAGTGAAAACAAGGTCACATTGACCACTGAAAATTTGTACTTAGAAAATAAAATTGTTTGACACAAATATGAGTTTCTGTTCTCCAAATAATAAGGAACAACAAGCAAAAAACCAGAATATTGCATGTTGCCTTGTAGCTCCAAAATAATTTTTTGAAAAACAGCCTAAAATCGGCATTCTACCCGGGAACACTCCCTTAATTACACAATCTTTGTGATGGGACTAACTCGCTCAGACTCAGCGGTTCATACGCATAGACTGGGTCTGACAAACAGTAAAAGTTGCAGGATGTTCAAGGTACATGAAGCTTTAAAGACATCAGAGTGCGTTCTCTGCTTTTGTTCTGCCTTTTCAAGACAACGCTTGGCAATCTTTGGCACTTTGCTGAAGTTTGCTAAAAGCACTTTTATTCCTACGGATCACTACTAAAACTCTCAAACGAATCTCCATCTAGTACTTGTAAGGACCCAATAAGGATCTACGTGTAGCCATTCATGACCAGCCAGTTACAACCACCTACCTACCCACCTATTCTAGGAATCTTCTTGGATTTACTGTCAATCGAAAACAGTTGATATTTAATCCTAATGCATCTTTTGTGATGTCTTGTGGTTATCCAGTTCTTGACCAATCCTAGGTTTTATATCCAGACGTTCTTTTCGAAATTGTTATCGTTGGAGTCATCAGCAAACACTACGCTTTTGAATTTAGGCTCATCAATTGGCGCCTCTCGGGTAGTGGTATCTGCAGAAACGACGAAGACGATTAAGAGGTAGAAACGATATAATACTTTCTGTGCCACTGCCCGTTTCCGCAGGAACGCTCACTTCATACTCTGGGGTTATGACTCCGGACGAATCTGACTAGTGTGGCAAAAGTCGCAAAATCAAATCTGCTATTCATTTTGAGGAGGTCCAACTAGTTTGCTCCGAATTTAGACTTCGATAGCTCCAGAGGGTAATAAGAAGGGACTCACAACGAGCCATTTCGGCCTTCGAATGAAAGTGCGGTCTGTGCTGTCCCGGATTGAGGCTGTTAGCTCCAGAAGATCATAAGAAGGGACTCACAATGAGTAATTTTGACCTTCGAGAGAAAGTGCAGTCTGTGCTGGCCCGGATTGATACACTTAGCTCCAGATGAAAACAAAAAAGGATTCACAATGGGCCATTTTGGCGCCTTCGAGTGGAAGTACGGCCTGTGCTGTCTCGGATTGAGACTCTTAGCTCAAGAAGAAAACAAGAAGGGATCCACAATAAGCCATTTTGACCTTCAAGTGGAAGTGCGGTCTGTGCTGTCCCGAACTGAGACACTTAGTTCCATATGAAAACAAAAAAGGATTCACAATGGGCCATTTTGGCCTTCGTGCGGAAGTACGGCCTGTGCTGTTTAGGACTGAGACTGTTGGCTGCAGAGGAAATCAAGAACAGACTCACAATGGGCCATTTTGACCTTTGAGTGGAGCCACGGGCTGTGCTGTCCTGGTTTGAGACACTTAGCTCCAGAAGAAAACAAGAAAGGATCCACAATAAGCCATTTTGACCTTCAAGTGCAGCACACACCCTTCCCTACCTGGCATAGCCCATTTTTAGCCATTTGGTCCTTTGTCCTGTAATATTTAAGCCCCACATCATCAAGTTCGACCTTCCTTTATGTTCTTCTTCAAACATTTTTTTGCCCAACATGTACAATAACCGTATTTTTGCTTACATTTAAAGACAAAGTTTTAGCCAAAATAACCGATTGTAATATTTTGAAAATTTAAATTCACATTTTCAATGGGTTAAAGTATTAAAGTATATATTTAACAATTTACTACAATTACTAATTTCCCGCCGTCTTCACGCACAGTCGACCTTACCGTCCGCACAACGCCAAATGTAACAAATATTGAAATGATTTTGCCTGCTCTTAATGATTCGAGGGCGGAAATAATTTACAACAATTTTCGCCCTCACAGCCAACCGGACGGCACATCTAAAAAAACTGAAGCAAATGCCGAGAGGCAAAACAACTAGAACAACATAACTAACTTATAATAATCAGAGAACTATTTGTAGCGCACCAAAGGCGTTTTGAATGTTTTATAAAATTCATAAAAGTGCAAAACCAAAAAAACATTAAAAACCAAAAGCAAAACGAACAACAACAGCAAAGTTCTATTTTGCATGCCACAGTGTATTTGTTTATGAGGCTGAGGCTGACACAGTGGAGCTGGCCAAGTGACGGCAGCAGCGCCACAAAGTGCACTGCACTTCAATCCACTTTGCATTTCGCGCATTCAAAACGGACGAATGAACGCGGGCGGACGAATGGCAGAACAGCGCGCGCTGCTTCCGAGCGCCTTGGACGCCAACTGCCGCCAACCCGCTGGCGTCTGTTGTCGTCTGTGCCACAGCCAATTGGAAATGGAACGCAAGAATGAGCGCGGCAGCATAACTGCAGCACTTTTGCCGCGCAACAATAACACCGAACGCGACTCTAACCTCACTTAAGCGCAGCAGGGCAACAACAGCGCACAAAAAAATGAAAACAAACGTTACTGCGTAATAGAAAAACTTTGCACATTTTCAGCATAAAACGCTTTTTTAATAATATAGAAAAAATAAAACTTGAAAAAAAACACAAAAGCAACAACAAAAACTTGTACACAAAAGCATAAGCACCGGTTGGGGTGGACGGGCGTCCCCGCCCCCCCCCCCCCCCAACAGTGAGCGGCAGCGCAAAGCAATAAAACGAATTAAAGTTGTTATTGCTTTTTATTTTCTTAATTTTTTTTTATTTTTTTCATATTTTTTTTCCATATGACGAATGCGCGCAAATTTTTGAAATTCATGGAAAATGTGTTGCGGCAAAAATATGCAAAAACTTTCGGTACTTGTTACCGAACTTAAAACTGAAAACAACAACAACTAGCGAACAATTTTTAATGATATTTTAGTGTTTTGCAGAGATTTTTAGCGTATTGAAATAATTTTCGGTTCAAGTTGGCTTTTTTCTTTCGTTGCTTTGTATTGTAATTATTGTTATTGTTATTGTTTTTGTATTTTTGGTTGATAATATCCGGCATTCGAACGATGTGTGAATTTTAAATTTCGAATAAATACAAAATAGTCAACTGAAAAAAAGTCAACTGTGTGTGTGAATGTGTGTAGTTTTGATCAACAAATCGAAAACATGCAGCTAAAAGTATGCAATAGAAAAATTATGCTATGACCATTCATTGATAACCTTAACTGCCTCTGAAACCCAGCGCATTTAGCATAATTTTGGGCGTTCTGCAATTTGCATCCAACGTACAGTGTTCATGTCACATTTCATTGTCTCGCATTTGGTAAATTTTCGTTAGTTATTTTTGCCAGTGCGCTATCGCTGTCGCTGTCGCTTTTCGACACAACTTTTTTCATTCGAAAAACACATTCGGAAACCGGAAATACGATTTATATAACGTAGCTATTTTTCTCTCTTCTCTACCAACACAGCGTCTACACACAACGTTGTGGTTAGTTTTAATGCGCTTTTGATGGCTGCCCAGTTGCCGTATGTTGTTTGTGTACAAGTCTGCGCGCATTGAATTTTCTGAAATCGTTCACATTTTCCCACTCACTCACACACACACACCACTTTACATGAATAGATGAGTATGCACACTTCTCATGCTTGCGATAGAGTAAATTATTTTCCAAACGATTTGCATTTTATTGCAGTGGCGCTTTTCTTCTTGGTTGGTTTTTGTTTACAATCAAAAATTCAAATTTTCGCCATTACAATTCACATATCAAAATACACTAAAATGCGCTGCCCGCCAGCGCTCGAATCAGCGCTACCATTTGTTAATATTTAACGAAAACAATAAAACGCACAATTTTCAGTTTTCCAAATATTACCAAATTAAATATTTTATAAAGTTCATTTAGTATTGAGCAAAATAATTGCCACGATTTTGTATGCATTGGCGTTTTAGTTCAAGTTGTGTGATATACGAAATGAAAATAGTTGAACGTCGTTCTTCCATTACATTTTTTATGAAATTGCATCTAAAAGTATGCAACAAAAATGGGTCGCTATATACAATAATTGAAATGGAAATATTTTCATGATTTCCAGGAGATTCAGTGACTTGTAAGTAAGTTGTTTAGTAGTCAAATACTGTGCCGATTCGTTCAGAAGTTGCTAGGTGAGGAAAACGTTGGATATGTAAAATTGAGAAGAGTGCAAGCGATGACAGTCATTTTTCCACTCTAAAGTCGTTCTGGCAGATCCTGAGAGATAATGCAAAGTAGTTTCAAAGTTTTCAAGCTTGTTGATGATTATACGTGATACATGATGACACTGCTGCCCATTTTACCCCACCTTATTCCTTCCACTTGACTAACAAATGCCCGGACACACAACTAAGTGAAGTAGATTCGGGAAGCTCCACCATTGGGTGATTCTGCGGCCTTCAATAGGCATCAAGTTTCCCAGAGATTTTGGTCCTTTTAGCTGGTATGTCGCTTTAAGAAAGCGATGGATGCCCGGGAGCTCAACTTTTAGTAGCTGATCTTCCATGGAAGTTACATACTTGAAGAAGATTCGGCCAGCCTCACTATTATACGTTCTTCAATAGACATCAAGTTTCCCAGAGATTTTGATCCTTTAGCCGGTTCGTCCAACAGCTCCAGTAGCTTGTCCTCCATTAAAGTTATCTACTTGAAGTATATTCGGCCAGCCCCATCATTGGGTGCTTCCACTATTTTCAATAAGCAGCTCATGACATCAAGTTTTCCAGATACTTTCCATCATTTTTAGCTGGCTCGTCGCTTTTGTAAGGCAAAGGATGTCTGAATTCCAGTAGCCCATCGCTCACTAAAGTCAGTATGCGAAAACATATGTGCCTTGAACTTCCGAAAGCTAGGCTTGGCTCAATAATAAATTGAGCAATAGTCCCATTGCCCTCTAGACACATTTTGCAAATGGCCGAGGAATATCCCCCAAAGTGCGCCCATATCGCTGGCTGAGGACTGAGAAATATGGTATCCGAGTTAGCTGTGGTTAGTGTATCGGCTTTTTTTCCCCCATACATCAGTATGCTCGGGGACCCACACCAGAAGAACAACAGCTTTTGACAGCTGAGCCGACAGCTCTGCCTCTTGATGACGAGAAGATGTGTTAACTATAATGGATCAGTTCCAGCTACATGAATTATGTCAGATTAGGTCATATCAAAGTCATAAAGAGAAATTCCGGGCCCAGAAGACAGGATGGAACTGTCCCAAAACTTGCTCTCCTATAAAGTATTAGTTCAGTTAGTTGCAATCAGTTGAAATTGTACGAATTATGTCAGATAAGAGCACTAAACCCTCCTTGATGTCTCCCTTCCATCGGTGCTCTGTCGTTCATTGATTCATTCATTGGTTTGTCGTTCATTGATTCACAGGTTCTTTGTGGAAGATTACGTGGAGGCGCTAATCTTTATAACTAAACCCGTTCAGTCTTGCTGGTCCGGAATAGACAATGACATTTTCTTCTTCTTAAGAGTTGGAGATAGCGGTTAGGTATGTATGGAAAAACATTCGGAAGGAGAAATAAATGACGATTAGTCTTACATTTGATATGTCTGGGGGCAACATGAAGCAATGGGAGCCCATTTTATAAAAACGATCATTTTGTATGGAAGCCCCATTAAGGGTTGAAGATAGGTGATGAGTATGTTCGAAAGAAATATTCAAAAGGAAAAATAAGTGGGGGTCAGTCATAGATTTTAACACTAAGAGCAATTTCTGAGCAGCTGTAAAGCAATTTTATTTATTTGTCCTTTATAACATCTATTGACACAGGATCAAAATTGTATACTGGTTTGGGAAACAGTATTTAGCGTATTTCTGTTGACTTGACTTTAAAAAAAGGTAAGTAGGAGAGGCTGCCCCAAGGCGGAGCCCCGGTAAACCATAAAGACTCATTGTGATGCCACAATGATTGTGGCACAATCAATCAAAATTAAGTTCGCTCAGTTATTGCACAGTAAAGATGAGTTTTATTTCACAATTTTAATATGTCAAAGAGAATATTTCGGCTCAGGGGTGTGAAAAGATCTGAACTGTTTGTGCTAAAGATATTTTAATCCAAACAACTGCCAGTAAATGGTTCGTTCGCCTTCGTTTTGGAAGTTTTGCAATGAAAGGTGGTCTGAAAAGTTACCGAAAAAAATCGATGAAAGAAGGGATCAAGTTTAAGAAGGCCAATATGTGAACAGTCACCAAATCGATAAGGAACTGAAGATGGACCAGAAAACAGTTTTAAAACTAATTTATAGAGTTGGCTTCAAAACGAAACTGTGGAACTACTGTTGAAAGTGTTGAACTAGGGACCAACAAATGTAATGATGGAAATTCATTTGCAATTAATTTCCTATCAAAACGACACGAAATCGAGCCATTTATTAGAACGTATGGTAACACCGTGCGACAAAAATTAAAAAAAATTTTCACACCGGAAAAAATCCATATGCGCGTGAAACTAAAGACCAAACATAGTAATACTGCGTACTCAGTTTTTCATTTCTACTCTAACTTTATTGGTTCGAAAATAAATTTAAAAAAGGCGGAAGCTGCAATTCTAATGAAATACAAAAATTTTAATTTATTTTAGTATCAGTATTTTAAATAATAAAAAGATACAAAGTCAATGAAGCGAGAATAAATTTTGACACGTGATCAAGGAGATTTGGGGTTTTAACATGTTTACTTTTAAAAAAAATTCTTTATAAATTTTCAAGGATATAAAGGATTAAAATTTTCAAAGGACCTTTTTCATATCGTTTTTTAACAAATAGATAAAACATCAATTATATTTAAATTCTTGAGCCTTTCCTCGTTCATTTGATATACATATCGCCATATTCCAACGAAGTTAAGTATTTTTTAGATATTTTTTATTTTGTATACCCTTCAACATTTTGAAGTCCTTTTAAAAGGCCTAAGGATGTAGAAATGAAAAACTGAGTACGCAGTATTACTATAATTGATCTCTAGTTTCACGCCCATATGGATTTTTTCCGGTGTGAAAAATTCTTTCGCACGGTGTAATAAGTGATGAAAAGTGGATCACATAAATAAAGTTTTTCAAAAACGGTCTTGATGAGAAAAAGATGAACCTCCAAAAATGGTGTCAGAGCCGAGATTGACAATAAAGAAGGTGATGCTGATTGAAAAAAATAGAGTTGATCAATTGAATCCACAGAATGAAATCAAATCAAGTCAAATCAAGGCAAATCAATCAACAAAACAAAACAGAATTGAACAACAGGAAAAATATCTTTGAGGACTCAGAAACAACTAAGAGAAATTGGCTGGGCAGTTTTAATGTGAAGTCAAATCATCATTTGTTCCTATCTCGCCAAAACTTTCTAGCTGGGAAATTCATTCAGAAGGGGACTGCGAATAAAATTTCCATTTATTGCCCAAAAGTATGCAACAGCGAACCGCATGCAATATTTGCATTCAGTCACGGCACAGGTTGTGCCACACAAGTGAAGCACCAAATAAATTCAATTTGCTTTCTATATAAAAACGCTTTGGCCGTAGTGCAATCACGCCACGCCCACTTGAAAGTCATCACTTTGCACTACTTCACACCTAACCAACTGAAAAACTACAACATTTTCAATTTCTCTCGCCATTCATTCAATGTTGCCGCCACTCGTGTTTAACTTGTTTTAACTGAAGTAAAAGTAAAACAAAAATTCAAAATCAAATAAAATGCCAACTTTTTATATTGCACGATTGAGCACAGAGTGGGCGGCAATTAATTTGCCATAGCAATTGTTGTACTTGTAATTCGGCAAACGAGTTTCAAGCGGCACTTTTTCGCTTTCAAAGTCGAAATGTTCGACGAAATGTGCTCGTTAAACGAGTGAAAGTAAAAGGATTGCAGCATCATTGGTGATTGTTGTTGTTGTTGTTGTTTTGTTATTCGTTGCATTGGTTGTTATTATTTGGTATGTATTTTTATTTTATTCAAAACAACTGACATTTGACAGAGTGCAAAGTGGTGTTGGCGCTCGCTTGAGCTGTCAATGGCGCTGGCCATCGTTGCAATTGAAAATTGAGCTACAAAGCATTTTATGGCGGCCATTGTTGTTGTTGCTGCTGCTGTCGCTGCTTTGACGTGTTTTTTGTCATTTATGCGTTCCATTGTTGGCGTTTCTATTGTTTGTTGTAGCTGCAATTGTTATTGCAACAATCGAATTGTTGAGTTAATGAACTTTGAAAGTGCGGTGCTGTTGGACATTTGCTGCACTGAAATATTGTCAATGTGTTTGTGTTTTGTTGAACATTTTCACAGAACTTGTTGAAATTGTGCGCTAACGAATATGTCATTGAAATAATCAATTTTCTGACTAACGATTTAAAATTAAAATAGTTTTTGTTTTTACTTTTGATATTTAGATAAGACCTCAACTTGTCTACAAAAGCTGTGTTGAGTTGGCTGGCCATGTCAATTGATTGCAAAAAAGCTCCAACGAAAAAAATGCGAGTACTAAAGCCGAATGTGAACGAATGACGTCGAAGAGTCACACTACCAGATGACAACAAATGGAAGAAACCCATTAAGGGGAGGTTCTCCTCTTTTCGGCCGAAAATAAAGCGAAATTCTTTAATTTACTGTCGGATAATGAAACGACTCACGAATAGACGGTTTTGATGGTTTATTAAGCCATCTTTCTAAAATACAAGAAAAAAATTTTTTTTTACAAAATCCAATATGGCGGCCCAAAAATGGCGGGTCTTGTCAACCTCTGCAAGCGAGACATTGTTCGGAAACGTCAAGGCTGTAGCCACTTGTAGTGAACTGAAATCAAAAATTTTTTTTTTATAGTAAAGAATATTAACTTCCCTATGACTTATACCTATTTTTGAATAATTTTTATAAAAAATCATCTAATTTATGCATAATCATAGAAAAAGTTCAATTTTTACCATCTTTTTTTCGACTTTTCTTTTGTTAAAAGACTATTATTACACATTTGTTTATATTTGTTTTAGGTATAAGTCATATAAAAAATCATACCCTTTAAGAAATGCTATAGATGAAGTAACTCGGATAAGTAGATCATGAGTTACGCTTGACGTTAGGATGAAAGAAATGGTTTCGAGATAAACGCGTTTGAAGCAAATTAGAGCAGTGGAGCGTCCCGTAGCGCGCGTGAGACAGGTGTGTTCTCCCATGAAAATACGCGTCGTATCAAAAAATCCTTTTGCAAGCATATTCTCGACATTCATACCTTTCATTTCATCAAAAAAAAAAAAAAATTGATTTTTTGAAAAAAAAAGAGGAGAACCTCCCCTTAACTGGGTTTGAACTCGGCTTGACATGAACCGAAGAAGAACGAAAGCTATACAGTTTTTCATTACTTTTATTTCAAACAGTCTCCTAGAATCACTTCCTTTCAGACTTTTCAGCAAATTTCCCACAGATATACAGTTTTTGTGTTGTACAAATATTGTTTCTTCAACTCAAAACTGCACTTGGTAATGTTTTAACAAATTAATTAAAAACGAGGAAATTTAAGAAACTGCAATCAAATGAAACTCATTCAAGGCTCATTACTTAACACTAACATGCTCAAGAAAGTCTAAATGACTCAATTGACGTTTTTCTTATTTTTTCATAGCTTTCTGACAGAATATCTTCCTTAGCTTTTATTTGTTTTAAGCCAAATCAAATAAGAAAATTTCAAATATCATTAACTATCCTTTGTGACATGATTCCATATGGATTTTTAAGAAAGTTTGATTGGCCGAGAATTCATGTGTTAATTTACTAATTTGTTTAGTACACTTTTGGCAGATCTCTGACCTAAACTTATAAACTGAAAGCTTTAAGACCTCAAATGACATTAGAACATGTTCTGATTTATTTAGTTAATGAGGGTATCAGGGCTTCATGGAAACGATATCAAGATATCAGTGATGTTTAAATGTCAAAATATTTCGTTGCCATTTCATTATGCATCGTTTTACGCATGCTGAACGTTTGGAATTTATTAAAAAATATAACCAAATTTCTGGCTGTTGTTTCGTCAAGAGGCCAGTTGTCATCATGACTTCAATGCGCCGGCAATTCGTTGTACCGTCCAAAAGTTTGAGCATGAGTACAGTCTTTTGCTCCTCAAGACACCAACCAGATAGAGACCAGTGCGAAGTGAAGAAGACATAGACATCATAGCGATCAGTATCGAAGTACACCCAGAAATATCGATTCAGCGCCGATCAGATCAATGGGACATCACCAGAGAATCAATAAAGTCCTAAAAAATTGGATTAATCGCTTGAAGCACTGCCAGCGAAGCCGAGGCGGCCATTTGAATGATGTGCTCTTCCATACAAATTGTAATGAATGTAGCTTCCAAATAAAGCCAGAAAAAATTTTTAATCGCATACCGCTTTTATTTGATTTAAATTTATTTTCTTATAGTTTTTATGGGATCACCTTTTATTTCGTTATTTCTTCGCACTAGCAGAAGAGTGCTGAATTTATAAATTTCGGTTCCAAACTATCAAAATTGGAAATAAGTTTTCCTAAAATTCAAATCTTTGTCAGAAGAGCTATTGAGTGTAGAATGCTCGCGCGTAAGAGAATAGCCATCACTGCTCCAAGATAAAAAAATCTGAATGCTATTTTGGTTTACAAATTTAGTAGGTTTATGGAAACCTTTTCAAATTGTAATGTCACATTTAAGACGAAAGGCTTAGGTTTCCTGGAGTGGCGTCTGCGTTCTATTTAGGCAGATTCTTCAGAAGGATCAGCAAGGGATCTTAACAAGTTTTAAGAAGTTAAAGAAAATGTTCGCCCGGTGAGAACAGAAGACAGCTTATAGATAGTAAAGACTATATAAAGTTATAAATAGCAGCCAAGTTCATGGCTTCGTCTGATCAAAAATGTAGACCAAAGTGAACCAAAAGCGCATTTTATTTTCGTTCACCTTGTGAAAATGCAATTCTTTATACACCTTTCACCGGAGGTAATTTTCCATCAGTTTCTTCTGGATTGACCAACACGCATCTGTCCACCACGACCTTATGACAGTAAACTTAGGCAGATACATGGGTAGTAGTGGTTCTTGCCAAGTCTAGTAGACTGCGAATGGTTCTCAATCAATCGAGCTAAAGTCCACTGGCTCATTGAACAAAATTTAAATTCCTTACAAAACCTAGTAGACTATGATTAGTCCTCAATCAATCGAGGTTAAGTCCGCTCACTCATTAAAGATATGGAACCAGTTTGAACTTCTTACGAAACTAAGCCTACTTCGATTGGTTCACAATCAATTGAGCTAAAGTCCGCTTATTCATTGAATCAGTTTAAGCTCCTCACGAAGCCTAGTAGACTGTAAATAGGCCTATCGACTAAATCCTTTTGATTGAAAAAGAAGAAGTTGCATAATTTGAAACGTAACCTTTTGTGGAGTTAGCCAAATAAAATATAATAAGAGATTTTATGTTAAAAAATCGATCCACAAGGGATATGTGGATCGGCTGGTGCCATAAGGTCTGACAGACTTACAACAACAACACTGTTTTCTTTGGCATCATCAGCGAACTAAGAAGCAAGAACACTCAGAGGCCTCAAACGGCCTCAAATTATGATGCCCGAAAAGAGTTTAAGCTGGTACAAAGTCTGCAAAATTTCCGACCTCAACATGAAGATGGCAGCACTTGTCAACAAAATATGGAGAACGTGTTTGTGCCTCGTTTGACAGATGGTCACTAAATTTTTAGCTATTTTGGATGCACAGTTGTTATTTGACAATGGTTTGAATGAGTTGATGTTAGTGTTTTTTTGAAAATGGAAACAATGGAGCATAGAGCAGTCATTAAATATTCATTTTTAAAAGCCAATTAAAGGCTCTACACCATCATTTACCACTGTGAAATTTTAGGCAGCTGAATCTAAACATACCAACCTGGAAGACGATGAACTGCAACCACTGGCCATAACATTGCTGAAGTTTACCAAATGGTGATAGATAACTATGCAAATAGAGAGATTAGAGATTGAGAGAGATGGCGCAGGCTATGAGTAGGCCCAAAGAACATTTTTGTCAAACACTGAACTAAGATTTAGGCATAAAAAAGGCTAAATCACATTTGCTCAGCTCACGTTAGACCAAAAATGTGTTCCAATGAACATTTCCAACGCTCTACTTGGACGGATTAAAGGGATAGAAGCATCGCTGAGAGAAATGTGTGGCTTAATGATGAAACTATGTATGAAATATTTAACTAAAAATAAGTTTAAAGAAAAAATGTCTTGTAACTTTGTTAGGGCGGAAACTTTTTAGCAAATCTTGTAGGGGAATTCTTTGTAAGGTGCCACCCTTTAGCTTTTTTGCGCATAACTCGTTAGAAAATTAACGTATCGCCAATATTAATATACCGTTGGAAAGAGGGTTTAAAGAGCTATGCTCCAAGGTAACACTTCATTTGAATTTTTCGTAAATACGAATTTTACAGCCAATTTCCCAAAGTGTTCAAAATCGACACCCTAAAATTTTTTAATGTAAAGTGCCACCCCCTAAAAAACCGCTAAAAACGTAAAAATCTCAAGTAAAAATGCATGATTTAGAAAATGTAGGAAATTTTATTGAATTTAATTTGAATAAAATATAAAATGACCGAAAGAAAAATGCAAATTAATGCAAATGCAATTGGTAACGAATAAAACGGTAATATTATATTGAAACTAATTAGCAAAATTGAACTGATTTATTCCTCATGATCGGAATCTTCATTTAAATTGCAAGTCGGGCAAACGTAAACTGCATCTCTACAAGTATGACACTTTATGGTGTTTTGCTGGTTACTCTTTCAGGCATCGTCAGTGTCTTCTTCTTCTTATTTTGGTTTTTTTCACGCTTCTCTTTCGCAGCTGCACGCTTTTGTTGCCGTTCTTTTAGAATAACAACATTTTCCGGAGAAGTTAAAACCGCTGTTTTTGTGGTTTTGGACCACGGTTGGATTTTTTTTTGGGCGTTCCAGCACGCAATGGACCAACCGCAGAAAGAACCGAAGGCAAGTTGGTCACACGATACACAGTCTCATGTGTGATACTTCCAAGTTTGAACTTGATGGATCAATAATAATACGACGTTGCTCCTCGGCGTTATATTGTCGTTCGACAGCGGTCGCCTCTGCATTCGCTTCCTCAACGCCGATACTGACGAAATCAGTTGGTTTGGGAAACGATGAAATCCGGCGAACCACTTTCAGCAAGTCACCGTCACCGACGGCCGTAATATCAGGTACTTGGGCTTTAAACTTGCCGAGATAACGACCAAAGCTTCGCATGTTAATATTATATTCTTTTGACACGCCTTTTTTCGATTTTTTTTCGATGATGATGGCTTTAATGGTATTAAGCAATGCGTCATGGTCGGTAATGCCATAATCCTTTTTCCGTATCGACGTGCAGCCTAAGCTAAAATTAGAGCAAAGTTGGCTAAGAACACTTTAAATTCCTTTGAATGACGATTCCGAGCAACAAAAAGGCATTTTACCGATATAGGACCACAAAACAATGAAAAAAGGGGGGTGGCACCTTACAAAGAAAAAAAGGTGGCACTTTACATTTTTATGCCATTTTTGAAATCATGGTATAAATTTTTTCCTTTTATGATATGCTCGGATATCATTTCGGATTATGAAAAACCATTAAAAATTAAGTCCAACACTGATATTTACCTTAGTTTTTTTTAAGTTTTTGGTTACTTTTTCACCGCAACAAAAAGCTTACTTTTTTATTTTTAAGTTTTTTTTTACAGACCTTGAAACTTTTTTCTACCCACACTGTGTTTCCACGTCTGTTCCATAAAAAACCACATTAAATATGATGTTGACATATATACCTTAGATGACGGTAGGAATTTTTTTGCTTGGATTGCTAGAACGTCAAAATCGAGCAGGGGTGGCACCTTACAAAGAGTGGCACCTTACAAAGAATTCCCCTACAAATTAATTAAAAATTAATTTGGGAGCAACCAAAACGTTCTGACTCCAAATTGGTTATGCAAAGCAGTGAAGCAAATGCGTTCCAAAATTGCATATTAAATTTTTCACAGTGTAAAAAAGCAAATAGTTGGCGCTCTACTCGCACATCGATCGACTGATTGATTGAATGAATGCAACAAAATTCGAGTAACAGCAGCAGCAGCAGCTGTTGCTGCGTATACGCAACAATAGAGATGAAGAATAAAAATACAACAGCAACGTGACAATTGAATGCTCGTTCGAAAGCTGCGAAAGTAAAATAAATGTCAAATCGATACAAATGCGATTGTGGTGCATTTTGGTAGATTTTTCAAGCGTGCAACGCCAGCAAACGCTTGACGCGTTTGTTTGAACATTTCAATTTTTTTTTTAAAGAATAGTGAGAGATAAAAGCATAAAATATATTTTGAAAAAAATAAAGTACGACAAAGTTTGTCGTAAATTTGGGTGCAAATACTAAAAGTTAATAAATAACACAGCAGACAGGTAAAGTAGCAACATCAACTACATCAACAACAACATCAATAGGCAAAAATTACGCCATTTTTAAGAAGCCACTGTTGTCACTGTCATGGGTATGGATTTTCTGGACGAGTGGTTTTTGTCGCAAGGTAATGCAATACACAAGTCGGCGAATGGAAAATATATTTAAAAAAATGCAACATCAATAAGGACTACAGCATTGTGTTTGATGCGCATTTGTGTGTAAATTTCAGAAATTAAAAATATCATTTTGAAATGTTTGCAATTTAAAAATTATTCCCCAGGCGAAGTAAAGTTAGAAGAGTAAAATTAACAACAAGAATTGAAAGTGAAGTGCAGGTGGCCGTGGCAAGCCGCAGGTATCCATGAGATACATTGGCGAAAGTACGTTTATGCCACTTTAACCGGCAGCGCCGCAGATGCCGCTTGCGTAATTTCTGACCGACAGAAGCGCGCGCTGCTCCCCGCTTCGTTCGTGCCGTCGGTCTCGGTCGCAGTTTCGTTTTTGTTCTTGTCGCTTTTGCTGCAGTTTGCTGCTTGTTAGCGTTTGTAATTTTTTTTTTAGTTTTTCTGTTTTTTTTCTCAGTCAGTGAAATTTTTATAATCAACTTTATCCGGCAGTTTGGCGCTTTCGCTTTTACGCTGACATTTTACTGCACGTTTTCTGTGATTTTCCCAAACGCTAAACTATTCGAAAGGCTTTAATTTGTTAAATTTCTGCTAATTGCAGACCAACGAATTTCGTAAAAGTAGTGAATTTTGTCAAATTACTAAAAAAAAAAAATTGCATCGTTTTGTTGCAACATTGCTACATTTGGCAGTAAAATTCGAAAGCTTCGTTAGCGCGTCACGTTGCGTTGTCAAAGCAACAAGTTGGTATTTTTGTTCTGTTAGTTGAAACAAGTCAATAATTAAATACAAATTCGCCGTTAAGTCTGAAACTACAAAATGGATGCATTCTACGTCAGCGTACGCAAGCAATGCTTCACAAAAGTGGACATCGAGTGTCCTTATTACATTGAAGTCCAATGTAAGTGACGCACTTGGAGAGAAATAATTTCGAATATCTTCTTTGAAACTTAGTATTTTTTGAAAGTTTCTTGAATGTTTTTATTGCTTTTCTACTGAACGACTTTAGTGCAATGAGTGCTATGGAAAAGTTAGGAGCGCTGTGTCGTGGGAAATTCTGTATAAACAAAATATTTCAGTTTTTTTATATAAATATAATTTGATGAAATTTAAACTTGAATTGAAAACTTTCAAAATTGAACCTCCGCTAAGACGGATTTTTTTTTTTTTAATTCGGGATCTAAAGGGGCCAAACATGAGTTAAGATGTGATATGAAGAAACGTGATTTAGTGGGCCTTTTGATTTCAAAATTAGTGTCGGGCCGAATATTCGTTTTCGGCTTCGGTATTCGGCTTATTCGGTCAATTTTAAATCTTCTGCTTCGGCTTTGTCTTCGTTCGCCAAGTAATTCAAGTCAATTTGCTATGTTTCGCAGAATGTTATCAAATATCGATATTTCGGACATTAAGATTGCGATTAATAAACTCGATCTCTAATCAGCTATTTATGTCAATTGAATTGTTAATATTCGGCTTCGGCCTTTGGCCGAATATTTTGGTTATGCCGAATATTCGGCTTCGGCCAAAAATCCACCGTCGGTCGGACACTAATGAAAATACTTTTTTTTCTCATTTTCTCTCTTTTTACTAATTTTTCGAAAATCTAAATTAAAAAATTTTAATTTTTCAGCAATGGGTTAAAGTTTGTATACGGGAAATCTTTGAAAAAACATTAAGTGATGAGCTTATTGACTTCAAAATTGGTGGAAATGCTTTAAATCAAAAATAATTCGACACGTTTTTTTCAGTTTTTGAAAATTAAAAATAAACAAGATCAACGATGGGTTAAAAGTTTATTTAAGGGGGTCTTCTGCTTACGCGGATTGAAAAAATCGATTTTTTTTTTTTTGCATTTTTTGAATATAGAGGATATAAGGAATACGTCTTATAAACGGTTTCGTGAAAAACACATTCCTTCTTGGGTTTTCGAAGCCGGAAACATAGCCGCCTCCAGCCGTTTCGAGCATTTCTTTATCTTTAACCCATTAGCGCTCAAACCGTCTAAAATTTTTGTACAACTTTGCGATTGTACCAAGCGATGAAATCGGCGTTACGGATAGTGAAAATAGTCATTCTATATGTTTTCGGGTCCGCTCTACATGATTATGCCATTAGATTTTCATTTTGGTCACAAGGAAATCCAATATGGCGGTGTTTTCGGAAAAAAATGCAAAAATTTCGACCAGTTTTTTTTTTCAAATCAATATTTCGTACCGAAATAGATTTTTGGTTGGGGTATAAATATGCACAAAAGTGCACAAACATGTTGAACTTTCAGAAAATACCGAAGTTGCCCCATGGGAATACATTTAACATCCTCAAAATGGCGGAAAAATGAAAATGGCGGAAAATTTTTTCACAATCATTCATGAATTTTTTTTTGGAAAACGATGCACTATAACGAAAAATGTTCAAGAACAAAAAATTTGTAGAATTTGACAGAGAATACGTCTGAATTTTTTGAAAAAGTTTTGATCAACTTTTAGAATTTTAGCAAATTGTCAATTCTTAACAAATTGCAATAATTTCTCAAAAAATTCTGAAAAAATTCATAGATGTTCTTAGACTGATTCTAAGCATTTCTGGCTAACAATTCTGTTAAATTCAGAATTTTTTGAGAAATTATTGCAATTTGTTAAGAATTGACAATTTGCTAAAATTCTAAAAGTTGATCAAAACTTTTTCAAAAAATTCAGACGTATTCTCTGTCAAATTCTACAAATTTTTTGTTCTTGAACATTTTTCGTTATAGTGCATCGTTTTCCAAAAAAAAATTCATGAATGATTGTGAAAAAATTTTCCGCCATTTTCATTTTTCTGCCATTTTGAGGATGTTAAATGTATTCCCATGGGGCAACTTCGGTATTTTCTGAAAGTTCAACATGTTTGTGCACTTTTGTGCATATTTATACCCCAACCAAAAATCTATTTCGGTACGAAATATTGATTTGAAAAAAAAAACTGGTCGAAATTTTTGCATTTTTTTCCGAAAACACCGCCATATTGGATTTCCTTGTGACCAAAATGAAAATCTAATGGCATAATCATGTAGAGCGGACCCGAAAACATATAGAATGACTATTTTCACTATCCGTAACGCCGATTTCATCGCTTGGTACAATCGCAAAGTTGTACAAAAATTTTAGACGGTTTGAGCGCTAATGGGTTAAACGCATTTTCCCGAAAATCACCTTTTTTATACTTTGTGGTATGACTTCTACAAGTAATTTTCATCGGATTTGATTAATTTTTTTTTTCACTTCTTCATAAAACACTTCTCTATGCTTCTCCGAGTACGATTTTTGAAATTTTGTTTTGTTCAATTTTTATGACCCTCAACAGGTCAGAAAACGTGGTTGAAAATACAACTTTTCACAAAAAACCGTATAATTTGAAAAATTTTCAAAATAAAACGTAAAACTGAAAATAAATTTATTTTACTTTTCACATTTCCGACAACTGTGGGGGTGGATGTCATACCACAAAGTTGACTCGGACACTTTCGTCAGTACTAGTTTGACCACTTCTCAAAGGCGCAGGATTCACCACACACATAAGGCATTTGTCATTTTTCAAGTTTAAACATGTACAAAAATAATAAAAAAAATTTTTCAATTATCTTGTATAGTTTCCTTACAATTAATTTCCAAAAATAGACTAAAATTCCGGGCGCGTAAGCAGAAGACCCCCTTAAGGAAACAAGATTTAATGAGGTTTCTAACCTCAAATATGGTAAAGGCATTTTACATGAGAAATAATTCTACATGTTTTTAATTTTTTTCGAAAATCAAAACCTAACAGAGTCAAGGATGGGTTAAAAGTCTGATCAGAGAAACTGTGAAGACGCATGAACTAATGGGCCTATTGAATTCTTAGTAATCAACTGCTTCCCGTATTTGCCTGATTTGACATTTTACAACTTTTACCTTTTCAAAAAAAAATGAATTTTTCGATAAAGGTAAAGTGTTTTGAGAACGTAGAAGCCATCCAAAAGGCTTGTACCGACATTCTGACATCTAAAACATTCATTCAACATGGTTATAGATCATGCAAATTGAGTTCGCAAGAGACTATTTTAAATAACATAAATCGGGTTTGCTTGAATCGGTTGTTTTTTTTAAGTCCTCAAAGTAAATTGAAGGAGCATCAGATCTGATTTGGAACAGCAATTTGCGACCCACGCAGTTCGTCGCTCTTGCAGGCAATCAAGTGCACTTTAGACACGCATTGGAAACTTCCAGTGGGTTTTCACCTGCAAAGGTTACTAAGAGAAAAACGTTGGCTGACAGGACGGCAACGCTATTTGAGCCGTTAAGTGCCTTGGCCAATCTGAAGCAATGCTCGACCCTAGATTCAAGTTCACACCGTAGGAAACTCCAAAGATATATAGGAAGAAAGGCAAAAGGCTGAGAGTAAAATTGTTTGAGAAACACATCCAAATTAGCCGCCAGGAGTTATCAATAAAAAAATTTTCGACGGTTGCTTAGCAGGAGTTGGCCAAATTTGGCTCATCTTAAAATCAACGTCGTTCTAGGGAGCTTCTCTCACTAAAAGGGACCAGGTGAGAACCATGATTGGTGCTCTGATGGGGGTCACTGTGTAATTGACTTCCACGCAAAAAGGTTAGCTTTCCTGTATGAACAAGGAAAACCAAGAAAACTTACTTCACTTTTCCTGCTTTATCCAGAAGAAAGAACACTCACCTGGGCAACAGCTTCTTCGGAAATCATACCCAAAATGTCGAAGAAGAACCGAAAGAATTATTCATAGTCTACTAGGTTTCGTAAGAGTGAAGAAGGAGTGAAGAAAAAGGAGTGAGAAGTTTAGTCATTGAGTGAGTGGACTGTAGTTCAATTGATTGAGGACTATTCAGAATCTACTAGACTTCTGTAGTTCGATTGATTGAAGACTACTAGGGTTCGTAAGGAGCTCAAACTGGTTCAATGAGTGAGAGGACTGTAATTCGATTGATTAAGTACTATTCACAGTCGACTAGACTTCGTAAGGAGCTTGAACTGGTTCAATGAATGAGTGAACTGTTATTCGATTGATTGAGAACTACTTATACACAGTCTACTAGACTTCGTAAGGTGCTCAAACTTGTTCAATGAAACCAGACCAATAGAATGTAATTCGATTGATTAAGTACTATTAACAGACTACTAGACTTCGTAAGGAGCTCAAACTGGTTCAATGAGTGATAGAATTTAAGCTTGATTGATTTTGGCATCAAAATGGGTCTTTATGGCCTAAGCTGTCTCTGCATTGGGGCAGCCACTCCTACCTACCTACCCTACATTCACCTGGAAATGGCAAATCTCTGAGAGTAGATAAAAGTGCCCATGAAAAAGATGATTGCAGAAGGTCAACTACCAAAAACGAGTGTAGCTATGGCAATCAGTCAGTCTAAGGTAATATTTTACGAACCAGCAACAGCATTTATACATTTCCCGTTCTTTAATTCGCAGTTCTTTTCTAACATCACGTTCGGTAAACACGCGCAGTAATCATTCAAAATCGCCACTGTGCGCATTTCTCGGCCACCACTGTAGCCGGTGGCAGAGTATTAACAAGAGTCTTGCACATGCACGGCCGCCACAGTCATCCGAAAAGTTCCTCAACAAAATAAACAAATCTACTCGTACAGAATGTTTTTTTACGCCGGCACACTTCAGGCTAACCCGAGTGTGCGCCTCATACTTGTTGGGGCCATATGAGAACTTTTATTTCGAATGTTTACAAACAATGTAGGCGCATACGTGTGTGTGTGTGTGTGTGTGTATTGGACAGATGGATGGCATGGGTAATGGAAATTGTGCTCATCAGAGAGCAAAAGCGAAGCAAAGTGGGCAAAATTAAGTAGGTGGAAAATAATACAGAAAACTGAAAAATAGGCCACACACAAATAAATGGAAAAATTTTAGAAAAGAGTGGAGAATAGAGAGGAGAAGGGTGGATTAAAAATCGTATGCAATTGCATGAAATTTGGAAAATTGCATTTTTCAAAGTGTCAAAATTACAGCAAACTTTGCATGTGCGCTGAAAAATCAGAAGAATTTCGAGCAAAGCAAAAATTAAAAGAATTCCTCCAATGGTTGGCACTAAAAATAAACCAATGAGTTCCACAAAAAAAAGTAAGGAAATTAGAAACAAAATAAAATACAAAATTCGGCAAAAACTGTTTGTCTGCGCTGGTGCGCCTCGCAATGGGTTTTGAGTCATATGAACATTTTCGAAAATTGTGTATTTTCAGTACATTGAAAACCGTGAGTCGTCGCTATCGTCGTTGTCGTTGTTACTTGAAATGTGAATTGTGTCGATAATTAAGTGCGTAAAAAAAGTTCAATTGCAGTTTTCAAGTGGAGCCAATACTTAACTCATTTTCGAAAGCCATAAATGAAAGAGGAAAATCATTCGAAAACAGTGCAAAATTGAATTTATGACATTGTGAAAACTTCATAGTTCCAAACTGTTTGAAGGCAATGAGAATGAGACCATTTTCAAATATATTCGGACACATGAAAAGTGGCAACAGCTGTTGTAGAGATTTTAAATTGAATATCAAAAACTAAGAAAACTATATCCAACTAGAAGTTTCACCAAAAGCGAAAATTCGAAAATTAGCATAAATTAATGGGGAAAATTTTGCATATTAGTAAAAATTTGCTGCAACCACAAACTGTGTTTCCGTTGCTGCTGTGGCTGCAGCGGCTGACGCTGATGATGAGGAAATCTATTTTAATCAGCTTTGCATTTGCGCCGATTGCATTTCGAGTTTTCATTTTGCATTTTCGATTTTCCAAATGCGAACATTTGCATTCGCCAAATGAGAATTAATGCACTGTACAGTTTACAGTTAAAATTGGCCAATGATATATTAAAAACAACAACAACAAAAAAATTACACCAGGCCACAGACCGAAGAAGTAGCCATTAATTTTTCCACAATATTTAAAAACGTCAGCGCGTAGCCAACAGTCGCCAACCAACGCACAGATGTGTTGGTGTTGTTGCTGTTGTTGTTATTGCTTTTATTTTATATTATTTACACGTCTTTTGCTTAATCAACGCCTCCATATTATTTTATTTTTGTAAAAACTCAAAACCAAACCAAACAGCAAAAACAAATAGCACGAAAAAGTCAAAAGCAGAGACATGAAAAAATGCAAAAAGTACAACAAAATAATGAAAGAATCAGTGCCGTAAAAAAGTGTGAGCGCACAGTTGGAAAATCGGAATACACACACAAAAGTATTTATGCGAAAATGTGTGGAAAATGTGGAAAACGGCAGCATTGCATAGCGCGCCGAAAGCTAAAATTAAAAATTTGTTCGCCTTTTCCACCGTTCCATCACAAAGCGGCAACAACAATAGCAACAACGGCAACAAAAACACGAGCAAATTTCCATTATTCGCTTTGGTTGCTTGCGTTTGTGTTGCTACTTTCTGCTGTGAATTTATATTTTTCTTTTTTTTATTATATTTTTTTAAGAATTGTTGGGTTTTTGTTTTTGTTGTTGTTTGATTTTTAAACAATTTTACTTTATACACTTTTTGAATGAATTTGCTTGAAAATTTTTTGATCAAAAAGCATTCAACAAATACTGTGGTTCAAATTTTTTTCTTTTTTTTAAAGTTTTATGAGTTTTTGCACATTTATTTTATGATTTTTTTTTAATTTTTTATTTTCGAGAGGTGCTGAAGGCTATTTTCAATATTAGATAAGCATACAATACGACACGCCATTAAGTTGAGACGTTGATAAATTTATTATTGGTGGCCATTTTTAGCGACAGCTAGGAAAACGAAGAAGAAGAGAGAAGCAGTTGAAAGATTTGAATGAATGTTAGAAGATATGAAGAAAACTTGGGTGATGTTGATTTTGTATATTCAAATTAAGTCTGTTTTTGACAAAGAGAAACTGCAAGAATTGGAAAAGCTGTGGGTAGGGTAACGAGGACAAAATGGCCCACTGTGAATTCCTTCTTAAATTCCTCTCGAAGGCCAAAATGGGTCAGTGTGGATCCATTCTTGTATTCCCCTGAAGCTAACCAATAGTCATGAAAGAGAAATGACAGAGAGAAATGAAAAAGAGCTGATTCAAAATTTCCACGCTCAGCAATCTTAACCACAGGGCACGGAATCGGCGTTCTTGCAGAGCCGGGCAGGGGCACAGGAAGCGTTGTATCGCTTTTACCTGTTTTTAATGTTCACAATTTCTGCAGACTTACATAACAATCCGAGACTCAATAACGCAATGATGTCCCCAACGAGCTGTCGAATGAAGGTTCGATTCAGGGCGCCACTGACTTAGTAAATGTACAAGTCGCATTATTTTTGTGAAAGACAGGGTGAATCATAAGTGGCGCAATCGCTGCTGCTACGCCATGAGGACTTGGGAACTTAGTGCCTTTTGTGGTCACTCTTTCAATATTCATATATAGGACAGATATCGGAGAAAGCACAGAGCTATACACTTCGGTAAGGACAAGGCGGCCACCTTCCTTCTTATGTTGTCCTTTGCTTTCTTGCCATGTTACTTCCGAGTGGCCCGGAACACAGCATTATCCGGTAGTGCCCTATGCTTTGAAGTGAGATACGACAACTCTAAGCTGCCAAGGCTCTAAAGACTGCCTGGTTATCCACGAAAATTCTGGCATCTGTAGGTTCTAATTCACTGACACGGATTAATTGAGTAGTTTTCTAGATTACAAAGATCGACCTTTGAGATCGTAGTAGATCTGAGTGGACCTTTATCCATCTTAGAGCCATCCATTAAACGGTGATAAAGACGTCTCTCTTCACACCTGTATGTTGTTTCTCTAGTCCTCTCCTTTGAGGGATATGAAGTAAGTGCTCGCGTAACGAAATCCAGGTATGGTATCAGATAGTTCGTGCAGAATTCTAGCTGATATTTAAAAGCTGGCATCGGGAAAGCTTTGAATCGCGGAAAGTCAATAGAAGTGCTGCCTAAACAAGTTGGCTTTTCTCAGCCTGAGTGCGTGAAACAGTAAAGAATTTGATAAACTTCTCTATGGGGTGGAGTTGCAGAATCACCTTCAGTCCTGCTTGCGGGGTTCTTTTGACAGAGCCTGCTATTGCAGTCGACTAGCTGGCTGACTGAAAAGATCTTTTCAAGACTAGTTTCCGAGTTATAGACCTTTTGTTGTACCCAAATGGTTACAGGTCCCAGAGGGACTGGAGGCATCAATAGAGACCCAAGAGACCTTTCACCCTAACTTAAAGTTAGTTAAACTGAAGCCTGATATGTGGGCATATATCTAAATCTTTTCTTTAGGCCTCAAATTTATTTATTAAATTTATAAATATCTCTGTCGTGGTCTCTTTTATGGTTTTTGTTTTAATTCAAGAGACTAGAAGACTAAACCTTTTCCTTATGCCTCAAATTTGTTTACTATGTTTATAGATAAATGATTATGACGGTATTTTAGATGAAAATTTAATAAGGCTCAAATTTAAGCAAATTTCTATAAGAATGATTTCCGTATTACACTCTTCGATAGGTCACGAAAGAATAGCCTAGAGCCATAATAAAGTCAAGCAAACTTCCAAGAAAAGCTAATTTTTCTGATCGGCTTTCTCCTGTCTTCTGGAACCCACAATAAGTTTCGGTTTAGGCAGATTTCCACTTTATACTCTTCAATAGGTCGCAATAGGACTTTCAGCCGTAAAAAACCGCTTGACAAATTTTACTTTTTTTTGCCTTTTTCATATCATCCATGTTCCTATTGTCTGGAACCCAAATATAGCTTAGATTTAGGCAGACATTTTTATTAATCATTTCTGTTTACACCATTCGATAGGTTAGGTTAGGTTACAGAAGGAGTGTGTGCGACTTGTATTTATCCAATAAGAAACCCTTTTGGGTCCATTCATTTTGGGTCCCGTGTCCGACTTGTACTTATCCAATAAGAAACCCTGTCGGGTCCATTCATTTTAGGTCCCGTGTCCCCCCCTATCTGCTGGGTTCCTTGTAAATTCATACGGAATCTTCGATAAGTTTCGATGGAACTTCGCCACTTGACTTTCCAATAACTTTAAACTTTGTGATAGCAATTTTCATATTAATGTTTTTGTCTTCTGGAACCGAATATTAGCTTAGATTTAAGTAGATTCCTTTACAAATCAATTCCGTATTGCATTCTTCAAAAGGCGCCATAGAACTGCGATAGCCTCGATCTTCAAAAGCCGCTTAACTTTTCAGCAAATTTTATTTTTTTGCGATTGTCTTTTTCTTATCACAAATGTTGCTGTCTTCAAGAACCCAAATAAAACGCCGATTTAGGCAAATTCCTTCATTAGTCATTTGCGTGTTGCACTCTTTAGAAGTTTCGATGGTCTCAAGTCTTGACTGCTGACTTTTCGATCATATCCTAACTTTACTAATCGGTACTGGCATGGTTCCAAATTTATCACATTAGTTAAAAAAACCCTGTGCTTAGAATGGAGTCTGGTTTTTTACAACTGTAAACAGCTTTCAATTAGGTTAGATAGACTGGTTGTTTAGGGCTGCCACTCATAGACACTGATAGGTCCCTAGCGATGTTGCTGAACGATGTAAAAGTAATTGGTAGGAGTGTGTGTCTTCCTAGCGAACTCAGCAGCGACTTAACCGATAGAAGAACGGGACCTAAGTGAGTAAGGTGAAGTCTCGAAATACCCAGACAGAAGCAAATAATGTTCTCCAGGGATTTAACCACACACCACTTCAGCTTTCAGTTGTTGAACTCAAACAAAATCAACTCATTCATTGAAGAAACTCAAATCTTGTTCTTAAAGTAGAGTCTAAAAGAAGACAAGAAAAGAAGAGTAACATTTTAATTTTTGACAAAAAGATCACATCTCCCTTTCTTTCAACTTTCAAATACAACTTGCATAGTCAACAGTTTAGAAATAAATAGTAATAGAAGTGTGAAAATCTCCACAGCGCAGCTTTCGGTGATCATTTTCAATAAATCGATGTATGACTTCAGCCAAAAATTTGCATTGGTTTCGTATTGAAACTTTGCTACAATTGTTTCTTTTGTTTTTGCTTTCTTTTATTGTTTTTTAATTTTTTTATTTTCCCGAAAATCACAGCGAATCGTCTTTGTTCAATATCGCGCACACACTTTGTTTACATTACTTATACATTTTTCAACAATTCAAATAAACAAAAGTTTTAGCATTTGTAGTGCAAAAATGGTTTCAGCTTATTGCTCACTATTTCAAATTTAATAAAAATTCATGCAGAATGACGTGTGTGGGCACCAGTGGCGCGCACAGGGGAGTTTTGTGGTTCAAACTTCTCCAAATAAAAAATTGCTGGTGAAAAATATGATTTCAAATGGAATTGAGCTTAAAAGTTGTAGTCAAATTTCTTTCCCCTCCAAATGAAATCCTGTGCGCGCCCCTGGTGGGCAGACAGTGTCAAAAAATAATTTGTATATTTGCCGCTGACGGCAGCTGCAGTGCCATCTTAGTCAAGTTAGCCTATTTTTGTAGACAGATCAGAGCAGCGCGTCGGGCGGCCGCAGCATCAGCTCGCTTGCTGGCTGCATTTTGCCTGCTAGCCTATATAATTTTTCGCATACAAGTGGGTATTTTTAAAATCCATTCGCAGATACACACACAGAGTTTTCTCAATTAAAGTCTCGAACAGCTGTTGCGCTTTGCCTCGAAAATTCGCCGTGTGCGCTTCGGCGTTGATTTTCCACTTCGAAACCAACAACAAAACTGTGTGTGTTCTTTCGAAAATCACAGTGAAATGTGAAAATTTCAACAAAGTGAAAATCGACTAAATATTTGTTTCTGTATTTACACAACAGCCAAAGAGTGGTGAAGAAGAGCGCACAAAAGAGAACAAACGCCAAAATTTGTTGTGTACGTTGCGGCAGCATTGAAAAAAAACAAACAACGCAAAAAGCAGTTTCTGAAAAAAATACATCGATTTTGAGAAGAAAATTTAATTCAAAGGAAATTTTTACAAATCACAATTTAACAAATCAACATTTAGTGCGAAAATCTAAAAAACATATTCAATCAAAAATTTTAGTGCAAAATTGTTTATAAATAATGTTATAGAAATTCAAAAGTTTGAGTAAACTTTCTGCATAAATTCAAAATAAATTGGTGACGAACCGACAAGAAACCACAAAATCTCATTGAAACTAAATCAGTTGCAGCTTTAAAATGCCGTTCGTTACTCCGAAGGGCACCAGCTCGACGACTGGTGGCGGGACGGGCGCATCTAGCCGCGCCACCTTCCGTCCGCCATGGGTCAAGGATGATGCGACAGCCAAAACTCCAGTCAAAACTTCTGTGCCTTGGGCAAAAAAAACTGTCGACGCGGAGAAGGAAAATGGCGAAAAGCCGGCGGCCAATACAAAAACCGTTAGCAGCAATGCTGCCAAGAAGTCCAGCGCGCCGGCGAGCAAAGCTGTTGAAAACAATGTGACGGCTAGTAAAAAGCCAACCGAGACGAATGCCAAGAAAGTTGCAGAGCCGCTGAAGAAGAGCAATGCCGAACCGGCCAAGAAAATTGTGGAGCCAGCAAAGAAAGCCACCGAACCGGCGAAGAAAGCAGTCGAACCGGCCAAGAAAATAGTGGCACCGCTCAAGAAGACACCGGAACCGGTGGCCAAGAAGACAGCGGTCAGCACAACGGCGCGTAGCAGTGCAGCAGCAGCAAAGAAGAAGGAACCCACACCGTCCTCGTCCGAAGAGGAAACCGACGAAGAGGAAGAAGAAACCGAAGAGGAGACCGAAGAGGAGGAGTCCGAAGAAGAGGAATCCGAAGAGGAGGAAGACGACGACGACGAGTCCGAATCGACGCATCAGTCACTCAAAATGGGCGTGGCGCTGAAGAAAACCCCGCAGGCGAAACCGAAGGAGGCAGAAAGTGAGTTAACACGCCGTTTTTCCATAGAAAAACCCAAATTGCGACCGGTCGTTGTCAAGCGCGACAAGTCTATGAAAAAAGTCGAAGACGAGGATGAAGCCGATGCCGAAGAGGGCGAAACTGAAGAAGAACGCGAACGTAGACTACGCTTTAAGCTCGAGAAACCCAAATTGCGTCATGTCAAGCGCGAAGAAAAGCCGCTGCCCAGCAAGAGTACCGAGGACATAATGAAAATGCGGCCCGTACTCAAAAAGGTGCCGAAAATCGATGAGCTCATAAAAGAGCCCAAAGAGGAGCCAAAGCCCGAATTCAAAACGAAACAATTGCGCAAAGCTTCGATTAAAAATGGTGAGTTCTCAGTTGCAATCGGGGCGCCAAAAGCAACTGCCAACATATCTATTTACGATATTTTATTGCTAAATTTAATACAATAAGAAGCTAGCAAATCTACGCAACCTAACCAGGCCACCTTAAAGGCTCGTCGCAGCACTGACGATTCTTATTAGCACAGTGCAAGCGTTGATTGTTCAGATGCGTGCGTGATGAATCAAGAAGAAGGCTACTCAATAGGCTCCTAACAACGGCTGTAAAATATGCGCTTCATTAACCCCACCCCCACCCTTTCACTGAACACAGAGTAGTACATAGAACGACGGTGGCCTTGAGGTATACTGTAAGTACGTTCAATGCGGACATGGCGTGTACAGTGGCGTTCGGGGCACAGATGATGCGAAAGTATATAGTAAACGTTCACTATAATTGCCAAAAATATATGTATAAAACTATGTATGTATGTATGAACATATTTTTATGAGTCAAGAGACATTGACTCATTGTCACATGTGTCGTTTGGCACTGAATGTTTTGCGCTTTCATTTTTCATTGTTCTTCACAATTTCATTTCAACATTCATGCCGCGTAAGTGTGAACAAATGTGAACACATTTGAATTCCTGCATTTCAAAGGAATTTCTCAGCTCACTTGTATGCGTTGTGCTCTTCTCTGATGTTGGAGTTTTGCCCATCAACACGAATCATTGAAGTCTACTAATACTTGAAGCGTTACTTTACCATCGTCAAGTATTTGAAAAATCATTCATTCATTCAAGCACTTAATTCGCGTAATACGCATAAATCATTACACATTTCTCTTGCCTCGTCCCCTTCATAGAAAAAAATAAATATGAACAAACAATTTTTGCTTTTGTATAAACGTTGGTAAAAGCTTAGCGTCCAACACCCACTCGGGCGCGTATTGAACAAATTAGATGGATGGGTTATTGGTGTTGTTTTTTGTTTTTGTATTTTTGTTTTCAATGTGATAAATATTTCCACATGAGCAGCATGTATGCTTGTTTGTCATTTATTAATAGAAATTGGACTTGAATTCAATTCATGCTGCACACAACTACAAACAAAACCAGCAAATAGGAGAGAAAAAAATCGCCATTTGGCTGCCAGTTTTGAGGACAGTTTATGTCATGTTTGTTTCATAATTTGGCTAATTAGTTTGCATAATTGAATTCCCATAACGCACTTGAATGTGCTTCGATGAATCGAGTGTGCACACTTGAACTATGTGCAAGTGTGTGTGTTTGCGTGTTTGAAGTTGTCAGCCATTAGGTTGAGTTTATTTTAAAGTGTGATAACATTAACCGACAGTTAAATGGCATTTTCGTGGGTAAAACTATTTCCAGTCTGCAATAGAAATTATAATGAAAATTACTGCAGTACACAGAGAGCAAATCAAACAATTAGAAACGCTTGAAATAGGAGGGTTTGAAATTTGAACACTCAATTAAATATGTTTACAGCTGAAGGCTGCTGTTCATTTTGACATATGAGGCCCCAAACACAATTACAACGACAAACGAAACGGTCACACAGCTACAAAATGGCGTCAGCAACAACTGTTGCCGTGTAGTCGACCACTTGATTACAATGTAAGCGACAGCAAAAGTACCAGATTAGGTTTTTGAACGTTTTTTGTTTCATTGTGTTGCGCATTTTCTTTAATAAACGTTCAATTATATACATTGAAGAGTTCTTCAATCAATATAAAATAAATGAGAATATGAAATAATTTAAAAAAATTTCTAAATTTTAACTAAAATACTAACAAGTTCTCAATCAATTGAGCTTATTCAATCAATCAGTTTGAGTTCCTTACGAAGCCTAGTAGACTGTAAATAGTTCTCAATCAGTTGGGATCATGTTTGATTGATGCAGTTTGAGCATCTTACGAAGCCTAGTAGACTCTGAATAGTACTCAATCAATCGAACTCAAGTCTATTCACTCATTGGACCAATATGAGCTTCCTCCGAAACCAAGTAGACTGTGAATGATCGTCAATCAATCAAATGTATGCATAGGGCAAGTTCGAGCTCCTTACGTGACCAAGTAGACTACGAACAGCCAATTCAAACTATCCTAAGATTTCTAATAATTTCAATCCACTTTTGATCATATATCATATTGGGCACTTAATCCAATTGAATAATGCAACTTTACTGAATTTCAACTAGCAAAAACCAAAAGTTTCGCCAAAAAACATCAATTTGGTAGGATTTATTAGGGGTATTCTCGATGTCTTGCATAGCCCTGACATCGTGCACGAAATGCATAATTGACATGGCCATGCATTTCGAGCAACGACACAACAACAAAATACAAGCAAAAACAGTTTGCATTTTTTGCATGTCATGCTACGCAAAAACCCTTGTTTTGTGTGCGACATCGCGATTATGCGACAGCCATTTAATTTTCTTCGTGTGCGCAAGCGTATTTTCTTTATATTTGGTTTTATTTCAACCTTTTTATATAATTTGCATATATGTATGTCTTGCTTGCAGGTAGAAATGGATCAACCGAAAACCAAATTAAAAAGAAATGGAGAAAGTTTGCGGCATTTTTGCAATATGTGCTTTTTTGTGCGTTCTCGATGTGTAACATTTTCCAGTCTTGCACGGTTGCATTTTTACGAATTCTTCCTCCGTGCAAGACATCGAGAATACCCCTATTGTACTTTTGGATTATTTTCGCGTCATAAAAATATTGTAACAATTACTCAAAATCTCAGATTTATGATTGGCACTGAGGCATTAAACCGTCTGTGCAAAAAATGCAAATAAAAGTAAAACTAATTTCTAATTCAAATCCCATGATATATGTTTGTATGTAGGGAAAAACTAAAGTGGGAAAACATAAAATCCAGGAGGTCAGCATTGAATTAAAAGTACAAAAATAAATAAAAAAATAAAGAAAAATAAAAACGTAAAGTAACAAACAAATAAAAAGGATCAAATAAAAGTGAAAATGAAAAACGAAGTACGAACAACTGCGACGAGTATGAAAAGTACAACGTGCAAATAACTGCAATAAAATTTTAAAACAACAACAACCAAAACTGCGCAAACACACACACACATACAGAGACAATGAATTTGCTGTCTTGCTTCATTTCGTTTGTTTATTTGTTTTCATTAACCACAACCAAAGACGACAGTAAACGGCCGTCCAGTGAAATAAAACTGAAGGCAGATACAAACTTAAAATTCAGATATACTCATACATACAAATATGTATACACAAAACATTGCACGCAAATATGGCATCGCTCAGGGCCAACGGTGCGCCAGTTGCACACAGACACAAATAAACATGGCCGCTTGTAGAAATGTCGGATTTCGTGTGCGAATTGGAGGTACAGCGAAATTAATTGAAACACTGAATGCGGCAGCGCGAAAAAAAGTTTTATTAACAATAATAAAAAAGAAATTGCAGCAACAGCGAATGTCAGTTGCACTGCCATAGCAACTCGAACGACGCTTTTAACGCCACTTTGCGTTTGGTTATAAAACTGCAACACATTTCGCTTTAAAGTATGTGAACGATTGAAAAAAATTTATATAAATATACATATGTAAAAATATTTGAATATATACATATATGTATATATGTATATATATACATCTATATATTTATATATATATATTTATAAAATTGCAAAGAGGCGTAAAAATAATGACAACAAACAAATTGGCTAAAATCTAAAGCGCACAAAAATGACACATATGCGTGACTTATGAAAACGTGCGGCGAACGAGAGGAGAACAGGAAGAATGATTGGGAGTAGGTTCCGGGTGGATAATCTAACGTCAGCAATTTGTTGATACTTTGATGTCGCTGATGAGTCGCTGATGACAACAACACACCAACAACAGCAACATATTTTCTGCGCGTGTGCTGATGGCTGACAGCTTGACGCTGACATTTGACGAATAGCGCATATGACACGCCATACACGCACACAAAGGCAAATATATATATGAGTGTGTGTGTGTGTGTTTGTGTTTGTTTTTGTATGCAGCCCAACACAGCTCAAAGTTGTCAGCGTCAATTTGGCACTGCAAGCGCTGGCAAATTGTGTACGGCATGAGCGCCTAAAAGCGCATTAGAGAAAAACTGCGCGCAGCGAGAACGACCGAAAATTCTCGAATTCAAATTATTAGAACAAATGGTACGGGGCTTTTTGTATGATTTCACTTTTACTTGCACAAAAACCTTTGAAGCACTTGATCAACGCTCGACACGCATTGCCAACATTTCGCCGCATTGCCGCTGGCCAATAATTTTCAATTGCAAATAATCAGCTAATGAGTTTTTCGGCTGCCGGCGTAGACTCGGCGTAGCTGTTAGTTTTGCTGTTATTGGAAAATTCGTATGAACTTGCAAAGTTCGACAGTCATATTTGTGTGGTTTTCAAAGTGTTCAACGCTGACTTTGAGTGGCCACAGAGAGGCCTACAAAAATGTTGCAATAATTCATTTAGACTGTTGGATGGATGAAGCAGCATTTTATAGCAAAAAATTTGTAATATTTTTGTAAAATGCAATTTACACTCAATACCATCAAAGCGCTGCTAAGTAAATGAAAAACAGTTTCAATTCAATTGGCAATTCAATCGGTTGTCAATTGAATGCGTTTAGCTTTACTGTGGAATAAATATTTTGGATATGACCAAATTTAACTTAGCACTGTTCTCGAGCATTCTCGAACATTCAAATGCTTCAATTAAGAGGTAAACAAATGGATAGAATGTATATGAAAATATTTGTGTTGATTGTTGACGAAGCGAAATGAAAACACGGTGAGATTTCGAGAGTCGAATAACGAATAGTACAGCAAATACGAAATTTAAACATTAGGCAACACGAATGGCCAAGGTGGGAGTGCAGAAATAGGGTGAAGAAAAGTAGAGAAAAAGGAGTTAAGGCTGGGATTCACACTTTACAAGGCACTCATTTGCACAATGGAGGTACATAACTCACGTATTTCGTTCATCAACCGCATCCTAGCGAGGTCTTCTACCATTATTGGCTTCACCTCTAGAACTGAAGGAAGGACGATCTAAGATTGGGATTGGCACTGGGATCAACGGATCACTGAACAAGGCACACGGCTTCACTTCTAGTTAAGAGCTGAATTAAGGAGTTAAGATTGGGATTGGTATTGAGATCGACGGATCACTCAGCCCGGCACTCATTTGAACAGTAAAAATGTAGGAGCCAACAAGTGATAAATCATGTATTATGTTCATCAACCGCCCCTAGCAAGGTACTCAACCATCAGTGGCCTCACCTCTAGTTAAGAGCTGAAGGAAGGAGGGTTTCAGATTGGGATTGGTATTGCGATCGACGAATCACTTAACAACGCTTTCATTTGGACAGTAAAAATGTATGAGCCAACAAGTGATAAATCATGTATTCTGTGCATCAACCGCCCCTGGCGAGGTACTGAACCATCAGTGGCCTCACCTCTAGTTAGGAACTGAATGCAGAGATGGCGCTTTAAAATATGGTAGTAGCAGCACATAAAAAAATACAGAGGTTCATTAGCGGCCTCAACTCATCATCTACGACAACTAAAGACGAGAATAATTGATTAATTCTAGCAAAACATGAACCGATTGACATAATCAATAAGCATTAAAGCTTTTCCAGGCTCCATACTCTCTGGAGAAGAGAACATGAAAAATAAATAAATTTATATTTGTATATATTAATATAATTTATATATTTTACTAACTTTTACATAAACACATATATAAAGTAATTTTGTAAAAACTAAATTCCCAAGTGGAAAATTTTTTTACTATGGAAAATAGTTTTTCAAGTCATAAATTATCAATTTATGACTTTTTATATTATTTTTTTATTTTCAAATATTTGATATAAAATTATTGCAATTTAATAGATTTTCTACCAAGCTTAACGATAGATAAATCAATTCTTTGCTGAAACGGTAACAACGTTCGCAATGTGTGTACACCATTTTTTTTATTCGTAATTTCACACACACAAACAGATACAAAACTCATTCATATGTCTGCATGCACACCAGTGGTGCACACATAATTTCATTTTGAGGGGTATTGCGTACATAAGGACTGTAGTAAGGAGCTCAAATTGATTTGATGAGTGAGCGGAATTTAGTCCGAGTGATTGAGGACTTTTCACAGTTTGCTAGGCTTCATTAGGAGCTTAAACTTCGTAAGGAGCTCCAACTGATTTAATGAGTGGACTTAAGTTCAAACCGATTCAATCAGGATTATTCAGTCTAGTAAGCTTCATTAGGAGCTTAAACTGACTGAATGGACCTAAGTGCACTCCGCTTTGGGTCAAACAAATCAATGCTATTAGTAACTTAGTTAGTTGATTTCTTTTATCAATAGATAAATTAGGAAAAATATTCCTTTTGAACGACCCTCCTCCCTCTTATTGAACAAGTTCTGGCACCGTCACTGCATGAAAAAATATATAGATATGTATGAAAATAAAAAAAATGAATGACTGTATCTTTCGTGTTTTTCGCCACCGAAATGCGCGCTTGTTGCAAATAAATAATTTATGATTTGTCCGTTGCGACAGCATGGCGCAACTGCTGCCGCACCGCACTGTGTACGTTCGTGGCCGCCACGGGCCACAAGCGATATCGTTGCATGGCAGAGTGCGTGACAGTGGCGATGGCAAGTGCCACATGCCAACAATTTGCTGCAATTATTGTTGTTATTGCGGTGCCGGGCAAAACCCGAAATGGATAAATACTGCAAAATGTATGTTGTGCCGCAATCTGCGATAAATTCATTTATGTAGTCAATTCTTTTTTTTTTTACACGTGTACACTTTTTATTGACATTCATTCATAATTTCGTTGTATCTGAGAACTGCGGGCGCAGTCTGTCTTGTTGTGCGCCAATGTGTTGCATTGAACTTTAAAATATTTTTGACCATCACCTTAGGCGATGGTAAAATTAAAATTGTTCCTTATTTTTTATTTATTTGTTTATTTATTTGTTTATTTATTTTTATATTTTAAATTTTTTTGTTCAGTTTTTTTGCTGTTTTAAAGCTCTTGTAGCGCTTCTCGCGCAAATCAGAAACCGAGACAGTGTGCGCCTCCGCAATTTTCGACTTTTACGTTGACATTAAAAAGCAAAAGTAGATAAATATAAACAAAGGTTGTTGTTTTTTTTTGTGGCGTAGGGCAACTCTGGCCACCCAATTGGCCGAACACAGCTGCCACTTGGACACTTTGCGACAGTGTGGGCTCGCTGTCATTTATCATGGCTGGCCATTTTGTTTGCTTTTGTTGTTCAAAACAACGCGTCACAATATTTTCTGTTGTTTGGTTTTAGATGTTTAACAAGGTTTTTGTTTTCTTTGGCGCAATTTTATGTATTTCTTTTATTAATAAACTTATGTATAATAAATCGAAATGATTTTGCGTTGTTGGTAGAAAAGACTGAGAAACATTTCTCACGAAAATGAAACGAAATGACATTGAAATTTATGATTTCAATTTTAACATTTTGGTGGCAATTCGAAAGCCTTCAAGTAAATTGCCCGTTGCAGACAACCTGTCGTGTATTGGCGTCATGACTGAAGGATACTATGCGAAAAATTAAAAACATTTTCATGGAAATTTTGTTCACGTTTTGAAAAATTTGCAATATTTAAAATAAAATTTTTACATAGGTACGTATTCGAATTAAACTATTGGCTGACAAGTCAATATGGAAGTTTCTGTCAAGTAAGCTTCTTGTAAAAAATATGTAAAAATTTGTTGCTAAATTCAATATTAAGTTTTGAACTTTTTCAGCTACAAATCACACAAATCTTTGAACCCAGCCAGCAAATTGTTAAACCTTCTTTGAAAAAAAAGAGTGAAAACAAAAACAAGAGGACAGAAGTTACAAACAATTGTCCCAATCAGGCGCACAAGCGACATCAAGCTTATCAAATGACCGCAATTGACACCTCTTAACCAGCCTTTTCATTTCTCCTCTCGGCCGAGAGTCGAGGTTAATTGTACAATTTCGCATTATGTCATGCTATCATTCACAATTTTCCACATTTTTTTTATTACATTTTATGCTGCTTGGCCCGCTGTGGGTTAAGGTCATTCCAATTCATTTGCTTTTTAAATAAATGTCTGGGAATTTTTGGCTGCAACAACCAAAACTGAAAAACTGAAAATGTATGAAATGGCGAATGTGGTGTCAGAAGTTGTGAGCTTATTTCGGCTCTTGTACTCTACACTAGGCAGGAAATCTGATGAACAGTGAGTTGTTCTAAAAGCTGGTAATATATAATTACAAGGGAAAGGATTTTGAGGACCTAAAAACCTATAAAAAAGGCAAAATAAAATAGCATGGAAAAAAGGCACGGAAAGGCACTAAAAACTGCCAAAAAGGCAGAAAAAGGCACTAAAAACTGCATAAAAAGGCAAAATAGGGCATTAAGAACTGTTAAAAAGGCAAAAACAGGCATTTAAAAATAAGAAAAAAATACTAGAAAATCTAAAAATAAAGGGGAACGGTATGTATTTTTTAATAATTTTATTTCATCTGACGTATGCAACATACAATATTTATACCTCGTTTTTTGTAAAAGAAAAGGAACATCAAGGTTTTCAAAGATAATTTAAAAACTAAAACTAAGATATTTTAATTGAAATGTTGGCACATATTTTAAATTCATATTCTAACTTCTCATATAAAAGCATAAAAGCCGTACTTGTATCACAAAAAAATATATTAAATACAATTTTTGCGCTAACCGAACTTTTTGATTTTGGCATGTTTTTTTCTTTACATTTTCCACTGCAGAACAAAAAATAACAGCTTAGGAATTATCAATTATCCACTTAATTTTTTAAACGAAAGAAAAACAAGGCGCTCGACAAAATTTTGAAGAAGGCATTTTGTGGCATTTATAGGTAAAATAGGCACTAAAAAAGGCATTTATGGGTGAAAAAGGCAAACTGCCTTTTTAAGGCAAAAAAAGGCAAAATAAAAGTGGTATATTTCTAATCAGGAGGACCTAATTCGTGCTCATTTTCAATCAGAAATGCTCTATCTAGCAGCAAACAAAAAAGGCAATTTCCACAAAATACTTTCCCTGATAATTACTAAATTAGTTATTGATTCGCTTAACCCTTTCGGGACGGAGTTTAATTTTGAAATCCAAAATACTCTCAGTAGAAATATTCTCATGCTATGAATTTTGGGGTTATTTTGGGGAAATCATCCCTTTATGCGGGAACACCGAAATCGAAAAAATATTTTGCGTGGGTCGTAAGATTTTAATAATTGTTTTGAGGGGCACTAAAAGCTTGCTGGGACGTATTATCCCAGTAGTCCCGAAAAGGTTAAGAGTTTACCTATCTAATAGTTAAAAGTTATGTCTAGGTTGCGTTAATCAATGGAAGTTCTGTCATAGATCCAATAGCGCAGTGTTCAATGATGACTTCAACGAGCTGTCTAACAGATGTTATACTCAGACACAGTAAAAATCGCACAAACTCCTCAAGGCAAGAGAAGGCCATAGTGCCCGGCCGGTGCTACAGTCTCGATAGATCTAATCGAATAGAAAATAGAATCAGTTTGAATCGATTAGAATCGATTAGAAGACGCCAAATTTCGCAGCCATTGCAGAAAGATAATTGATTTCCTATTATTTAGGGAATAAAAATTAAACAAACAATGAGGGTTTAGGGGTTCAACCCTTCAAATATCTGTCTGTTTTTTATGTGAAAAAATCTGAAAAAATGAAACCATTTTATTTTTGGTTCATTCATTTCAATAACGCTTTGAGTTCAAATCATTCAATTTATCAGCTCAAAATTTGCAGCTCTAACTCATCAGAAATTTATCACAATTTTTATGCATTTCCATACTATTGCTGCATTACTAGTTTTTCCATCGACCTGATTCGAAGAAATCCAACCAAAAACATTTGGCCTACATTTGACTGTAGGGCACAAATATTTTCACATTGTCCCATGCCTCTGTTTAACTCTTTCTTTTCTGTATGTCACATATTTGGACGCCATGGACAATGACAACGGCATAACGCAGCAACAACACACAGCGCCCGTAAAAAAAAAAAAATAAAGACATTTATTAAATGCGATGACAACGTGAAGTTGGTTTTTGTCAAAAACATTTTTTCCTGTGCTTTACCATCAAAGCTTTGCCAGCATATCTAGCATCTCCCTAGAACTAAAAACCCCCCTGCTGATGCTTTCATGTCGGCGCGCGCAGTGTTGTGTGTGTGTGTGTGTTTGGCGAACAGATTGAAGGCAATGGAATGTAATGTAATAATGTTTATTGTTATGTTGATGGTTTTTTTGTGCGCTGAATGATGCTTTAAAAAGTGCCACCTACCAGCGCGTCAGGCACAACACAACAAAAGGATAACTGGAGCACGCACAGCGCGAACCCAAAGTGGAATGAAATGCCCCGAAAAGGATAGCGCGGCACCGCGCACAGCATAACTCCAGTGTAAAGGATATGCTTAAGTGCATCATTTATATACACGCAATGCTAGTTGGACATTTTTAAATTGTGCAATAAAATTGAAATTGTAGTTTCGCCCTTAAGAGATGAAAGGATCAAAAGCCCCTTAGCGCGGACCCCAATTTTGCATGAGAAATTCAGAGCATTTCGCTATTTATTGAAAGTGTTTTGGTGCTGGTGTGAATGGTTGCATGCCTGAGGAGGGGTTGGCTGTTTATGGGGGGAGGGGCGTAGTTGGTACGTGTGACATTTAAGGAATTTCAGTTATTTATTAAATTTGTCTGCGGTCAAACAGTGCCAGGCGAGAGTTGGTAGACAGTTGGCAAAATTAAATTGTTGTTGAATTTTTCCATTATTTTTTGGTTTATGCTGAAAATTGCTTGACTTGCTGCTATGTATGTAAGTGCAGTAAGTAAGAATTTAATAACGGTAAGAAGAATATTGAAGTGTGTGCAGGAAAATAATGTGGGCGAAGATGAAAATTGGAGGAAGGACAATTGAAATGTGTCAGCAATAGAAAACGTGTCAGAAAAATTAGGGAAAAAAATTGGGTTCTTTCAGCTCATGATTTTGATTTAAAGTTTTCTTTCCTTTACTCAAGTCGAACTGTCTTCTCATACCAGAGGTTCTAGGTTCGATTCCCAGCTGGGGCTGATGAAACACTTCTTTTGCTATCCACATAAATTAGATGCGAATTATAAGAATCGCACAAGTGCGCTGTTGGCAGGCAATTTCAAAATCTTCAAGTGTGAAAGGAAATACGAGTAGCCATAAATTCCGTTTGAAATGTGTATTGTAACAAATATTGAAAAAACAGTGTTGCATACACATTTTAAACGGGTGGAATTTGTGGTATCACAATGGGCCCATAGAGAGGTGTCTCATACTGAGGCAGCCACTACAACGTACCTACCGTACTCAAGTTTTGGTTAGCACTAACACTTAAGATAACCAAGTTTTGTGGTATACGTTCAGGAGTAATTTTAAAATTTCTGCACACAATATGTGTTTCTACAACTATTTACAACAGTATGAAGAATGCAAAACTGAATCGTTTTATTGGCTTGTTCGGAGAGCAATTTCGTTAGAAGAACTTAATTGTATTTTTTAAAATTTTTCAACTTTACATACTTTCAACTTTACTTTGATAGCTCATATAGCAAGGTTTGCTTGTGAAACAGATCGACTAATTCTATGCAGTCGTTTTTGATTGGTGTTCTATTAACTATGGAAAGTGAAAAGCAGCATTTTCAGCATTTCCATTTACTATCGGAAAGTAAAAATGCTGTCCACAAAAAAAACAATAATTATGCAATGTGAATGAAGACGATTTATTGACAGAACGCCAGTGCCAAAACTGGTTTGGTAAATTTCCATTCGGAAAATTTTATGCTCAAGAAAGAAGGCCAGTTCTGGAAGACCAGCTGAAGCTGATAAAGACACAATAAAGGCTTTAATTGATGATTGCAAGTCGGCGAATAACAACACGTAAGACTACTGAGAGAAATTTCAAATTCAACCAATTTCAATTTGAAACGCTCAGGTTTTATCAGAAGGCTCGTCATATGGGTTCCTCATGTTCTTAGGGAAAGACATTTGTGGCGTGGCGTTGAAAAGCCTTAATTTCACTCTCTAAGTTGACGTGTTTTAGCAATTTAAGCACTCTCTGGGGTTCTAGATTCAAGACCTTCTCCGGGGCTAAAGTTTCCACCCCAGCTGGAGAAATCCTTTTCTGCTAAATGCAGGTCGATTTTTATTAATTGAAGCAGTCTTTGGGGTTCTAGGATCCAGACCTTTTCCGGGGCTAAAGTTGCCGCCCTTAGCTGGAGAAATATTTTTCTGCTTAACGCAGAGCAATCACAGAAAATATGTATAAAAGTTTCTGGTTCTTGATTGCATTTTCTGCAGATATTCGAAGAGGAAATTTGAATTTTATTGAGATGAGACCCTAGTGTGCAGTGACCAGTTAGGTATCCAATGAGGATTCGAAGGTCCACCTTCTTCAGTATGAGGAGTTTTTTGGATACTCTTCTGTCTGTGGTTAAGAACATGACGAAGTTCCGTGTTGTTGGACCATTGCTCGGCAAAGTTTTAGAAATCATAAAATAAAAAAGATAAAGATAAAAGAAGTGATGCTATCAAATGAATCGTTTCTTTTTTTCTTTACTGTTGTCAGCTGGATAAATTTAATTATTCACTTGAACAGAAAGGGTGAGAACGAACGAATAGAAAAGGTGTATTGCTCCAACCATATTTTTTTTATTTCTATCAACTTTTGCTTTAATTACTTTTATTTTTTTAACGAGTTCTACAATTAGGATTCCGCAATTACAATTAACCAAATCCGATGTGTACTTTTCAAAGTAAATGACCAATGAAAAGACAAAAATTTGCCAGGATTGAGGTGACAAGGAAGAGGTCCAGAACATACCAAAAAACGCATATCAGAAGTGCTTCGAGTATTGGAAAAAGCTTTGGTACAATTCAAAAGTATTGAAGGGCACCAAATAAATGTTGATGAATAAATAAAAATGTGTCAATAAAAATAAAGTCACCTCTATTTTTCACAGACCTCGTATGTACCGGAAATGTTTGCGTAACATTTCACTCATTCACTTTAAAATATTAAATGAATTAGGCGCCAATGAACATATTTTTTATTAGTATGATTTAAATTTGTTGTGAATATTAAATTTGAGTTAAGACATTTGGAGGACAGCCAAAAGTAAAGACATTAAAAAAAAATATTAAATTCGTATTTTCGTAGGAAAATCACAGATGTCCTTTTATTTAAATTAAATCATTTATATTTTTTTTGAAATTTCAACTACGTCAAACCAGCCAAAACATTGTCAGTGATCGCAAAATCACACTTCAATGACAGATGAAGAAAAATGGTTGTCCAACAAAAGCTGTTCAAAATTTCCGTCTTTTATTACTTTTACAACTTGACTTCAGATGGTTCCGACATTTTTCAATGCTTTCAAGTGCAAATCGCAGCTGCCAAATAAGCAAAATTCCTTTGGTTTAGCGCAAAACTTCAACTTGTATTTCATTAATTTTGCACCATTTACACTTTTTCGCATAGACTACAATTTTTTTCTGTTATATGCAAATTGTTGCACCACTGGCATTTTGCTTTGGGAAAACATTTCATTTTTCGTTTTTAACATTTCGGCAATCAACACACTTCACTCCAAAGCTTTTCAGTCTTCCACGAAGTGCTTTAATTAAAAAATGTGCAGTGCAAGTTTTGCCTTCGCCATTACATCTTTCCGTCCACTTTGAACTTGTGCATAACTTACAAATTTCTATAGCCGCCAGCCATAGCCGAAGCGATTGCTTCCTACTCGCGGCTGGCCAACGTCAAACTAAACACACACACACTGCGCGTCGATGCAGCTGTGCTGGCTGGCTGGCTGGCATACTTTTCGGCGCACAATCGATGGTTATTGCTTTTCATTATTGTTATTATCTCGATTATTATTATTATGATTATTAATGTGTGCGCATGCTACTCGCAATGGTGGCGCATAAATATCGCGCGCCATTGTTTCAACGCCGAATGTGAAATTAGCTTTGACTTTGGCTACCGTTGGTATCGGCTTTGGCGTCTGTGGCACACAGGCTGTCACCGAAAACAAATATAAATCCAAAACAAAAATTAGTGTGGGTCGTTACCTCGGGATTGGCTACCCGCACTCAGGCTCGGCGACCAAAAATCTTTCGACTTGTAATAGAAATGTTGAGCCCTAAAGCCAAATGGAGATTTCTGTCAACTTTCAAATTTATTTATTTATTTATTTATTTATTGAATTATTTGTACAACTTAAGATCATGGATCTTTTATGAGTACATCAACACATTAAATTAAATTTTGGTAATACAATATGCTTACAATATAAATACAATTACAATTATTAAACTTAAAACTAATATATGGATATAGAAAGTAGAAAGTAAAGAAGTAGAAGAAGAAGAAGAAGTATAGAAAGAGTAAAGAAGAAACAAAAACAATAAATGGTCATGTAGTCTGTAATTATTATGGCCGCATTATTTACCCCAGTTTTTTAAAATGGTCTAGTATAAGTATTTTGTAGTTGCTTCGATTCAGTTTGGCTTTAGTCATCTCAGGGATTGAGTTCCACAGTCTCACGGCGTTAACGAAAAATAGTCGAGAAGTAGCTAACAGAGCATGTCTAGGTACAATCAGGCTGTGAAGCCTCTGTGACTTGGAGAGGTGGAGCTTGTCATACAGATAACGTGGAGTTTTCCATAAGACTAATTTGTATAGAAATATACAGTTTCTCGCAGCTAGGTAGTTCATAATGCTACATCCAAGAACTTTGTTTCTCCACAGCGAGATATGATCATACTTTTGGATCCCATATACGTACCGCGTAACATTATTAAAAGCTACGTTAATCTTGTGTGCCGATCTTGAGTCAAGTTTACTATACACTAACTCAAACTAAGTTATATGGGGCAGAACAAGCTGCATAGCTAGCATACGCCTGGTTTCCAAAGGCGTGAACGCGGCAGAAGTTCTTAACTTACGCAATACAGCATATACGTTACTCACAACTTTATTAACATGGTCCGCACAGGTTAATGTTGAATTTACAATAAATCCTAAATTTTTTATTTTGTCAGTGAGCTCTAAAGCAGTTGAACCAAGCCACAGCTTTTCAATATTATCGTTATGGATCACTTTGTTACAAATAGGCATTACGTATGACTTAGTGGCATTCAGTGATAAGCCATTATTCTTCGCCCAATTCACAATAGCAGACAAATCACAATTAACTTTATAGCACAAATCTTCAACTAGACCAACACGACTAGACAAATATAATTGGATGTCATCAGCATAGGCATGAACGTGAACATAATTACAAACAGAAAAAACATCATTTACAAAAAGACTGAACAGGAGAGGACCAAGGACAGACCCCTGGGGAACGCCGGCCGAAATGGATTTAAACTGCGACGAGGAATTCAATCCTTTGACTTGCTGAACTCGGCCCTTAAGATAGCTAGCCATGAGCTTTATAGCGCTGTCAGAAAATCCAAAATTGTGTTTAAGTTTCTTGCACAACAGAGCATGATTAACTAGGTCAAATGCCTTAGAGAAGTCTAAGAGACACAAAAGAGTTAGCTCACCATTATCAAAGGTAGTCCTAATATCATCCAGTATTTTAACCATTGCGGTAGCACAACTATGCTTCGGCCTAAAACCTGACTGCAGAGAAGAAAGCAGATTATTGTCTTGAATATAGTTCGAAATCTGTTCTGCCATTAGAGATTCGCATACTTTAGAAAGGGCTGGCAATATACTAATCGGCCTATAATCACTAGGAGATGACGCAAGAGCTTTCTTTGCAATGGGCAATATGATAGCTTTTTTCCATGCTGCTGGAAAACTTCCACTTGCAAAACAGTGATTTATTATATGGGTGAGAGGACTAATAATAAACTGCAGCACGAGTTTAAGAAACTTTAAAGGGATTCCATCATCCCCAACAGCATTCGATTTAATGCCCATAATCGATTTTATTACCTCTAACCAGTGTTGTGACTAATATATTACAGTAGTGTAACTAATTACGTAGTATGTTACTTTTGCTTTAAAAATTTAGTGTAACTAGTTACTTTTCCCCATAAGTAATCACCTTCAGTAATATTATTACTTTTTTTCAAGTTACTTATTACAATATTACTTTTTAGTCAACAAAGTTATAATTTTCATGTAAAACAGCAGCACTGTTAACACGATTAAGATCTATTACAATTATACAACGCTGCACTCGCTGCAAATATTTCGATTTGTTGACGGAAGCAACCGACTTGCAAAATGCTGCAGTCAAAAATATAAAAGTACGCTGCAAATTGTGTGAGAAAGAAAACGTGACCCTATCTACTTCAAAGATAATTTTTTTTTTTTAAATAACAAGATGCCTGAGGTTTTATAAAATAAATATCAAATATGTATGTAAAAAAAATCTTCGTTTATTTTTTTGGAAAAAATCTGTAGAAATCATGTATTTTTAAAATAATATATTACTTTTTGTAATACATTACTTGATATTTCCAGTAATAAGTAATGTAACGATATTACTTTCAAATGTCAGTAATGTGTAATAAGTAATATGTTACTGTCAAAAGTAATAAGTCCCAACACTGCCTCTAACTCACTAACTCCTACAATTTGAAAATGGCTATGGCAGCTACTAGCAGAAGATATATTTTCATTTAAAGAAGGGAAAATACTGCCTTTGCTTGCACTAATGTAGAAATCGTTTAGAATGTCAGGATCCACTTTGCATTCTGAGTTTTCTTTCCCATGAATGTTTAAGTTATTCAGGTTGCGCCATAGCTGTTTAAATGGAAGCGAGGCATTTAGTTTCGATTTACAAAACCACCGCTTCGATTGCCTTATTACAGCTGTAGCTTCATTGCGTGCAGATTTATACAAACACCATGAAGTATCCGTCAGTGATTTTCTCCATTTAGCATGCAACTTATTTCGTTTTCTTATTGCTAAATGTACTCGGTTGGTATACCAAGGACACGACTTATTCCTGATATAAGAAGTACGAATCGGGACATGAGCGTTAAACCCCGTGATTAAGTTCTCACTAAGAAATTCAAGCTTTTGATCAACTGTATCAAATAACCAACACTCTCTCCAACACACACGGGACAAGTCAGAAAACAAAGCATCAACATTCAATGAACGATAATCACGATACATAAATGTAGTGCTCACTGGACGATCAAACACAACATCAACTGCACAAAATATTAAATCATGGTCCGATATGAAAAATATTTGGTCAAATTTAAGTACTAGAGAAGGATCAGAAGTAATAAAATAGTCTAAAAGGCTTGGTCGGCAGTTACTAGCATATCTGGTGGGGATAATGTCATTAATAATAGCTAGACCAGCTGCTGATACATGATTACGTAGTTCATTGGTGTAAGAATCATTAGAAAGTAAGTTTACATTAAAATCACCACAAATTATGTAATGCTCATAGTCTATTAAAAACAAAGATAACTCGGTGAAGTATGCATCTAGAGAAAAACATTTATTTGGGTTGTAGACACAAGAAACTAAGATTCGGGATTTACCATCAGACACTTCAGCTATTATATATTCTGTATCAGAGCCAGCCGATTTAGCAATTGCTGTTAGATTGAGAGTATTCCTACAATATGCAAATTGCTACCCCTCCTCCCTTCCTATGCTTTCGATCATTTCGAATGAGACTATAGTTGTTTATAGAACACTGAAGGTCCGGAATGCAATTACTAAACCAAGTTTCAGACACACAAATAACATCAACAAGGGACTGTTTGAAGATATATCTAACATAGTCAAGTTTATCAAAGCTCAAACTCCTCGCATTGAAGTGGACTACATTAAACCCCGCTGATTGCTTACACAAGATATCAACTACCAATTTCTGATTTTCATTGGCGCCAGAGACGTTTATATCAGATAACTTTGATGTCATGAGAATGAGCTATAGAAGAAACAACTAACATACATACTAATGAGGTTAAAATGCTGATAACTACAGAACAACATGGCAAGGAAACAAGAGTTACAATAGTTAGAGACAGAAAGAGAGAAAATAGAAAAATAATGGAGAAGGACACAGTTACAATAAGTAAAACCATCAAAATAGCTTATATTTAATTTTGCAAAAGTCATTGTTGCTTCTATGCTGCCCCGACAATTCCATCGATACATTTTTTATGAAATACTTTTACGGCCTCGTCGCCGTCTCGTTTTCTCACCATGATTTGCCCACGTATCGAAAAAGCAGCAACAAGAAGTTTCTGTCGTTTAAGCTGAGCTGCATAATGCATTAGTTCACGATTATCCCTAGTCAGACTTTCGTGCACATAAAACTTTGCATTATCATCCATTCCAATGTCTCTCAGAGCAAGAGGCCGCTTGTTGGCTTTGCAATAGCCAGCAATGGATTTAAATAGCTGACTACGAGCATGCTGGGAGAAAAGCTTAACGATGATAGCCGAGTTGTTGTTACCAGTTTTATTGTTCCTCGCTGGCAGCCGGAAAACTTCGCGCACTGGGGGCAGTTCGTGCTGAATAGCCTTGCACATACGCGAGAAGATCTCCTCTCCGCTGATATTAGTAGAGTTAGGTATGCCGTTTATTAAGAGATCAGTGGCAACGGCTTCATTCTCTCTCCTCTCTGCGTCTCTTTTTAGTGCAAGTACTTCAGTCCGCAGCACACCCAACTCTTCACATGAGGTTTCTACAGCTGTTAGCCTCACATCAAGGAACTTTATTGACTTCTTTATGTTTACCAATTCAGCTGACAGGTCGTTAAATTTTTGCATCATCCTCTCTTCACTCTTCTTTACCTGCTCACTCAGCTGTTCAATTATGTATTCCTTTTGCTGATCCATTTTCGCCTCCAGCTGAAGTAACCACGAAGCTGCCGTTGGGCTCTCAACGCGACGGCCCTTCGAGAGTATAGGAGTGGCAGTGTCAGTTTTTACCGGTGAGAGCTTCGTGCTTCTGGTGGTTTTTTTAACAGCGGCCGACATTATGATAAGCAATGCGAGTGTGGGAGATCAACAATTATTTATTTTGAATTTGATGATTTTTCCAGCAAGTAATGCAGATGACAGCATCAGCAGCACGTAGAAACGTTCATGAGACAACTCCTGGCCAGATTTCAGAATTTTTAGCGTTGTTTACGTGGTAAAAAAGGTGGTTGAATCGGCAGCACAAAATTATACGTCTACTCACGACCCATCACTCACTAGAGATGTTTCAGCCTTATGGCCAATGCAAAGGACTTTCATTTAGCCACCATTTCGTTTATTCTTTTCTTTTCGGCCTCGATAGCTCAGCGGGTAGCGCGCTGGCTTCTCATACCGAGCGCCCCGGGTTCGATTCCTGGCTTGGGCTGGAAAAAACACTCATCTACTTCTGTCGCTATCCACATGAAGGGAATGAGAATTACAAGAATCGCACAAGTGCGCTCTTGGCAGGCAATGGCAAAACCTCCAAGTGTGAAAGAAAAACTGCCCATCGCCGTTCGGATTCGGCGTTAAACTGTAGGTCCGCTCCCCTCCCTTTCCCCATCCGTTTGAAATGTGTGGTGTATCACATGTTGAAAAAACAGTGTTGCATACGCATTTCAAACGGGTGGATTCTGTGGTATCACAACGGGCCCATTAAGAGGCCTAAGTGTGTCTCATACAGAGGCAGCCACCTCAACCTAACCTAACCTTTCAATCTATTTATAGAAATTTTATAATTTTATTAATGCAAACATTTTGAGAATTTCATGCAGATTACGTTGCACATGGGTGGAATATTTTGCAAATAAAAACCAAGTTTTTCATGGCTTCGTTTTTGCATTCATCTCAAAGGAGGACTCTCTCTCTCTCTTCTCTGTGTCTCACTTACACGAAGCTCTCCGAATCGTTGCAGTGTACATTTTGCATGCATAAAATATCAGCTTTGCAGATACTTGACGCTCATTATTTGAAAATCTATTATCCGACACATTCAAGCACACAACGCTGATTGCAATTGTTGCAGTTGCTTTCTCAGCAAAGTTCTCGTATATAATTTAAGCTTATTTTCTTCTGCTGACTTTCTTCGTGTTCTGTGTGTCTGTAATTATTGAAATCAGAAAATGAAATGAAATGTGAAATACTGTGGCACAACGACATAGTGAGGAACGTAACGGTATCTCGTTAAATGTTTACCTGAAAGTATGCTAATGAAATCATTACTAGCAACGAAGGATTTAACAAAGCATTTATAGCTAATAGTCATTATAGTATACTTTTAGGATGAAGTTAAACAAGAAATGTTTGAATGTATGGTAAAAACACAAATGAAAGAAGAGCACAAACGAAGGTGAGATTTTGTCTGAAGCTAAAACCGATTAATTCCCTAAAAGACTGACAGTCGGCTAAAACCGAAGCCGAAGATTATACATTCATATAAGTTATTCAACTTAAGTTTCAAATCCTAAAAATATGCAATGTACAGCAAAAAATGTTTGTTCAGTGTTGTTTTTTGCTGTATATTGCATACTTTTAGGTGTCATAGTATTTTCGGGAACTACCACATGGATGATTCGAGGAGATGCCGAATGTTTTAAAAATGATTTATGCTCCGAGCTAAAAAAACATTAAAGGCAACCGGAAATAGTGCTGTCAGTCAACTTTGATTTCGGCAATCGAGAGGATGATGGTAGGTAGGTGTGGTTGCCCCAAGAGCAGCACACTTTTGCCATGCAGGTCCATTTTGATACCACATGCGGTGAAGCAATAAACCGCTTGCTAGTTAAGCCTGTTGGAGCTTTTTACGAAGCTTAGTAGACTGCGAGTGGTCTAGATCCCCTAGACTATCGAAGAAGAAGTTGCCCAAATAGATCATCCTTCTTCTGGACAAAGCAGGACAGGAGCATAGTAGGTGAGGTATATTTTCTTCCTCTGACCGAAGTGATTTGAAAACAGTCACAGCTTTTTTCGTGGGTGCCAATTAAGCAGTGACCCGTTAGAACACCGATCATGGTTCAAATCTGGGCTCTGTTTAGTGGGAGGAGTTCTTTGGAACGACGGTGCCTTCAGCCCATCTTAAATGAGTGTCGTGTATAGGGATCGTATGGGTGCGAAGCTTACAGGTTAAGAGAGGCACACCAAGCGCTGTCATATCTTGACCTAACTGATCAGTTGTACCATGCCTATCATCTGCTCTACAGCTCTCTGTAACGATGTTATTGTGGCTGAGCGTTTTGGCTGTCCAATGGTATCAGGATATCTCTAGACGATATCCCGTTTACTCTGAGCCAATCAGAGGCTGCTGTGACCTCGGCTTACAAGACGCTACAGTAATGCCAAGCAGTTTCGATCCATCCGTATATATGTGGTCAAGTCCGCTGGCGGAGGCTCACTCAGTTACCATTGGATTCTTGATGCGATCAAAACTTGCTAGTCCTTATCAAAAGGACAAACTGAGTGTCATATAATCTACTTTCTGAGATAAGACGTTGTACAAATTTAGAATTGTAGAGTGCCCACTACGATTAAATTTTCATTGTGAGGAAGCTCCCATGCTGATGGCGACATTGGCTGACAATTGCCTTGCCAGGATATCTAATGGGATAAGGTGAAGCACAGTGTCCAAAGCATCAGTGGAGTGGTTCGCAAAGCCGCACTTATGCAAACCTCTGCGGACCTTTGAACTTTAGTGAGTATTTGGGAGTGGGTGATATGGATACACAAGTGAAGTAAAAGAAAGTAACTGTTTGCAATTGCAAAAAAAATTATTACTGAGGTGAACTGAACTTAAGTTGTATTTTGTTTTATTTTGGCACAATTCAGCGATATGAACTATGTCTGCGTTGGACAGCACAAACTGATTTTCGTAACGATAGGATTAAGTACAACATTTTACTAGAATAACTAGAAACCTAAAAATCTACAATAGTCATAATTTCAAACCAAAAATTTATAAGTAAAAATGGTTTAACTGGGTTCAAGGAACGAATCGCGCTCGTTTAATTTTAAGCACTTCTGATGACAATTATCAAGTCTCCTGTCAGTAAAGGTATTCACACTACTTGTGTGCTACAGGTGAAGCAACCGGTTATAAATTAGTTAGAGCTAACTTAACTTTGTTTCTAACTAAAAATTAGTTAGTCAGTTGTTTCAAACTAAGTCAGCAGAGACTTGAGGGAATGACTAAAAAGTAAACAAACTTAGAAACAAAAAGATTAAAGTAAGAAGAAGAGAGACACAGATACATTCAGTTAGACTAGAAAAAAATCGATGCTTGGCTTCAAATTTCTTTCAGTGGAAAGTTTTTTATAGATATAAGAATATAAGTGGTAAAAATTTCCGCTTTTCATTAGATCTGTAGTTGATTTCACACCATGAGATGTAATAAATATTATCTACCAATTAAGGTTAACTATTTCCATATCAGAACAAAATTTATTCAATCAAGTATTTTATTCGATCTGCTTTTTAGAACTTAGCCCAGCTCAATGAATTCAAACTCCTTAAACTCAAACTTCTGGTGTTGCGGAGAACAACTTTGGGAAGTGGTTTCTTACGGCCTTTCTTGAGAGCCATTGTATACCAGTTCTAATATAGGAAAGTGGTTTCTTACATCTTTTCTCGAAGGCAATTCAACATTTGTTAGTATTTGCAGTATTTTCATGAGGTATTGACTGTATTTTTCATATTTTCTAAGTTTACTTAAAATAATTAAGTTTCTGTTTTCATGCTAAAGGCAACAAAGTGCGTTATGGCAACAAATCAAATAGCTATGTATACACTTTTACATACAAACAGAATCAAACAGAAGATATCAGGTTAAAATAAATAATTAAAGAGCATTGCGTTCGAGTTGAAATTTTCAAAACAAGCATTGAACAATTATTAAATATGCTTAAATATTTAGGCAAATTTTATAAACTTTTACCAACATTTAGGCATAAAAATCAGCATGAAAATATGAAATTAAAAGACATTTCATTTATGCTTAATTCAATTATTTTGTAAATTTATTAGAGTGTGGATGGTTGTGTGTGTGTGCGCGCGCGCATTTTAATAACAGTACTTTAGCAATTTCTGTCCTTGAGACGAGCGCGCTTGTGACTTAACTCACTCACTCACTTCCCTCCTCCCCCTCCCCACCGCCAATGCAACATTGAGCTAAGTCGAAGAATTTGTTGCGGCATAATTAAAAATCCACAACGCAATTTCAAAGTTAATAGACTTCTGTGCTGTGAGTCACTTATGCGCATGAAGTGGGTGAATAATTTAAGCACACACACACACACATAAACATTTACATACGTACAAGTGCCGCTTGAGCATAACAAAAACTTGCAAAAGAATTTCAATGCGAGCATAAAAAGGTTTTAGCACATTTTTCCCCATTACTTTTTTTCACTAAGTGAAAGCATACATAGAAGTATATGTGTGTATGTATGTATGTACATAGATACGTTTATATCTACAGCGCATTTAATATGAGCTCAAATTAGAGCTCAAACTTTGAGTGGTATTTGACACCCACTAAAAGTAAGCGCCCATGAAAACTAAACTATCAAAGTATTCTAAAAAGTGAGTGTTTGCCCGCAAATAAGCCAAACACAAGCAGAAGAAAACGACATGAAAACCGAGGCGAAAAAACGTGAGGCTGCTGATTCGATTCATTTAATTTGGCTTAAGCGTATTAGAATTGGTCCTTATTTTGATTTTCGGTGTTGTTTTTGTCAGCGACACACTTTCGACTGCGCCTTAGCGACACAGAACCACAGACAGGCAGCCAAACACCAAATGCCTTCCATGCCAATGCGAATGGAAGGAGTTAAACGGCATTGAGACAACACTTTGACATCATATCACAAACACAACAAAACAGCAACAACTGCCAGCAAAGCAAACAAAGCCTAAACAACAAAAAAAAACAAATGTGCTATGGCTTATTTTGTCTTTTGCTGCTCGAGAGAACAAAAATAAAGAAAAACACAAAGAAATAGAAACCAAACAAAACGAAACCAAACAAATAGAAAAAACAAACCAAAAACATAAAACTCGAATACAAAAAATTAAGCAACCAAAAGTGAATTTTCCAAAGCCCAAACAGAGAGGAAACAAGCAACGCGAGGCAAGAAAGCGTGATCTGAACGTGTTTAAGCTCTACACACGCCTTGAGCCGTGCACAAGACAAAAGGCAAACGTCGCTTACAAAAAGTTTTAATCCAAATGCAAACAGCCGACAGCACACAGCACAAAGGCTCTGAAAGGAACAAAAAAAACGACGCAAAACACAAAAACACCATCGACAGTAGAACAACACACACAAAAAACTCAAATTGAATGCCTTTTCATTGGAATGGCATTCACAGAAGTGCTAATTAGCAGCTTGTTAGGCGCATTTTGCGGAATTGGCATTTTGACGGCCGTGGCAACTGCTGCTATGCGAATTCAATTGTACCGCAACGCTGCTAACGCGTCAATTTCTGAATTTTACAATAAAAATTCTGAATACAGAAATCAATACGAACAAGAGAAGACAAGCAGCAAGCAGTGTGAAATAAGTGAATTGAAACAAAAATTTTGAAGTTGATCCTGGTTGGAAGAGGGTTTTTCTTTTGAACGGAAGTCTGAAGTAAAGAGTTTTGGGTTCTTAGTCTGATCAGATCTCTGGTTCAAGTCTACATTAAAGAGTTTTAACTTTTTAGTCTGCAACAGAATCATTAAAGATTGGCATTGGCTCCTTGCCAGATCTGCCGTCCAATTCTACAGTAAAGAGTTTGGCTTCTTAGTCTGCATCTCATCTCCGATTGAAGTCTCCTCTAGGTCCCGATTCGAGATTACATTAAAGTGTTGGCTCCTTAGTCTACATCACATCTTAGTCTCCCGTCCAAGTCTACAGTAAACAGTCTTAGCTCCTTAGTCTACATCACACCTCCGATTCAAATCTTGCATCAGAACTTCCTTTTAAGTCTACAGAAAAGAGTTTGACTCCTTATTCTCCAACAGACCTCCGATTGAAGTCTACATTAAAGAGTCTTGGCTCCTTAGTCTGCACCAGAACTGTCGTCTGAGTCTAAAAACTTTAAATATTTTTAACTTTCTAGTCGGAAATAGATCTAAAATCCAAGTCTACAGTACAGTGTTTTGGCTCGTTAGTCTGCATGAGATCTCCGACATCAATCTACAGAAAAAAGTTTTGACTCTTGTAGGCTGCATTATTTCTCTCATCCAGGTGTACAGCAAAGAGTTTAAGCTTCCTAGACTGCATCGAATCGTCCATCCAAGTCTGAGGTAAAGTGTTGTGGCTTCTTAGACTACATCAGATTTCCAAAAATTTGTAACTTCTTAGTCTGATCAGATTTTCGATCCAAGTCTACAATAAAGAGTTTAGCCCTCTTAGTCTGCATCACAACTCTCTTTCAAGTCTACAGTAATAAGATTTGGCTCTTTCGTCTAGTTCAGATCTCCAATCCAAGAACACAGCAAACAGTGCTTTTTAGTTTGGTTCAGATCTCTGATCCAAGTCTACGGTAAAGCGTTTTGACTTCTTTCCTTAGTTTGCAAATTCACTGCCCCTAGAACAGAAGAAATCCCTGCGAAATGAAGGGAGAAAAATGCTAGATAAACAGAAGCTCCTCCGCGGGCCATACAGAAGATAGAGCAGGGTAAACAGTTCAACCTCTCCCAGCTCCGTTTTCTACTATACAACTGACAAAACGGAAGGTTTAAGAAGGAGGAAGTAACCAGAATCTTATATTATTTATTCGTGGGAATGCTAATCAGGAGCTCCTAGTATTAGGAAACTAATCTCTTTTTCAAGTCCAGTATAAAGAGTTTTGATTTTTTTAATAATAAGTTAAGGCACCTTTGGATGAATCAGATCTCCAATTCAAGTTTGCAGGAATAAGTTTTCACTCATTAAAAAATAAGTAAATATTTCTAAATATTGAAATGAATATTCCATAAAAGTTTTAAATAATCCAAATACATCATTTCTAAATATATATAAATATTTAGAATTTTATAATATAATATTTACATATTTATACATATACATATTTATTTATAAATATTTATAAATATTTTTAAATATTTCTCTTAACATTTTCCACCATATTTTTACTTCAAAATCCTTAAAGATTCCTTAAAAAAATTCCTTAAATCCTTAAAAATACCCACACACACTCGCGTACCGTACAAAACCAATTCATAAAAATATTACCAAAAAACAACAAATATTGCAAAAGAGCCAGATATAAAATTTCACCTACATACATAAAAAGCTAGAAAGTTATGAAAGGAAGCAGGAAGTGCCATTCGGCAGAAATTACAGCAAAATGTCACTTGCAAGGATCTCGCAAATTGATTAGAAATATTCTGCTTGTGTGACTTTGAAAAAGTGTAATGAGAGCAAATACAAATAAGTGGAGCGAGTTAGATACAAATTATGCGTGACTGAAATTTTTTATGTTTCAATTCTGCTACGAGTAACACATTTAAGTTGAGTGTAAAAATGATTTTACGAGTTGTTTGAGCGAAAAAAGGTTTGAAAAAAGCAAACTGGAAAATTGGAAGCAGTTGATGCAGAAAAAAGTTCTAATAATAGAAAAAATTATTATTATTATTATTATTATTATGCAACATTACATTTTCAATTGGGTCAGCATAATTAATTTATGTGATACAATAGTATTGAATAATTGTATAATTCATGAGAAAATTATTTTATAATTTACATCTATACAATTAAAAATTGTATGTGGAAATATTTGAAATTAAGGCTGCGTGATTTATGAATGCAACAAATAAATTTTGCTTAGCAATACTTTTTTTTTAAGGATCTGCTTTAGTCATAAATGAAAATATTAGCTTTTTTCATAGTTGATTGAATTAATTTTGGTAACAAACAAAATTTGTGGTACAATTGAAATTTAAGCTGTCATAAATTTTGAAAACAAGCGCACAATTTGCAGTTTTATATTACTTTAACTTCATTTGCATAATTTTGGCATCATCAGAGTTTGTGTGGGTGTTGAGACACACACATCAAGAGTGCGAGGAATTGCTTTCAGCCATAAATTCGTGTAACAGATAAAAGTTTAAGGTATGACTTTCTTGCTGGGCCTTTAAAAATTTAGCTCAAAAACGCATAAACAATGCGCAATGGATGTGCAGCTGCGAGTGTAGCAAAAAACGAAACGGTTTTAGGTCTTGTTAAGCCAGATGGAAAAACATATCAAAGTACTTACAAATGAACAGAGATTAGCATTCAGTCAGTTAGTGGACGGCTTACATGGAATTTCAAGGGCATTTACAGACGTACAGGCGCTGTTTACTTTTTTACGACGCTGAAATATCTGCAAATACAAAGAGAAAAATTAACTTGGTTCATTAAAAAATAATAAAAAGAAAATATTTGCTCAAAAGGAAACCAACCCAAAAAATTTTCAGTGAACAGCTGACTGCGGCCAACTCCAAAAAAAATAAGTATATCGCTTCTTTCCCAAAAAAAACTATATTAGATAAGCAGAAAAAAAATCAAAAAGAAAATGACAAAACCGACAAGACATGAAGCAGAATCAAACTGCGGACAAACGCTCAGCTGCCGCTAAAATGCTGGCAACTTAAAGCAACACCAGCAGCAAAGCAAAACTTAATTAGAATTTCTTGCGCTGTAACTTTGCCGGACGGAGGCACTGTCGGGCGATGAGTTGCGCGCTGCCCCGGGAGTAACGAGTTCGAGTTTCGAGTTAAGGCACATCTGAAATGAATAAATTGCTGAATATGAACAGCAGCAACATAGGCAAGGAAGACGCAAATTAGCTACAACGCCGAACAGCCACAGCAGAAATCAACATAGCTGCCATGTTGCTCACGCTGCCAGCGAGAGAGCACAACATGGCCAATGAGCACGAAGCGTTGACGCTGATAGTTGAAACGGTTTGCATGTTGGCCATTGTTGGTCATCAAGGAATGCTTTCAATGTCCAACAACAACTCGCAGCAGACAACTAAAAAATTGCAGCACAAGATGGTCGCTGTCGGGTCGGTGGTATGCTTAAGACTTAAGACAGAACACGTGACGGAACGGTCGCGACAAAACATAACGACGCATTTCTTATTAAATAATCATGAGGCAAAAAAGTCGCGAAAAGAGTTTAAACGCGCAAAAGTTTGTTTTGCTAAAACTTTGTGAGCAAATTAGTTAGCGAAAAGTATGGCGAAAAGAAAAATTACAAACAGGCAAACCGTGCAAAAACAAAGTGCGTTCACAGGAAGCAAAACGAAAAACAAAAGTAAGTTGCAATTGAAAATAATTTAATATGAATGTTGCTGAGGTAGCAAGCGAAATGCTGATTGCGGATGTCGACAAAAGGACTCTTTAACACTAGAAAGAACATTGCGGTTATTTTCACGGTTTTTCATTTTTAAATATCTGTATTTTCTTTTTTATTTCTATGAAAAACTTGCGGTCTTTTTAGTGTTAAATATTTTTTTGCACTTTGAAAATAAATGAAACACCCAAACATATGCTATAAAAATGGGATTTAAAGCCAATTGAGCTAACTAGAAAATTATCTGATAATAAAATGAAGCGATATTCGATTTCACCTTCTGACCATAAAAGAAACCCGATAACGGATTATGGCTCACTTCAATACGAGTACTTTAGGCACTTCTATCTTTCCATCACCTAAATGCAACTTCCATCTTTCTATAAAACATGGTTTCGATCGATCGAGCAATGACCATAAATAGACTTTGACTCACTTAAATACGAGTACCTTCGACTTTACCCTACACTTCCATTAACTAATCTCTCCATGAACTAAATGTTACTTCCATCTTACTATAAAACATGCTTTTGAAAATGCAAAGGTATGAATTTTTCTAAAATACTTTCAAGCTCATCCACTTACAACAGCTCATTCAATATTAGACATGTTTTTAATGTTCTCTGTACAAGTAAATACCTGAAAAGGTCAACGAGTTGCTAAAGAGAGTCAACGTTTTGATTTTCCAGTTGTTGACCTTTCAGTCTACAAAGCTCAAACCAAAAATATAGACACAGTTTAAGTAAAACAGTTTTCAACTGTCATCTTACACTACCCACAACTGCTGTTTACTCCCATAAATCCTAAAAGTTGGCAAGTTTTTACAGCAAATCTTTAAAGACAATCTAACAGAAATTAGCGCAAACCACATTTTAACTAATTAACCTCGTTAACGACTCTGCCAGAATGCAGCAATGCAATTAAATGCGCTCCTCAAGCGGCCAGGCAACCTTGCAACAATCTTTCATTACACTTTGTCGCCGCGCACTGCACCCAACTACTACCACTACTACCACTACTACTTTTTGAAACTAACTTGAACAGCTAAACCCAACCGGGTTCCTGGTGCCGGCAGCGCACTTAATGCTCCTTCGTGCGTTTCATTCCACTTTTAGCCAGCAAATAATCGCTCGCTGCTTCCTTCTGCCAACGCACTGTCTTTCATGGCGTTGTTAGTTGGGCTGCTGCCATCTACGGTGCGATTTATCTATCTACTATTTGCATGCCCAGCACTGTGGCGCTGGGATATGCAAACTCTGCTATGGAGTTTGTAAAGCCTCATAGCAGGCAAGGACGATATGAAATGTTACTTATGCGTTATATCTAGAAAGAATTAGCGGCTTGTAGGGATTAAATTTGGTGGTGTCTCTCCATTTATAAAGTCAGACTTGTATAAATTCAACTTTTCGTCTGTATATCCTTTGACTGGCAGTCATTTTGATTGCTAACTTTCAAACGTTTGAAGGTATAGATGTCAATAATTGTGCAGATGGCCCATATCTGTAATGAGTTTCACAAATTAGTATGAAAGTTTCAACATTTTACTGTACTTTAATACTCACTCGCGCTCGCAACTCTGTTCATCAAACAATTTTAAACCTAAATTCATTCATTATTTCACAACCCAAATGGCAAAACCAAAACAATAGAGGCGTGACGCTGCCCACAGTGCCGAATACCAACAAGTTGGCCCAGTTCGACTAACGTTTTCACTTTAAGTGCAAGTAAATGTTATGCCCAACAAAAACAACTTTATGCCGCCACTGAACTATACGCAAATCGCAACTCATTAAATAACAATTTTTCCGTCTTAACTCTGCGCTGTGTTTTACATAAATTAAAAAAAATCATAAAAATAAAAGCAAACTTAACAATGTCTCTCTTTCTTCTTGGTTTTTCTTTCACTCTCGCTGTGTTCCACTATCACGTGGTGGCGCCGCATGCAGTTCCCGCACCACCGCCGTTGCCAGCGCTTGTGCCCAAAGCTCCGCCACCGCCACCGCCACCATTGGGAGCAGCGGGCGAGAAGCAAGACCTGTCGAAAGCCCAGAAGGCGGTACTGGAAAAACTTAAGTAAGTTCAAGTTACGCGCAGCATATTAATTTGCATAAATTATGACTTAATTGTGAAAAATATCGCATTCCATAAATTGAATTGTATGTGTGTATTTCTTGCGCGGTCGCTGTGTGCAGAACGCGACCGCGAAGGCGTCCAGATTGGTCAGAGATGATGAAGGAGGTGGAGACCGGCCGAAAGCTGCGGCATGTGGTTTGCAACGATAGGTGAGTGGCGAAACTTGCCTGAGTGAATTAGTGAATGTGCGCGCCGCGACTGAGCGATACGTGAGTGAGGGCGACCGTTGCAGCGCTGTGAAATTCCTTTGGCGAGGACTTAACGCAGCCAGCGCACAGATTATGGAATTTTGAAGAATTTCAATGAACCTCACAGGATGCGGCGTGCTGCGGCGTCGGCAAAAGCACAAATACGTAATGTGGGCGGCATCTAAAGTATGCTTTGTTTGAGATAAATGCTTAATTCAGCGAGCATAAATCCCTTAAAATTTAAATGTAACCGTAAATGTAATTACAATCAATGGAAAAGTCTGTTTGAACAGAGATTATTTGATAGGGAATATTTTCAGGTACTGTTGATTACAGAACAGAGGCAAAAATTTACAGGATTAACAAAGTTGATTGCAAATCTTGAGGTTATTTGAATTGAATTGAATTTTTTGAATTGGCTCTCATTTAATACGCCAAGCAATCAACTGAGGTTAGCAATATTGAAGCAATCGAAGCCTTAATTCAGGTTGCAAATATTGACTAGTCGAGCTCTTACAACTCTTCATCAATGAATCGAGTCTTGCAAACTTCAAGCAATCAATTGAGGTTACAAATATTGAAACAGTTGAGCCCTCACAACTCTATTTTAATGTCTCGAATCTCCTCAACTTAAAACAATCAATTCAGGTTGCAAATATTGAAAGAATCGAGCCCTTACAATTATTTTTTTAATGTCTCGATTCCCCCAGCAGCTAATATTTTAAGTCTCGAGTCTCCCAAACTTCAATCAACCAAATAAGATTGCAAATATTGAAACAGTCGAGCCCTTACAGTTCTTTTTTAAAGTCTCGAGTCTCCCAAACTTTAAGCAATCAATTGAGGTTGCAAACATTGAAACAGTTGATCCCTTACAACTCTTTTTCGGATCTCTCAGCAGCTCTTTTTTAAAGTCTCAAGTCTCTCAAACTTTGAGTAATCAATTGAAGTTTCAAATATTGAAAGAATCGAACCCCTAAAACTCTTCATTAATGAATCGAGTTTGCAAAAATTAGGTTCACATTTGATTTTCTTTAAGCAACGCAATGCATCACTCAGATATTTTAACTCAAATTAAACCATTTTCCATACCTCAAGCGGCACAAATTAATTCCAACCAGTGGCGGATTCAGGGGGCGGCGTTTTGGGGGTTGGAGGCCCCCGAAATATTACGATCGACTTTAAACCTACATGCAAATTAAAAGGCATTTTATAAATATTAAAGAATTGCTTTTTGAAACCCCCTCCCCCGAAATATTTTTCTGAATCCGCCCCTGATTCCAACCTATCTTGTTTTTATTAACCGAACATTGCATGTCATTCAATAATTATGAAAAATAATGTCAGTTCAGTGACCACTTGTGGACTTTTTGAACTAAAGTCGTTGGAGGTAACTTAGTTTAGTCTATTTTCAATAACTTTTTCGGGATATTGGCAGATACGTCGTAAAGTCGCATAATACTTGTGTAGGTAATTTGATATCGCCACAATGTAAAATACTGTAAGCTCACAAAATTTCACACAAAATATCGAATATTGTAGTCGATGTGTGTCAATTTTAAATGTTTTAAGCTCTTGTTAAGTGATCCAGTTATAATTTTTAAGTCGTCTTCAACATAGTGAACTCGAATCCCACGCCGATCACACTTTGTAAAACCGTAGTTTAACCATAGTTTCCCTCTCTTTTGTCTCAAGATCTCAGCCGATTCTCACATGTAAATCGATGACCAAAGTCGACGACAAGTTTATCTATGAAACGGAAAAGGATAATTCGCACAACAAGCTGCTCAAACAAATTCAGGGCGGCATACGGCTGAAGCCGACGCGGACCAACGATCGCAGTAAACCAGTTTTGGAGGGTCTGCGTAAGTTCCGCAAGCAAATGACCATCGAGGAGCAAATACAGAAATCCCAATCAAAAATCAACTTGCTGGCGGAGGTAACAATTTATCGACTGACAGAAACATTATGTAAATTTGTTTTATAATACTTTTCTTTTTATTTATTTAATTAAATAAATAAATGTAATTCAATTAGTCCACGGCAAATAAACGAACAAGTATCGCCTTGCAGGCAGCCGGTGCCAGCGTGGTGGACGGCGACAGCGTTACCAATGCCATAGTTGCGGCCCTCTCCATTGACGATCCCAGTGGCGACGAGCTGGACGACATCGACAACATACGCGACGATCTGCAGAGCACCAAGCAAATGTTGGCACTGGAGCTGCGCAATCGCGAGGCGCAGGAGCGAGAGAATAAGAAATTGTTGGCGCAGATAGCGACACTGGAGGCGGAACTGGAACGTGAAAAGTCACGCGAAAAGAATTTGGAATATGGTTCGAGAATTATTGTGGCAACAATGGAACCCACAACTGCCTCTGAGGCAGCATACTTGGCCAAACTGAAGCAGGAAGCGGAGGATGCACGCCAGGAGGTAAAGCAATTGGAGAAGAAATATCACGTCACCGGAGAGCAGTTCGATCAGGCAAAGAGCGAACTGGAGGAGCAAAAGCGACAAATACAAATGCTGGAGCGCAAATTGGCGCAGGTGTTGCAGGTACAAAATCGTCCGGTCTTTAAGATCTTATGCATACAAATACGCTTAAGTATGATTTTGCCATTTTAAAACGTTTGCTTAATACTTGAATTAATTATTATAAATTGAACTAAACGCTTTTCTAACAAGCTTCAATTTAATTTTTAATTTCTATTATATTTTTGCTTCATAAATTTGCCAAAAACCGATATTAACTGTTAGGGTAATATGGCCTCAAGTCCATGTCCCTACTGCTCTCGCCCTAAAAGACCGCAATTTAACTTTTGCTATTCCTACGAGGATCCAAACGAGGCCGACACTTATTACGGTGCCGACAGCTATTCTAATGGACTGCATGCTTACAACAACAAGGTAAAAGTGGCTTCAACTAACAACAATTGCAATCTAATCTAATTTTGGAATACATCACAGCATACATTTTTCAAAGAGACATCAATTCTGCTTCAGAACATTAAATAATTGTTAATTTTCTGTATTTGACAGGGTGGCGGCTCACTGAACGGCTCAAGACGCCCCAGCGATGCGCTGGGCGGACGCGAAAGCTCGCCGGACTTTGATTTGGCGCTAAGCGAGAGCGATCCGGATGAGCCGGAAGAGAAGAAGGTCGAAAGACGTGAACGTCGCATGGGCAAGGAGGTCAAAGTACTGAAGAGCAAACTGACCAAGCTGAAGGTCAAACAGGAGGCAGCCAAGAAGGAGAAGTTGGCGCTGAAGCAGGCCATGAAGAAGAACCATGTTATACTCAAGTGGGTGACCGCAAGCAATTTGAGTTTGAAAAGGTACATTTACTGACCTCAAACATTTCGCACACAGAGAAGAGAACAAAAAGTTCAAGAAACTGGAAAAGGAAGTGCAAAAAATGGCCGCGTCCATGAAGGAAGAAGAAGAGGACGAGGATGCCGATGAGGAGAAGGTAAGCCAACCATAGCATGGGCACACTTTAGTTCAATTCAATAAATTCGCTTTTATTGCCTGCGAACAGGAAGAGGAGCCCGAGGAAGAGGAGCCGGCCGAAGAAGAAGAGTCCGAGGAGGACGATGAATCCGAGGAGTCCGAGTCGGAGGAGAGTGAAGCCGAGACCGAAAGCGAATCAGAGGCAGAGGTAAGCAGGCGGCATGTGGTGAACATTACAAATGCATTATGGCAACTTGGTGTATCTGCAGGACGCTTCCAACACCGACAAGAAAAACAATCTGGAACCGCGCGTCAAGAAGCACGAGGGCCGCCTATCCGCCATGAAAAAGTGCAATGTGCTGCTGCAGGCCAACGTCGACAATTTGCAAGATGAAATCACGCAAGTGCGCTCGAAGGCAGCCAATCTACAGTCTGAACTGGATGCAGTATTGGCCGATTTGGGCCTGTAAGCTGTTGCGGCTGTTTTGCATTACTGGGAACGCGGCGGACAACACTAATATGTATGCAATATTGCGATGTTATTGCGTAGGGTTTTTTTCTATTTAAATTTCAATTGTCTAAATAAAATACAAAAACAGAAACTTATTGAACTGTCGGTCAATGGCGGTCTGGCTACTTACAGCGTGTTGCTTGTGCCACAATACAAAACGCCGAAAAGGATGTCGCGCTATATTTTTTTCACAATGTTCGAGAATTTATATTTGATTTTTTACAACATCTCGTAATTTGCGTCGAAGTTGTATAAAATTGACAAGTTTCTCACAAAAAAACCGACATTCGACTAACGGAACAGGTGTTGATTGCTGCTTTATTGTTGTTGCCCTTTTACCGAGGACTTTGTTTTGAATTGAATTTTGCGGTCACATTGACAGCGGCAGTGCTGCTCAAACTGCACCGGGTTGCCATAACAATAACAGCTGGCGTCAGCTGTTCGGCTCCTAATTGCACAAACAAAACGCAATTGCAATGTTTTTCGAACTGTAGTGAAATACAATTTTTGACAATTGTTGTTTTTATTGTGCTTTTGCTGCACTGTCAAACGGGAAACGCAATAAAGGATGCGGAAGTCGTACAAATTTTGTGCTGTATTTAAAAGAGAATTTATAAAAAACTATTGAAAATGTTAAATAAACTAAGCGAAACGCGGCTATTGATTAGTGCCCACATTTAGTCGCCAATAAACCAAGCTTCCTCCAAGAAACGACTGAGTGTGGGTCAACTGGCTGAAACTGAATCAGTTTGCCAGACTAGAAAAAGCAATCGATTTTTCCATTATCACTGCAACGAGTGAAAGTTAAAACAAATAGTGTAGGTCAGTTTGGTGTCTATGTGCTCAATTGTAACGGTTATTTATAATATCGCTTCATTATGCAGATAATCCAAGTAGCATGTTCGGTCCGACGCTTAAAACCATAAACAACGAATTTACTTTCTAAAGCAAGCTGCAAGCATCTGTCCCGCAGCCATGCCCGAAAATTTGGAGCTGCATCAGTTTGTGGATGGGCTGCGCTATGGCGAGACATCACACCAATTGCTCACACGCCTGAAAGCCAAGTTGAATTGTCCCTATTTGGGCATAATTTTGGCTACACTTTCCTCGCTCTTCTTCTCGCTGTGCTCGGTGATTGTCAAAGGTCTGGTCGATGTGAATCCCATGGAACTGGCATCGTTTCGGTACATAATATTTACATTATAATTGAATGAAAGCGTGCACTGTGCAGCCAAGTTTATCTTTCAAAAGAACAGCAGTTTAAATATTATTTGAGGCCGCTAAGACAAAAGCTGTAAGCCAACATAGTTCTTCTTTTCAGTTTGTACTTAGCTGACATTACGAAAGATAAAACTGACTGCTGCATGGCTTTACACACTGATTCATCAATTTCAATCGTTCTCGGTTTTCCTTTCGCACAGCTTCATTGGCGTTCTGCTGCCGGCCATTCCAATTGTTGTCTACACACGCCAGCCCATTTTCCCCCAGGGCAAACGCGTCATCCTGCTGCTGCGCTGCTTCATGGGCACCACCGGCCTCATGCTCAGCTTCTACGCCTTCCGTCACATGCCGCTGGCCGATGCCAGCGTCATTATCTTCTCCACGCCCGTTTTCGTGGCCATCTTTGCGCGCGTCTTTCTCAAGGAGCAGTGCAGTTTTTTCAACATCATCACCATCGTGCTGACGCTGGTCGGTGTCGTGCTGATCACGCGCCCGCCGTTCATTTTCGGCGACGACGCACCCTCACTGGATGCCGAACGCCTCTCGGGCAAAAGTTACGACATTTGGGGTCCGGTCGCTGCCATTTCATCGACACTCTTCGGTGCCAACGTCTACATACTGCTCAGAGCGCTCAAGGGGTTGCACTTCTCCGTCATCATGACCAATTTTGGCGCCTTTGCGCTCGTCTACACGCTGCTGGTGTGCGGCTCCATAGGCGCCATTTGCTGGCCGGCATGCGGGCGCGATCGTTGGCTGGTCGTCGTTCTGGGCATCTTCAGTTTTCTCGGCCAAATACTGCTCACGCTGTCGTTGCAAGTGGAGCAGGCCGGACCGGTGGCCATAGCGCGCTGTGCGGACATTGTGTTTGCTTTCATTTGGCAAATGATGTTTTTCGGCGAAGCGCCCACGGGCTACTCGCTGCTCGGCGCACTGCTCGTGGTCAGCTCGGTGATTCTGACGGCGCTCAAGAAGTGGGCCATGTCGCTGCCACGCGAATCGACGGCACGCAAGCGTTTGCGTTACTTGATACTGGACTAGAATCGAAGAATTGTAATGAATTCTCGCTTAACGTATTTCACATAGGCATCTAGAAAGCGCATTGTGGTTTCTCTCATAGTATGATACGAGTATAAATTAACGAATCGATAATTAACTAACAACTAACTGAAATTATGAACTTGACACTTAACTTATGTACTTAAGTCATATGAGGCTGGCATTTAAAAAACAAAAACAAGCAAATAAAACAACATAGTTAAAACTAATGAACATGACTTCAATAAAGTTGATAACTAAATATAAATTAAAAATATAATTGGGAATATTTGATCGCATTAATAAAATCGTATTAATAAAATACCTTATTGTAATATTAGTGTGATTTATAAAGAATGTTTGGAAATTGTGATTGCCGTGTTTTGTGTTTAAGTATTTTGCAACTTGGCAAGTGTCGCGTTAAAGTTCGTAAAAACTTTCGCAGTATTAGAATTTTTGTGCAAGTTATGACATGTTGAAGGTGTTGAATAAATGTGGACATTTTTACAATTTAAACATTCAATTTCTATGCAAATAAACGCTAAATATAAAAAAAAACAGAAATGGTTATTTTGTGTATTAATTTTATTAGTTTATATTTAGTTTATATTATATTTTTCTTTGTTTTTAATGCATTTAATTTTTTTTAGTTTTTTGTATATTTTATCATATTTATCATTATTTTTTGCTTATTTTTTAATATTTGAAAATAATTTGCATATTTTGATTTTCTATTTTAATTGTTTTGTTTTGTGTTGAAAATTTTAGATATTAATTTTTTTTTAATTAATTGATGAATTGAATTGATTGAAGTTTTTAATTAATTGATTTTTGCTATTATTTTTCATAATAACTTTTCAAGTCTTAATTTATTTTTAAGGTAAACAAAATTTTGTTTTACTGTAAACTTTTTTAGTCCAAAATCCTTCTGCGCATTATGAAATCGGACTTTTTATGTGGAACATTTTAAATATTAATTTCATTTTGACAACTATATTATTTTAAAATAATTTAACAAACTTGTTTAATTCATTTTTGTTATTTTTCAGAATAACTTTGCAAGTTTAAATTTAATTTAGCAAACAAAGTATTCATTTATTAAAGACTTTTTTTAGTTAAAAAAAGTCGGCCTCGATAGCTCAGCGGGTAGCGCGCTGGCTTCTCATACCGAGCGCCCCGGGTTCGATTCCTGGCTTGGGCTGGAAAAAACACGCATCTACTTCTGTCGCTATCCACATGAAGGGAATGAGAATTACAAAAATCGCACAAGTGCGCTCTTGGCAGGCAATGGCAAAACCTCCAAGTGTGAAAGAAAAACTGCCCATCGCCGTTCGGATTCGGCGTTAAACTGTAGGTCCGCTCCCCTCTCTTTCCCCATCCGTTTGAAATGTGCGGTGTATCACATGTTGAAAAAACAGTGTTGCATACGCATTTCAAACGGGTGGAATCTGTGGTATCACAACGGGCCCATTAAGAGGCCTAAGTGTGTCTCATACAGAGGCAGCCACCTCAACCTAACCTAACCTAACCTAGTTAAAAAACCTTCGACGCAATTGGAGGCTTTTTAAATCAATTATATTATTTTAAGATATTTTAACAAACTTGTTTTCAATTAATTCATTATTGTTATTTTTCAGAATAATTTTGCAAGTTTAAATTTAATTTTTAAGCAAACAAAATATTCTTTTACTATAGACTTTTTTAGTTAAAAAACCTTCGACGCATATGGAGGCTTTTTATATCAATTATATTATTTTAAGATATTTTAACAAACTTGTTTTCAATTAATTCATTATGGTTATTTTTCAGAATAACTTTGCAAGTTTAAATTTAATTTTTAAGCAAACAAACTATTCTTTTATTATATATTTTTCTAGTTCAAAATCCTTCTACCCATTTAAGAACTTCTTAAATCGTATTTTTAATTGAAAATTAATGCCAGTAGTTCAATTTTTAAAGTGTAACGAATGCGATTTTACACTTGAGCAGCTGTTTAGTTACCAATGGCTCTCAAACTGTGCAAAGTATGTTTCGCAGCTGATTGTCGAATTTCACAAACAAAAATATTTCGCCATCGTCAAAATAAACGCGATTTCTGCAAAACCTGCAACCCGACGCCATGGCCGAGAGCAAACGTAATCTGCTGACGCCAAATGCGGCGCTGCTGGCCACAGCCGGCATTGGCATCTTTTGTGTAATGTTGCGCCATCGGACGCGCATTCTGGCCCACTTGCGCAGCTTTCGAAATCCGCTGGGCAACAAAAGCATACACGTCGTTGACACGCTGGACGAATGTCAGCGTGTGGTCAACACGCTGAAACAGTGAGTTGGTTCAGTACATTTTGCGAAACTTTCCCAATAGTGAAGCAGCTCAAACTGCTTATTTGCAGGCACTGCCACAAGTACCGCGTGCTGGGCTTCGACTGTGAGTGGGTGACGGTGGGTGGTACTCGCCGGCCGGTGGCATTGCTGCAGCTCTCCACACATCACGGTCTGTGTGCTCTATTTCGCCTTTGCTGTCTGCAGCAGATACCGAAAAGTCTCCGAGAACTGCTCGAGGACGATCAGGTGATAAAAGTGGGCGTGGCTCCGCAACATGATGCACACCAATTGGCCTATGATTATGGCGTGGGCGTGTCCAGCACGCTCGACCTGCGCTTCCTGGCAGTTTTGGTCGGACACAAACCGGAAGGTTTGGCAAAGTTTGCCAAGTCGCTGCTGAATGTTCAAATGGATAAGAATTGGCGACTGGCCTGCTCCGACTGGGAAGCAAAGGTGCTAACCGAGAAGCAGCTGAACTATGCCGCCGACGATGGACTGGTGGCAGTACGCATCTTCGAACAGTTGATCAAGAAATTACAGCCGAAGTGAGTGAAATAGTTTCATGACAAAATGCAGAAGCATCAAGTTGCACAGCACATTGTATTGAAACGTTCCAAAATGATTTTTAAACGTTGAATTTTTTTGTTGTAGGCATTTTTGGCAACTCAGTGAGCCACAGTTTAACACCATTTACACTCAGCTGGAACCATTCTTCGATGTGCGCTTCAAGGATGGCTTTGTACTGAAAGCCAACGCGCAGTCAAAGAGCAGTGCGGCCAGCGGCAAAAATAATGGCAAACTGAAGAATATGCAAATGCGCGGCATAAGCACACGATCCAAGACGCTGTACGACAACTGTTTGCTGCAGGCGCCCGATGGTGAGCTGCTCTGCACCATTGACGCCAAGAAGGCGCAATGGTATCTGGACCAAAATTTGGGCACGCACATTGGCGACAAACCGCTGACGGTGCGACTGAACTTTGAGCCAGCTGGTCGCGCCGTGGGCGAGGTGGGCCGTTACTATCAGACACCCAAGGAGAATCAGTGTGTGGTGTGTGGTCACCGCGAGGCCTACATACGCAAGAACGTGGTGCCGCGCGAGTATCGAAAGCACTTTCCAGGTTAGTTTTAAAGCAGTTTACTTAAAAAATAATAATAATTTGTTTATTTTATTTTTGTTTCGCAGTGGTAATGAAATCGCACACCTCGCACGATGTGCTGCTGCTCTGTCCCGAGTGCCATCAGCTAAGCAATATATTTGATTTGAAGGTGCGCACCAAGTTGGCGGAGCTATGCAATGCGCCGTTTGCACATGAAGAGGGCGCAGTCAAGTTCTTCGATGTGCCCGAGTTGCGGTAAAGTATGATGAAAATATTTTAGTTTTGCTAAAACTAAAGTCGTTCGTACTTCATTTTACAGACAGTTAAAGTCTGCGGCACGTGCACTGCTCTTGAATGCGCAACAAATTCCCGAAGCGCGTTGCAAACAATTGCGACAAATAGTGCTCGACTACTATGGCGAGGAAGAGTTGACGCACGAACTGTTGACGGAGGCAGCTAACATCGATACGACGTATGTGTTGGCCTTTCAAATACAGCTTTATTTATGTGTAATGATTTTATTTATTTAAACTTTCATCTGCAGTCGTCACAACGACAAATACTGCCAGCATGGCGAAAAGGTGGTGCAAAAGTATCAGACCGAATTCGGTGGACTGCTGGAGCTGGAAAAATTATGGCGTGAACATTTTCTGAATAAAATGCAACCAAAATTTTTGCCACCCTTTTGGAATGTTAATCACAATGCGAATAGGTAAAACGCTTGTCGATTTTATTTTAAGCTTTAATCACACATCACTGTTCAACTCATCACTTGAGTTGACTTGATCTGTGCTCTAACTTTCATAAAACTGTAGCACATTTTTTACTAACATGCTCTCTCAATACAACTAAATTCTGCTCCAGATTGGAAATACGCGCACAGGAGGGGCGTGTTGAAAAGCAAGATTTAATCATTGCCGGATTGGAAACAAATGCACCGAATAATGCCACAACTATTGCGAACAATACCGATGCTTGTTAAATGTTTTAATGACAATTTTTATATATATTTATATTTTTTAATAAAAAAAATTCTAAGAAATGTTGGAAAAAAATCTTAATTTTCGTCGTATTCATTTATTTTAAAATCATATTTTTTGTTTATCTTTTCTTTTAATTCGTATGTGGTTTGTTTACCTAATATCTAAAATCCTAAAATTAGGCAACTTATAATAGAGAAACCATATGCAAGCTGACAGGGTGTAGACGTTTGAGAGTTAACGCACTAATATCTGCAATATATACAAAATCCAACTTAGCACCGATAATGGAGCTCGCTGTTTTGACCGATTAGTGACATCTTCGAGACAATAATAACTACCTTCGTTAGTTAGGACAACTTCAACCTAATATTTTTTTTTTTAAGAGGATTGAAGTTTTCAATAACTTTGTCAGAACTGTGTTTAAAGATTAAAAGGAACTATAAGTGTTGTTAGAAATGGGACTCGGTTTAGTCTCGAATAGGCTATATGAAATCTTCAATCAAACTTGTAAGTGGGTTGACTGTTTTAACGCATTTAGCGCCAATTATTTACCTTTTCGAGACTACAAGTTTTGCTCAGTTGAGCAGAAAATATTTGCTGAATTACACATAATTACATGTCTCTAGTTTCGATGCTAATCGGCAGCACTCTATAGTCAATAGTAGTATTCAACTGAGCCGCAAGCTGTGCAAAAAGTTAAGCAGCACTTAAAGCCTAATCGATCGGCCCTAAAACTTAACTGAATTTAGCTCGTAAAATCACAATTTACATTCTTGTTGCGGTTTAAATAAACTTGTCTATGGAATTTAGTGATATATTTATAATATGGGCAACAATGGACAATGCAACTGCCTGTCGTGACAGTCTGCTAAAATTAATTTAAAAAAATGGTTTTTTAAAGTTAATCTTATAGCGAAAATGCAAAATATTTAAAGCAAAATACTAAAGAAAGTGGGGCACAGTTCCCCCTCGATATTTACAAAGCTGTGAATTTTGACTGCTCCATCGACTTCAACCGGTGGCATGGTTTTGAGCGAAAGTTACACAATTTTGGAAAAACCAAATGCACGTTTTGTGCTCCCGAATGTTTTTCCTCTCTGACTACTTTTTCCTGATATGCTCTACAGCTTACTAAATAAATTCGATGCCTTCATACTTGAGCTCGGTTTCGATTCTCTGCTCCGACAGCAGCGTTTTGCCTTCGATGTCGAATGCTGTTATGAAGGTGCTCATTTTGCCGTCCAGCTCCTCCGATTTGATAGCCACTATGATGCGATCGTCTGTGCCCGGCACAAACTTGAAGCTGGAGAAGCCGTGCGTGGGCGCCGTATTGGCCGCATCCAGCGCTGTTGTCTCAACTTTACTGAATCGCTCGTCAGCCGCTATGAGCAGATTGCAGCCCATGTGTTCGTCGCGCGTCTCATTGTATCTAAAATGCATGGCAACCGTTAATCAGTAATCACTGACTGCCAACTGCAGCAACAATCAACACTCACTTATCTTTGGAGCAGCGCCGCGGTAGAAAATACCACTTCCGATGCGCATCCGACCATACTGCACTTTCGTGTATCATATAGCCGGGCCAGCTGATTTGCATGGCCTGTTGCCGCAGCAGTTTGAAGTTGAACGCCCAGTCGACGGAGCGCACTTCGCCGCCCGGCGTTATCACCTTCACGAACATGGGATTCTCGTTCTCAAAGTCGCCCGTGCCCGTTGTCCACTCCTTGCCCATGGAGCCCACATACAACATCTGGTCCTTCACTGTTGCCCACTCGGCCTTGAAGCCCTTCGCATTGCGTCCATTGCCGTCCAGCAATATGATCCACGGTATGGGTTTCTCGTTGGCCAGCTCGTACACCAACCCGGTGCGATCGTCGAAGCTCAGCAATTTTCCGTTGAAGGTCACCAGCTCGGAGAGTTCCATGCCGCGCCCCTTTAAGGCAAAACTCGACTCCAGCGTCTTGGGCTCGCCGCTATCCCACTTGATGCTGATATCGTTCGTGCTGCCGCGATATGTAAGATAGCCCTTTTTCAGATAACTGCGCCACACCGTACTGCCATCCAGTTTGATCAGCTTCGAGCTGGTGTCCAAATCAGCCACCATTGCAATGCGATAGCTCACCTCGCCCGTGTGCCCCACCAGCGGCGCTGTGAGCGGGTACTTGCCGTTGTAAACAGTTGCGTCGCCGTTGTTATGCTGCGGCGGGCTGCCCGAACTGCTGCGTGTGCTCGTCGAGCTGCCGTAGCTCTTCAGCCATGCTGCCTCCGACGAAGACGTGGAGCCGGCGCGCACATAGAAGAAGAGAAAGAATAGCGTGCAGACGCAGACGAGCAGCAGTGCAAAGTGATAGTTGAAGCGCAGCGTGCGGTTGCCGATGCGGTAGGTGGGCGGGGTGCGCAGCGCCGAGCGCCAGTCGCGCGTGTACATAACGGAACGAGTGTGTGCGGCGCGCGGTGTGTTGTCCAGCGTGTGATAGGCGTACGATGCGCTGTTGCCGTGCACTGTGGGCGAGGCGCCGCTGCTATTGCTTTTTGTGGGATTGCTGCGACTGAGGAAATTCATTGAGGCGACGCACTTTTGCTCAGGTACAACTCAGCTGCTGCAACTGCTCCAGTAGCAATGCGCACTGCTAGCATTTTCCCTCAGTGGGTGTCATCGAAGGCCAAGTGCTGGTTCAAGTGCAACAGAAGCAGCAGCAGCAGCAGCAGGAACTGATGAGTTGGACGCGTGCCAAACTGTGTCAGCAATGCAACGCGATAGAACGAGCTGAGCTGCGGCACGGCGTGGCGACTTGATGAGCAGCCAAGCGGGCAAGAAGCAAAGCGCAAATTGCTTAAAAAGTCGATTGTTTGCTTTCCAAATAATTTCTTTTAATTTTTCTAATTGAATTCCTATGTAGACTAATGACAAATTATAAAGTAAACGTCAAAAGTCACACGTCAACTATCAGCTGAGGTTTGGCGAAACGCCAATATCTCTCAAACTGCGAACACCGAACTGAGCGAGGCTGCCAAGACAAGATTTTTACAATACCTTATAATGAAACATTTACATTTTTAACACTAACAATTTAGTTTCCTTAAAAAATGGGTACACGTGAATTTATGTAATTTTAAGTACACCAAGCCAACTATTCTTCCGCTTGACTATGCTTCAAGTGCGCAACATTTCAATCGGTGACAGTAATCGCTAACCATTGTTTTCAGTGTTGGCAACATTGTACAGAAAATTTTCGAAATTCGACTTTCGACCACCGATTTGACATTTTCTCGAAATATTTCTTTTTCACTGTCACTCGCCAACAAAAAACACACGTGCATTGCGCTGCTCATATTTTGTTGAATTTTTTGTATATTTGTGCAAGAAATTCTGCAAAAATGCGCATTGAAACGTGTTATTTTTGCTCGAGCAAAGTGTACCCGGGCCATGGGGTGACGTTCGTGCGCAACGATTGCAAGGTAAGCAACAGAAAAGTGCCACTAGCGTGCACATTGTTTTTGTTTTGGCTATGGCGTCGCAGCATCAATTCACATTTGATATGAATGAGTATTTCTAATATTTGTGTGCTTGCAGATATTCAAGTTTTGCCGCGGCAAATGTCACAAGGCCTTCAAACGCAAGAAGAATCCGCGCAAAGTGCGCTGGACCAAGGCACACCGCAAGGCGGCTGGCAAGGAGCTGGCCATCGATCCCACCTTTGAGTTTGAGAAGCGCCGCAATGTGCCAGTCAAATACAACCGCGAAGTGTGGCAAAAGACGCTGGAGGCCATCAAGAGAGTGACCGAAATCAAGGAACGGCGACAGGACAACTTTGTAATGCAGCGACTGCGCAAGGGTCGCGAAATCGAGATACAGATGGACGTCAAGGATGTGCAACGTAATATATCGCTGATACGTTCCCCGGCGGCGGGACTGAAGGAGCGTCGCGCCAAGGAGGAGGCCCAGGAAGCGGCACTCATGGAGGAGGATCTGCCCGAGGAGGAGATTACCTACGTGGATGCACGCGAGCTGGAAAAGAAACTGGAAGCAGGCATCATGGATGCGGATATGGAGATGTTGAAGGCGTAAAATGATTGGCGCGTGCCAAGGGCGGGAATGTAGCTTTAAGTTTATTTTGGGGGAAAAACTGCAATGTACTAAAAAGCTTAAGCGGCATCGAAATTAAAGTCAGCGAGTGCCAGACATGTTGCAAACAAATATTGATCGTTTTTTTTGGAAATGTAATGTAAAACAATGCTGATGAAATTTGCTGAATAATGTCGCCTTGTTAAGGCTACCTTTCAATCTTAATTGTACGCGCGCCCCATTGCTCAAATGAACAGCGCAAACAAGCGAATGTGCGGCGCGCGACTGTTTCACCCTATAATTGGATTAGCCGCAGTGCCGTTTCCTACCTACGTTGCAGCGATTTACAAGCGCGCGGCTTTAGTTTTGTTTCGGATTTTGCTGGAAATGTTTAACATTCGTTCAAGTGGCGGCAGCGGTACACAATAACACACAAAATGCAATTCCAAAGTGCGTAAACAAAACAAATGTAGATATTTACTTTAAATTTAAAACGCCTAAAATGCTACTTTAGAAGTTGTGCTCGTAAGCGCTGTGGTCATTGGCTTCTTTGCTGTGCTGTGGCTGGTGGTTTGTGCGCTGCTAAGGGAGCATATACCCAAAACCATCGAGCCAGCGGAGGGCTACATTTTCGACTATGTTGTCGGTAGGTGCTGGTGTCGGTGCACAGTTGTTGTGTTGCGGTGGTACTTTTGAGTTCTCTACCACAACCACTGTGGTAGAGAACTCAAAAGCTTTACACTTAATTTCTCGCTGATTAATATATTTTATTAGTGGGCGCTGGCACTGCCGGCTCCGTGGTCGCCTCGCTACTCTCCAAGCACAGCGAAACCTCCACCGTGCTGCTTATCGAGGCCGGCGACAAATTTGGCCTACTCAGCAAAATTCCACTCTTGACCACATTCCAGCAGAAGGGCCTGAATGACTGGGCTTTTTTGTCGGTGCCGCAGCGACACTCGTCTAAAGGGCTGGAAGCACAGGTGAGCCTAAAGGCAGGCGCCGAAACTATACCATCATTGCGGCAGTTATTTAAGTTTTTCACTGCCCATGAGTGACATACTTTTAGGCGCCTTCCAATTGAAACTCGTATCACATGTAATTGAACGATTTCAGCGCCAATGTCTGCCGCGCGGCAAAGGCTTGGGCGGCTCCGCTCAACTCAACTACATGTTGCACTTTGACGGCCAAGAGGCGGACTTTGAGACATGGGCCAACGTGCACAATCTCAGCACCTGGCGTTGGGCAGCGGCCAAGCCGTTCCTGGAGGCGGGCCGCGCACAGCCGCACGAAATGCTCGAAATTCAGCCGCACTACTCGAAGGTAACGGAGGCCTTCTATCATGCCGAAACCGAATTTGCACACAAGCCGTGGACCTTTCGGCGCGCACGCTACAACATCAAAAACGGGCTGCGACACAGCGTGCTGCAGCGTTTTCTGCAGCCAGCGCTGAACAATCGCAACCTGCGCATTCTCAGCAACGCTCTGGCGAAACGCATACAGCTGACAGACAACGGCCGGCGCGTGCAATCGCTGCTGGTGGGCATCAAGGACGAGCAGCATCGTCACGAGCAGCTCTTCAGCGTAGACATACGCGGACAGCTGATACTGTGCGCGGGCGCCTATCAGTCGCCGCAGCTGCTGTTGGCCTCCGGCATTGGCGATGCTGCTGCGCTGGCCGCGCTCGATATTGGCGTGCAGCATCGGCTGCCGCAGGTGGGCCACAATCTGCACGACCATCTCAATTTGCCGCTCTTCGTGTCGCTGGACGTTATCGGGCCAACGCTCAATCAGCGCACGCTGCTCAATCCGCTCAACCTGCTCAACTATGCGACCGCCGGCACGGGGCCGCTGGGCAACTTTGGCGTGCTGGCGCACATCGACTCCAGCTATGCGGAGCGCTTCGGTTTGACCTTCTTCGGCGCGGGCGCCATTGACGAGGCGGCGCTCATGTCCATATCGAACTTCAAACGCGATCACTTTCGTGCGCTCTTTCCGCGCCACCACAACGCCTCGCAGGAAGGCTTCGTGCTCATATCGAGCTGCTTTCAGCCGCAGTCGCGCGGCACTGTGCGCATTGCCGACGCCAATGTACGCCGCAATCCGCTCATCGATCCCAACTACCTGAGCGAGCCGGCCGACATCGACTGCACGGTGCGTGCCATACGCGCCGCTGTGCAGGTGGTCAGCTCGCAGGCGTTTGCGTCGCTGCGGCCGCGCATACTTTGGCCGCGACTCAAAGCGTGCGTCGATTTCGGACCGTTTGAGCGGGACTTTCACTTGAATGAGCCGCACGATCGCTATCTGGAGTGTCTGATCAGGTGAGGGCCGACCAACTTATTTCCGCTTTCAATTGATTTCCAATTCTGTTGGCAGACATGTGGGCCTGGGTTCGCATCATCCGGGCGGCACCTGTGCCATGGGCACCACGCCCGAGAACAGTGTGGTGGACGCACAATTCAGGTGAGCAGTGGGCGCTAAGCTTTGGGCAGATCTAACCTGACTTTGATTGCTGTTGTAGGGTGCATGGTGTGCCAAATCTGCGCATTATGGATGCCAGCGTCTTGCCGACGCCCGTGTCGGGCAATCCCAACTCGATAATAGTGGGCATGGCTGTGCGCGGTGCCACAATGCTGCTGCAGGAACGAGCGCAACAGGAGGCGCAGCCATCTTAGAAATTACGCTTTAATTTTTACAAAAATGTAAATGACATTTGTGTGTGTTTTTTTTAGTAAATAGAAAACAAATCAATTAAAATTAATTATATTCAATGTTAGTTGTTAATTAATGATTTAATTAATTAATTTATTAATTAATTAATTAATACCAAACTTATTTATCAATTTAAATGTAGACATTTTCTTCCAGCTTTTCTCTCATTCAGATTAGAAATTCCATAGAAATTACGCTTTAATTTTTACAAAAATTTACATGACATTGTGTCAATTAAATTTAATTATATTTAATGTTAGTTGTTAATTAATGATTTAATTAATTAATTAATACCAAATTTATTTATCAATTTAAATGTAGAAATTTTCTTCCAGCTTTTCTCTCATTCAGATTAGAAATTCCATAGAAATTACGCTTTAATTTTTACAAAAATGTACATGACATTGTGTCAATTAAATTTAATTATATTTAATGTTAGTTGTTAATTAATGATTTAATTAATTAATTAATTAATACCAAATTTATTTATCAATTTAAATGTAGAAATTTTCTTCCAGCTTTTCTCTCATTCAGATTAGAAATTTCATATTGCAACGTCACATGATTTTCCGCGCCTTAGTCAGCAATGGAAAATATTCAATTCGATAGAATGTGCCAACTATTTTCGATTGAGAAATGGGGAAATTTAAATGATTTCATATTAAAATAGCCATGACGCGCCGAGTGATGTGCCACACTTCAATGTTGCTCTGTATTTATTTTTGCAATTCAATTTTTTTTTTTAATTAAACCAAATAAATACAACAAAAGCGTAATCTATTAGCACACAATTGTTCATTGGCGCTGAGGGGATTTTAGTTTTTTTTTTGGGGGGTTTTCGCTTTTGCTTAGATTATGGCCAACTGAGGGCGTAATGTTTGTGGATTGACATTTAAAAGTGCATTTAGTCATGAACATACAAACGTATAATAATACATACATACATACATACACTCATACATATTTCAAGTTGTTTTAAGTTGAGGAAGGTAAATAATTTCAGGCAAAAATTTAGCAACAAACTTGACGACTCATGCGGTGTTGATGCATTTTCGTATATCTAAACTTTAGGTCAGTGATGACCATTTCGATACTCGCGTTCTTACACAGACTTATGTTCATGTGTATATATGTGCGTTGGTATCGTTGGTACTCTGGCGGTGTTGAAACAATACTGTTTCAGCGTAAAATTACTCGTTCAAATTTGAATCAAGCAAGCATATTCAAACAAGTAGTGTACCAAATTTTAAATTTGAGTTCATTGTATTCAAAGTTAAATTTTATTCAGTATAACCAATCGAAGTCCTTGACTTCAAAATGTCCTACCCTACCAGCCAATTGTCAACGTTAGAGCCATGTAGAAGCAAGAAGTAAACATTTTGATTCGCAGGAATCAGACATAAAACGCTTTTACGATACTAGAAATTTTGATTTGATTTGTTATTGATTGATTGTGATTGATGAGTGTTTTTTTTTTGTTCACGACTTTATCTCTAAGTCCCTGTTCACAGGTTGATCAACATTGATAGGAACATAACCACTAAGTGCGGAGTGTAGGATGTGAGTGGAACCCTGGAACACCTTCTCTGCCTCTGCCCTGCACTCTCTAGGTTACGATTGGCTCACTTAGGGACTTCACTAATTGAGAGACTAAGGGGGCCGAACAGTGTTATGGGTTCATATCGTGGAGTGACAAAAATAAGAGTAACTAGACGTACCTAAATGAAATTTCTATTACAGTTATTGTATGAGTAAAGAACTTACTGTGAAAATGAGATCAATGAAATCGGAGCAAAATGGCAACCAACTTTCGTACAACTAGAATTGTTAATATGAAAAACTTCTAATGAAATTAATGCAGCTGACAAAAGCTCCATCCATAATATTTGTATTTTAATATAAATTTATTTATAAATGTCTACATAGATTAGTGAGATGCGCTCATTTCAAAAGCAATCGAATATAAAAATTCCACAATTTGCTTCAAAGCTGCTCACAAGTTGCTCTTAGAGGGTTAAAATCTATGACTGATCCACAATAATTTATTCTGCTGAATATTTCTTTCGAACAAACTCAACCCCTATCTCCAACCCTTAGCGGGGCTCCCATACAAAATGATTGGTTTTTACAAAATGGGCTCCCACTGCCCCCAAGCGTCTCCCAGACCTATCAACTGTATGATTGACCCCCATTTATTTTTCCTTCCAAATATTTTTTTCATACATACCTAACCGCAATCTACAACTTTTAAGGGGGCTGTCATACAAAACTAGTAATTTTCTAAAAATTATCTCACCACTTGTAAATGTATTTAAGTAAGCAAGAAAAGATTGTATCTCAGAAACTACTACACAGATTTGAATTATTTATTCAACAATCGGCAACATTCTTGAGTGCAAAAAATACAAAATTAATAAAGGTGCAAAAATTTAACACCAGAGGGCACCTCCCATATAAACGAAATTGTGAGGTTGTCAATTTTGGGTTTGCATGAAGAAAAATCAAAATGTATTGTCGCAAGCCCATTAATTGCCCCATTTCGGATGTAATTATAATCATAATTGATTTTCCTAACTATTTTTAATAATTTTTTCCAACACCAAAAAATTAGTTGGCTGTTTGCTTTTGGCAAAAAAAAAACTCAAACATTTTTAAATGTTGCAAGAAAAATGTATTTCGCGTACATCAGCGATGTGCAGTCCACAATGAGGGAATGAGGGAGGTTAGAGGATTCAAATTGCCTCAAATATTTGTTGCATTCAAATATTTTGGGTGGCAAGTAAGGCATTGGGTTCAAAAGTTCTATACGCAACTCCCATCTTCCTTGCCCCAAATGAAATCCTGCATGCAACACTGCTCCAAACAAACCATTTAATCTATTAGCCAACAAATCGTTCGCAATCAGATCAGAGCAAACACTCGTAAGTATGTCTTCAAAATGCTACAACAACAACTAATCCGCAGAACGTCCATTGGCAAAATTGCAAAATTAATGCCGGTCAATGCGTCAGCAACATGTTGTTGCCGATCGTTATTAGCTTTTGCTGTTTCGTTCTAATAGATATATTTGAACATATATATTAATGTCGTATCTGCATGTGTACGATTTCCTACTTAAATAGTTGAACTTGCAGCGGCTTGTGCGGTAATTTATTGCGCTCGTTGTTGCCCACTGCGCAGTGGGGGTGAAATTCATTAATTGCACATCTCTAGGTATGTAATGCATAGAGCGGAAAAATGTTGCCAGCGGCCAGTCGCCGGCAGTGGCAATGGCAATGGCATCGAGTGAAATCGCCGAGATTCTCAATTGGGATTTTGCAATTGCAAACAGTACGCTGGCGTCTAATCTGCGCTGGGTGGTTGTGCGTTGCTGCCATCGCGGCTGCTGTGCGCGGCTGCCTCAATGTCATTTGCAGTTACTGTTGCGCCACTGAACGGAATTGCCGCTTGTTTGCCGGCAAGCGGCGCTTATGTGATTATTCGCTTTGTATATAAAAATACAAATTTAATTGTTTATAAATGTGTGAAATTTTTTTAATTTTTTAAATAACATTTTTGTAAATTTTATAAAAATTTTTTTAATTTTTTAAAATTTTCCTGAATAACATTTTCAGTCTCTGTGCATTAGAAAAGCAAACTAAAAGTGAAAGAAACTTCTTTAAATTGTGCTCAGATCTGTGCGTCGGTGTGTGTGTGTAACATAATTGCCGATCATAACAGCTGCCTGAGTGTGAAATGTTTTGCAAATTGTTCTTGTTGCAAAATATTTAAAAAACGAAAAACTGTTGTACAAATGTTTATTAATTGTTTATAAATTATCAACAAACCGTTTTATGGCTGTAAAGTGAAAGCAGAAATTTTCGCTTCTTGAGTGAAGAACAATTAAAAAAATCAAAATCAAAAATGCAACAAAAAATGATTAAATAAATACGTGCATGTAGAAATAAGCATTCAGTCCCTAATAAGAGAAAGAAAATAAATTTAGAAATCACTCGGTAATATTTGCCGTCATGGGTTGTTGGTTGATGCGGTGAACCATAACTAATGAACCATAAGTAAGAAGGTTTTAAAATATGAAAAACACTTTTCATTGAGCAATTAAATTAAATCACAGCAACAACTCCAATGTGCCACAGTTTTTATGAAAATTGCCAAAATCATACATGTGTATCACATATAAAAAAATCTATTATAAAATCTAATAAAAACCACTAAGAATTATTGTCATAATCTATAATTCATTATTTATAATGATTTGCCGTGACTGAATGACTGACTAATTCATGTAAATCAATTAATTTAATAAACTGTTGGTTCGCATTAGAAAATTAACCTCCACTAATAGGGAATTTTTGGAAATTCGGGGTCTAAAGGGGCAAAACATGGGCTAAGGTGTTTTATGAAGACCATGGGTTTCAAAATTTTGTGAAAGTACTCCAAATCAAAAATAAGTCCACACGTATTTTTAAATGTTTTGAAAATCAAAATTAAACGGCATCAGCAATGGGTTAAGGTTTATAAACGGAAAGACCATATTAAGAACCAAATTAAGGAAAAGAGTTGAAATAAAAAATTATTAGACACGTATTGTTCAGTGTTTGAAAATCAAAATTTAACGGTTTCAGCGATGGATTAAAAGTGTGTGTGAGGAAACATGATTTAATGGGATTTTCAATTTCAAACTTAACTTCAAATGAAAAAGAATTTAACAAGTGTTTTTTTTTTAATTTTTCGAAATTTCGAGAAATTGACGGGGACAATGACAGGTTAAAAGTCTGTATGGAGAAGCAGGGGAAAAACATGAATTAATGAGACTCTTGACTAAAAACTTAAAAAAAAATGAAATTTTCAACTTCAAACTTAGCTGAACCACTTGAAATGAAAAAGAATTCAATTGGTGTCTTTTTTCCATTTTTCAACAATCAAAATCTGACGGGGTCAGCGATAGGTTAAAAGTTTGTGTAGAAAAACATGATTTAATGAAGTTTTCAACTTCAAACCACTTCAAATGAAAAAGAATTCATAAAGTGTTTTTTTCTTCATTTTTCGAAAATCAAAATCTGACGGGGTCAACGACAGATTAAAAGTTTGTATAGAGAAGCTGCGAAAAAACATGAATTAATGAGTCTCTTGACTTTAAACTTGGTGAAAGTACTCTTAGTGAAAAATAATTCGACTGGTTTTTTTTTTAATTTTTTCAAAATTTAACGGGGTCAACAATGGGTTAATGGGTTTAGACTATGAAAAAACATGAACCCATGAATATTTACTTCGAAATTTGTAGAAGCACTTCAAATAAAAATTAATAACACGCATGTTTTTCAATTTTTTTGAAAATAAAATCTGACGAGGTCAACCATCGGTTAACATTTTGTATGGATAAACATGATTTAATGGGCCTTTTGACCTCAAGTATGGTGAAAACATTTCAAATAATAAATAATTAGTCAAGTACTTTCCTTTAAAATCTGACAGAATCAACCAAGGCTTAAGAGAAACTTGATTTACTGGGCCCATTGACTTCAGACTTGGAAAAAGTAGGGTACACAAATTTATTAAAACTTAATGCGAAAAAACATAACATTAGATAAAATTATAAAGTAAATAAAGATGAGTCACTGGTTGTACCGCATATTTGCAAAAAATTGTGGCGCCCACTTGTATCGCCCACACTTGACGGCATTTGCATTTGACGCTGAGAAAATTGTTGCTGAGGTCGACCGCTTAAAATACTCGATTATCCGTTTCGAATATGGTCTGAGTACAAAATACTTAATATGCGCCAATTGTTCTGCATTCAGTAAATTTATTCAACTCAATTGGACAGTTGACTTCCTATTATTAAACGTCTGGTATGCAGATTTCACTATAAAAGGCGGCAGTGTACTTGTAATCTCAGACTGAGACTGAGGCTATATCGCGTGGGTGCAATTTGCTTTATTTTAATTTTAGTTGGGGGATGCCCTCCTCACACAACTTTGAAAGCTTAACCGCAATTATTCGATTAGGCAGAGAGTAAATGGTGTTTGGACATTTTTCTTTCCGAGAACAAAAGAAGGTTAAGCTTAAAGTTTGACATAAGGTTGCCAGGCGTTGAGAGAAAGTCAAAACAGAAAGGTTGAAAATTGATAATTATGAAAGGAATAATCGGATTGAGCTTAGACTTATATGAGAGTTTACAGTAATACTAAGTTGGCTAGAAGAATATTCTTTTCAATTATTTGAGACTACTTTTACTTTTCTTGAGTGCTTTTTCTAGTAGTTAAAAAGTAGTTTGGTCTTTAGTTTCGAACAAAAAATTGCCATAATATTAGTATCAGTCATTAGTTATACGTTTTGGAAAGAAGTTTTATACATATAAGTTACAGTAAAAAGAAATCTATTATTTTTCCCATAGATGGCTTTAACAATCTACATCTCGCTTGGTAAAAGTTCAATCGAATTACGCTAAATGGCGTTGGAAAGATAAGATTTCGCACTAAAAAAAACTTCTCAGACAATTTTGTGAGTGCTTGACCGTTCGAAATAGATGGATAGCAGCAAAGACAAATTTATTTCTAAATTTCTTTTCGATAAAAACGAAAACATAAGCCGGGTGTGAATAGTGAATAGTATTTATGGTCCCAATACTGTAACAACTAATTACGTGGAACTTTGGCATTGACGCTTCCATTCCGGTAATTTTTATGTCAAAGATCCATCACGCTCTGGGAGACCCTTTTGCCGCAAATGTCAGTAAAATCATGGCAATCCTGGACTGTTTCGATGGTCCAGGACCTAAACATTGAACAAAAGACTGCTTGAAATCACTTAAATAAGGTTGAATATAAAAATTAACTAAGCGAGTTGCCGCAAAAAATCCCATGTATCGAATTTCCATATACAAATCGCTACTGAATTGCAACCAAAATTTATCCATTTCTGAAGCGTTTTGGACTCGTATTGACTCGTATTGGAAAGTGGATCCTTTACGGCAACGTCAAAGGAAAATGCTTGTGGCCGAATGGCAGTAAGCCAGCAGAAACGGTGGCCAAGTCAGACGTTCAGAAAGGATTTACTGTTTGTTTGGTGGTAATGGCAAGAAAACATTTACTAAGTATGAGCTGATTCTCTATGGTCAAACTCCTACTTTGGACCAATAGAAGAGAAATCGTGCTCCATCAGAACTACTTCGGGCCACACACATTGATAGTGATTCGCCAGAAGCTTAGGGAGCTTGGTTGGGGGTTCTTATGCATCCATCCATCTTGAAATCTACACCTGGCTTTAAGTGATTACCAATTGTTGCTGTCTTAGGAGAAGATGTTGTACTGTACTGTCAACAATTGGACCGTCTAAAGGAAGCAATAGTCCCAAAGAGGTCAGCGTTGGCCAATAGGAGAGGAATTGGAAATTTCATTAGGACAACGCCAGTACTGTGGTCTGGTTTGGTAGGTCCTTATGCATCAACCTTATAGCCCGGACCTGGTACCAAGTGATTACTACCTGTTGCTGTCTATGGTGAAGGATTTTGCTTGTAAGAAATGCGCCTCGAGAGAAGCTTGCGAAAAACGCTCTTTGAGGGACGAAGATTTCTATCAAAAAGATTTAAAGGGATTCACCTTCAAAATGGCAACAAGTTATAGAACAAAACATTGCATATTTAACCTTAATCAATTTCATTCCAACTATGCTAAATTAACTTTCAAATTCATAAAAAAATAACGAATTTTTTTTAATATTTAAAAAATTAAATGATTAACAGTTCCCAGTTGAAGGAAAATGAAAAAGATTACACCGTGCGACAGCATTTTTCACACTTGGAAAAATCCATATGTGCTAGAGACCAAATATAGTAATACTGCGTACTCAGTTTTTCATTTCTACATTTTAAAAGGACTTCAAAATTTTAAAGGGGATACAAAATTAAAAAAATTTTAAAAATACTTACCTTGGTTAGAATATGGCGATATGTATATCAAATGAAAGAGGAAAGGCTCAAAAATTTAATTAAAATTGATTTTTTATCTATTTGTAAGATTTGCGGAAGCTGCAATTCTAATGAAGTAAAAAAATTCTCATTTTTTCAATTTTCCAAGTGTGAAAAATGCTGTCGCACGGTGTAATCTTTTTCATTTTCCTTCAACTGGGAACTGTTAATCATTTAATTTTTTAAATATTAAAAAAATTAACTATGTTTGTATGAATCTGAAGGTTCAATTTCATTCAAGTCATCACCTTATCGGCAGCTGCTATAACTATTGCAAATGGCGGCAAAAGTAAATTTTGCTTTGACATTAATTCATTCATTCTTTTATTCATTCATTCAGTCATTAAAAAAAAAAAAAATTAATAAATTAGAGCCAAAGAACACTGAGTGACAACTATTGCGCCACCCTGTATATGAATACTATATATTTTTCTGCAAATCTTCTATCAATGCTTAATTTTAATATAATATATTAAATTTAATATATGTAGTCGATCGTTGAATCGTAAAAAAGTCATACACTGTAGAACAAATGATTCCATTTTAGAGCACATTGCACTGTGCAACATATAATCAAATTAATTTAGCGCCACATATGTACATGAATATATGTATATATGTATATGTGCGCATATTTAGAGGTAGACTGCATTTGCCTTCAATTTGAGTGAATGTACGATTAAGCTCGACTGTATGGACGCCTCTCATGGATGGATGGCAGAGACTCACTGTATCTGTGCACAGGGTGTCAATAGCAACGTTAAAATATGTAACGCCATTTTATGCAAATAGTTAGTTGTTGTAAGTGCCATGGATATGGAAAGCACATACAACAGTTCTCTACTGACCAAACACCACTTTTGTCATAGCCACCCACAATAATTTCATAACACACACAAAGACAACAAGGCGCCAAAGCATCTCCACACACACACAAAGCGCTGAACTTTAAGCGCTGCCGATCTGATAAAAGACTACGTTTTTGGGCAAAAATCAGTACGTTTGCGAACTGTGATAAGTGCGCATACGGTCAGCTGATATAGCAACAACTACGAGTGATAAATTTACAATGTGACTGCAGAAAGAGAGAAAGAATTTCCTTTAAATTTTTAGTGTTTTCTTTTATGTAGAAATTCGCTTAAAAGGCAATTTAAAAAATAAACCATTTATAAACAATTTTCAATATAAATTCGACAATTCAACACTTTAACAAAAACGAAAATCAACTGGAAACTTCGAACTCCGAATCAACGCGCACATCACTAGTTCGTACGTTCCAGCACCATGTCGGATATAGAGAATATACTCGCCGATCTGCAACGCTTCTCATGGCCCGACTATGTTGTCTTCATTGCCATGTTTGTGCTCTGCATACTGATCGGCATCTATTTTGGCTTCATGAATCGCAGCCTCTCCGAGTCCGAGTATCTGATGGGCGGCCGCAATATGCTGATTCTGCCCATAGCGCTGTCGCTGGTCGCCAGCTTTATATCGGGCATCACGCTGCTGGGTCTGCCCACCGAGGTCTACTCGTACGGCACTCAGTATCTGTACGTGTCGGGCGGTGTTATGGCCATGGGCGTGATCATGGGCGTCTTCTATCTGCCGGTTTTCCACGAACTCAACATAACGTCCACATACGAGGTGAGCGAGTGTCTAAATAAAATTGTTTAAGTAGTGCCCTCTTAGGCTTCTAAGACCCCGACATTGTACTGCACTCTGAATGTTTTTCCGTTTCTACCAACGCCACGCGCCAATTCAACGAAATTGTTTGACGTACTGTTTGCAGGTCAAGAAGAATTTTACAAAAAATTTCGCTAATGTAAGCACACGTTGGCAACGCAAGCAGTTTCGATTTTAAAAGTCTATTTTAATTTTCTTTGCATATTATTTTGCCTTTCTTATTTGTTTTTATTTGATACGTAAGTAAACTGTCCCAGCGAAGCTAAGTGCCAATTGTACGCCTGCAAGTTGCAGCCACCTTCTGAATTTATGAATGAAAATCACAGCAACATGCTGCTGCTGTATGTATTTATGTGTGTGTGTGTATATATTTTAGATGCATGAGAGTGTGTGTGTGCACATCAAGAGATAATGACGACGCCAATTGAAGTTGAGTGACATAGGAAAACACACATCGTTTGGATGATAAACTAAAGAAATACACATCTGTCTACAAATTGTGTCGCATGCGAGAGAAAAGTGGTGAATGCTCAAATGTGCAGTGCGCAAGTTCTCAAAAGTGATGCGAAGCAGAGTAAGAAAATTAAGTGCCACAAATGTTGATGTAATAGAATATATGAGAGTTTTCACTTTAAACTTTGGATTTGATTTGAGCTCTTTGAAACTTCGTAAAATAAAAACATAGAAATTTTTGAATTTTTTTTAATTTTTTGTTACAAGTTAATTATTATTATTTAAGTAACAAGTTTAGTATTTTAGGGACCAACAAAAATGAGCTTATAGTAGCAAGTGTTGAGTTACTTTTGAGTTGATTTAACCTCTTTGAAATTTCGGTAAATAAACATTTGAGTTTTTTTAACATTATTTTTTATTTATTGATTTGAGCTCATTTAAAGTTCGTAAAATAAAAACAACTGAGTTTTTTCATTATTTTTTATTTATTAATTTTTATTTATTATTAATCAATTTATTTTATTTTTATTAAGAATTTTTTTTATTATGTTTATTATTTTAAATTATTTTTTTATTAATTTATTGAATTGTTTTTCAAAATATTTTTTTATTTAGTTGTTATTAAGTTCGCTATTATTACACAGGGCAACAAATTTCGACTTTTGGTCGGCTTTTCTGGGTTTGACATCAGTTCTAGGGTAATTAGGAAGCGCTGATTTCGAATCCGCAAACCGTTTTTAAAACTTAGTTTCCGTTTTCGCAAAAAATGGGCGTGTCACTTTTTCGGATTTTCCCTGACTTTTTTCACATTTTCAATTGTAATTTCTAAACCAATAGACCGGTTGATATGATTTTCACTTTGTGTCATTTACAACACCACACTTCTTCTTTTCCGATGCAACTTATTTATATAAGTTTTAAAATGCCGCGGTAATTGGACCTCAAAGTCGGAAAATATGGAATTTAAGGCGTTTTCTTTGATGGTCAAAAACAAACACATTTTTTGTAAATCAATTAACGAGTTAGGTGCATAATGAAAGCCGACACATGAAGCAACACAACACAGCCAAATTATTTGGCGGAATACACATTCGCATCGAAATAATAGCAAAAATGTACCATAGTCATTTTCATCTTTTTTGATACTTCTTCCTTAAAAAATTAGGGGCCTCAAAATATGCTCTTTTATATGTTCCATTTATAGTCTGAAATACAAGCAAAAAAAAAAATTTTTTGAATTGCTCGAAACAAAAAAAAATTAAAAACTTTACATATTTTGAGGCTCTTATTTTTTTAAGGAATAAGTATGAAAAAACATTAAAATGACTGTGGTACATTTTTGCTATTATTTCGATGAGAATGGAAACCACACCAAATAATTTGGCTGTGTTGTATTATTTGATGTTTCCGCTTTTATTCAACACCTAACTCGTTAATTGATTTACGAAAAATGTGCATGATTTTCAACATTAAATAAAACGCCATGAAATTCCATATTTTCCGACTTTGAGGTCCAATTGCCGCGGATTTTGAAAACTTATACAAATAAATTACATTGGAAAAGAAGCCGTGAGGTGTTGTAAATGACACAAAGTGAAAATCATATCAACCGGTCTATTGGTTTAGAAATTACAATTGAAAACGTGAAAAAAGTCAGGAAAAATCCGAAAAAGTGACACGCCCATTTTTTGCGAAAACGGAAACTAAGTTTTAAAAACGGTTTGCGGATTCGAAATCAGCGCTCCCTAATTACCCTAGAACTGATGTCAAACCCAGAAAAGCCATTTTGCTGTTGATCAGTGTTATTTAAGAAAATTGTTTAGTAATTTAGGAGCAAAGGAAAAAGTTTATTGTATTAATTGTTGAGTGCTTTTGAGTTGTTTTGAGCTCTTTGAAAGTTCGTAAAATAAGAAAATTTTTTTAAATCAAATTAAAATTAATTAATTAAATTTAAATTAATCAAAAGTGATGCGAAGCAGAGTAAGAAAATTAAGTGCCACAAATGTTGATGTAATAGAATATATGAGAGTTTTCACTTTAAACTTTGGATTTGATTTGAGCTCTTTGAAACTTCGTAAAATAAAAACAATGAATGAAATGAATTTTTTTAAATTTTTTGTTACAAGTTAATTATTATTATTTAAGTAACAAGTTTAGTATTTTAGGGACCAAAAAAAATGAGCTTATAGTAGCAAGTGTTGAGTTACTTTTGAGTTGATTTAACCTGTTTGAAATTTCGGTAAATAAACATTTGAGTTTTTTTAACATTATTTTTTATTTATTGATTTGAGCTCATTTAAAGTTCGTAAAATAAAAACAACTGAGTTTTTTCATTATTTTTTATTTATTAATTTTTATTTATTATTAATCAATTTATTTTATTTTTATTAAGAATTTTTTTTATTATGTTTATTATTTTAAATTATATTTTTATTAATTTGTTGAATTGTTTTTCAAAATATTTTTTTATTTAATTGTTATTAAGTTCGCTATTATTATTTAAGTAAATTGTTTAGTAATTTAGGAGCAAAGGAAAAAGTTTATTGTATTAATTGTTGAGTGCTTTTGAGTTGTTTTGAGCTCTTTGAAAGTTCGTAAAATAAGAAAATTTTTTTAAATTTTAGTTTATTATTAATAAATTTATTTTATTTAATTAATTTAACTATTAATTTAATTATTTAATAATTAATCAAATAATTTATTTAACTTTAGCAATTTTATTTTCATTTTCATAAGTAAACGGTTTAGTAATTTAGAAGCAAAGAAAAAAGTTTATTGTAACACTTGTTGCGAATTTTTGGGTTTGATTTTAGGTCTAAGAAAGTTCGTTTAACCCATTAAGCCCTGAGCGTTGCGTTTGCGCAACGTTTGGGAATTTCGCTATATTAAGTAATTCATAAAGACATAAGACTTGAAAATGGGTAGAATTGGATTAGAATTGATCGTTTTAGATTCTGCCATACTCAAATTTCAAAATTATTTAAATAGTCATAAGTTTTTTTCGATCCAAAGTCAAAGGTTTTTTTTGGGGAATTTTTGAAATTCAATCAAAAATACCTATTCTTCAAACCTATCAAAATCCCTTTGCAATGCTAAACTATTTAAAAATAAGTTTTGAAAATTTTTTTTTTGATTTTTTAAACAAAAAATATGCTTTAAGTTTTGTGTTGCGCGAATGCAACGTTGGGCCTAAACACTGCCAATTTTCATACAACGCAACGCGTGAAAATGTCAAAATCCAAGCAGCTGATATTTTATTGGCACATTTTATTTTCCGCAAATGTTTGATTTTGTTTATTTGTGTAATGTTTGCGAAAAACATGACAAAAAAAAACATGGTATGAATTTTTTGCTTGATTTTTTTTCTTGATTAGGTCAATTAATAAGATTGTGTAAAATTTTATGGCAATCGCACAAGCCTTTCTGGGGTCAGGTTTTAATGGGTTAATAAGATAACATTTGAATTAAGTTAAATTCTTTTTAATTTATTGATTTGAGTTCATTTTGATTTCGAAAACTAAGAACAATTTATTAATTTAATTTTTACATTATTTTTTCTTAATTTATTTATATATTTTTGAATTATTTTATTAAATATTTTTTATTATTGTTATTTAGTTTCCCATTATTATTTATGTAAGTAAATTGTTCAAGCAAAAGGTTAATTGATTTTGAATTACTTTCGAGTTGATTTGAGCTCTTTGAAAGTTTATCAAATAAGAACATTAGGCTTTTTAAATTATTTTTGGTAATTAATTAATTTTATTCTATTAATTTAGTTTGTTACTTTTTATTTATTTAATGATTTATTTATTAAGTATTTTATTTATTTTATTATTTTTTATTACTATTATTAAGTTCAGTATTATTTTTTAAGTACAAAGTTTAGTAATTTGGAAGCAAAAGAAAAAGTTTATTGCAACAAATGTTGAGTTACTTTTGGGTTGATTTGAGCTCCTTGAAAGTTAATCAAATAAGAATAACTGGGCTTTTTTAAATTCTTTATTATTTATTATTAATGAATTCATTTTATTTAATGAATTTAATGATATATTTATTCTTTTATTTGATTTATTAATTATTATTTTTTATTATTATAATTAAGTTCAAAATTATTATTTAAATAAAAAGTATAGTGATTTAGTGTAACAAATGTTGAGTAGTTTTAGTTGATATGATCCCTTTTAAGAGTTCGATATATGTATAAGAACATATGATTTTTTTGATAATTTTATATTTATTATTAAATAATTTTTGTTATTTAATTAACTTAATTATTTATTTATTATTTATTTGATTATATATTTCTTAATCAATTTTTTATTTCATTGATTACTATTTTTTATTATTATTATTAAGTTCACTATTATTATTTAAGTAAAACGTTTAGTAATTTAAAAGCAAAAAAAAATTTAGTGTAATAAATGTTGAGTACTTTTGGGTTGATTTAAGCTTCCTCGTAAAATAGGAAGAAATAAGAACTGAGTTGTTTTTAACTATATGTTATTTAAGTAAAAAGTTAAGAAATTTAGGAGCAAAGCAAAACTTTTGTTACAATAAATGTATTAAAAAATATAACTCTCCCTTTGGACTTTGGTGTTCATTTAAGCGTTTAGAAACTTTGACAGACAAGAATATTTATGATTTTATTTTTATTTTTTACTCATTACTATTTATTATTTTCTCAGTGGTTGTTCTGTATAGGTTTTGGTGTGTTTTTAGTGCTGTAATTTAAATTATAACAATGACATTATGCCATCATTCTTCAACAAATATTCATGATTTTTAATAAATATGAATGACAATTATTTTCAGTATTTGGAGAGTCGTTTTGATTGGCGTTTGCGCATGTATGGCTCGGTTATGTTTACAATTATGAATGTAAGTATAAAGTTTTTACGCTTTTTACAACAGTTTATTTTAAATATTATTTCAGCTTTCTAATTTCAACTTTATTATTTGAACTATTTCTTATAAAAAAAACTAATTATTTTTTTCATACTTTTGCAACATTTTTCACATCTCTGCTTTTTAACAGATTGCCTACCTGCCCATTGTTATCTATGTGCCAGCGTTGGCCTTTAATCAAGTGACCGGCGTCAAAGTTCACACCATCACACCCATTGTCTGCATAATTTGTGTCTTCTATACCAGTTTGGTGAGTTTCGAAAACCCTAGTCGTGTGTAGTTATTATCTTGAAATGTGACTATGAAATGTTGCACTTTTTTCAAATTGACAGGGTGGCCTCAAAGCTGTGGTCTGGACCGATGTGGTTCAGACCGTGTCTATGGTTGGTGCACTCATTCTGGTTGCTGTCAAGGGTAGTTTGGATATTGGCGGCGCTGGTCAAGTGCTGCAAAAAGCCTGGGACACAGATCGTCTGGAAGCACCAGAGTAAGTTTTCGAGTCTCTAAATAGACAATTTTTATTTTCTTATCGTTATCATCATTCTATCTGCCTGTAGTTTGGACCTCAATCCCACTGTGCGTCACACACTGTGGTCACAACTGATTGGCGGCGTCTTCTATTGGACTCAAACCAATGCCGTTTCGCAAAATATGATCCAACGTTACCTGTCGCTGCCCACACTTTCGGCGGCACGCAAAGCTTTGTGCTTCTTCTGTGCTGGCGTGTTGGTCATGATGGCGCTGTGCGGCTACAACGGACTGCTGATCTATGCCACCTACAAGGACTGCGATCCGTTAACCACAAAGGTAGGTATGAGCCCAATGTCTATGCAAGACAAGTCAACAAACAATTTGCCTTCCTTCAGCTAGCAAAAGCGCGCGATCAGCTGTTGCCACTTTTCGTCATGGACACTGTGGGCGAGTATCCCGGCCTCACAGGACTCTTTATTGCGGGCGTTTTTAGCGCTGCGCTCAGTTCGCTTTCCACGTGTCTCAACTCCATGTCCGCAGTGGTGCTTGAGGACTTTGTTAAACCATTCGTTAAGCAGCCCCTCTCGGATGCCGCCATCAATTGGATCATGCGACTGGTGGTGGTGGGCGTGGGTGCGCTGTGCGTTTGCTTGGTGTATGTGGTGGAACATATGGGCACCGTGCTGCAGCTGACCATGAGTCTGGAGGCCATCACCAATGGGCCACTCTTTGGCATTTTCACCATAGGCATCTTTATGCCGTGGATCAATGGCAATGCAAGTGCAAACTGATTATATAAGCAACTCACAGTCTATTGAAATTGCTGTAATTTTTTAGAGCGCTTTAACGGGCGGCGTAGTGGGCGTGATTGCCATGTCCTGGATTAGTCTAAAGGCGCAATGGGCCATTGCGTCTGGCGCCATCAAATACCAAACTAAACTGTTGTCCGTCGATCACTGCGACTATGACTTCAATCATGCGCTGCAGCCAACTAATGCTGCCAACATGACCGAATGGACTGCGGCAGCGGAGTAAGTTTTATCGCTAAATCAAACTTGACGTTCGAAGTTAAACTCTAATGACGCTTTTTCATTTGTTTTGATAATTTAAAGTGAGATTTTTCCGCTCTATCGCATCTCGTACATGTGGTACACGTGCTTGGGTGCAGTGATAACAATGGTTATTGCTTTGCTGTACACGAGCGTTTTCGGTGGCAACGATGCGAGTAAGGTGGATCCAGTTTTGCTGTCGCCGTGCATACGAAAATACACACAATATGACGATGAGACGATCAAAGCGAGTGTAAGTAAAAGTTCTCAGTTGGGTAAAAGTCAGATAAGGTCCTTTGATCCTTTGTCGTACGACATCTTCAATTTCACCATGGAGAGCGTTCAGCGCAAGGCCAGCGTACTTTTTAATGGCTCAATCTTCAACAAGAATGTTCAGCTGCTTGCTTGCGCTGATGACGTTGGGGTCATTGGGCGTAACAAGCAAGATATCATCGCTTGACAGAGATTCTGTCAAAATGTGTCTGGTGGTAAATGAGAGCCTACCCGAAGTAAGTAAAGTCTCACATCGAAGCCGACAGGTGTACTTTTGAAATTGTCAAGGAATTTGACTACCTGAAGAAATTGTAGAGGAGATTTGAAGTTAAAATGGCCTTTTCCCTTCACTCGAAGAGATGCTTTCTTCAGATGTTCGCCGTCGTGGCGGGAACAAAGTCAAAATGGCTATTTCCTGCACTCGGGGAGTTGCTTACTTGAAGAGGTTTCCGTCTTTTGCTATGGTAAGGAAGTCAAAGTGTCATTTTCCCTGCACTCGAGGAGTCGCTTACTTCTGTAGGTAACCGTCTTTTGCTGTGGTAAGGAAGTTAACATGGATTTTTTCCTTAATTTGGAAAGTCGCTTACTTCAGTAGGTAACCGTCTTTTGCTATGGTAAAGAAGTCAATGTGCCCTTTTTCCTGCACTCGGGAAGTTCCTTAGTTCAGTAGGTAACTGTCTTTTGCCATAGCAGGAAAGTAAAATGTCCGTTTCCCTGCACTCGAGGAGTCGTTTAGTTCAGTAGGTAACCTTCTTTTGCCATGGCAAGAAAGTCAAATGTCCGTTTCCCTGCACTCGAGGAGTCGTTTAGTTCAGTAGGTAACAGTCTTTTGCTACGGTAAGGAGGTCAAAATGTCCTTTTCCCTGCCCGGACGGTCAGTTCAGTAGGTAACCATCTGTTGTTGTGGTAAGGGAGTCGAAAGGTCCGTTTTCCTGCTGGTAACAGTCTTTTTCTAATGTAAAGAAGTCAAAATTGCTTCTTTTCATTAGAAGAGTCACTTAGTCCAGATGTTAACCATATTTTTCTAATGTGAAGAAGACAAAATGGCTTTAATTAGTTCAATGGTTTAAATGTTTTTTGCTGTGGTGACACAATAAACCAACTCTGACTCTTAAGAGCTCTCTGATTTGATTCCTTAAAAGGAACAGGAAGCCCTTCATGGTGTTTTTCATTGTTGTACTGAATTTTATCTAAATACTTCAAAACTATATTAACTTCGATATGTACTAATATGGATTTAATATTTAATTTTCAGAACGTTTTAAAACACGACATTCCATTGAAACCAAAACTTCGTTCCGATGAGGTCGCACTTTAAGTGCCATCACTCACTCAGACACTAGTTAGACAAATATTATGTAAATCAAACTATAGTTGTATATAAGCTAGATTTTAGTATAACAATTAATATAAATAAATATTAAATAATTAATGTAATTAATTAAACAGAAATAAATTTTAATAACATTTAATTTTTGACATTTTAAATTTGCTTCAAGGAAGAAATTCAATTCCCTGAAACTTGGAAGTTCAAACAATGTGAAAATTTTTTCACAATTCACAATTATTATTTATTCATCACAAGTCACAATTTAGTTTCCTATATCTATTCTTCTATTGAATAGATTGTTAATCGATGATTCAACCTTATTCAATTCCATTCCTTAACCTACTAAAACTGTGATACTTCTGGTTGTAAAGAGTACAATGTTCTAGAACCGACGCTGTGTTTCGTTGACAGAAATATACAGTTTTAACTGTCACTCTAATAATGACAATCTGCTAATGTTAGACGAATTAATACACATTAATCTGTAATGATTTCAAATTTTGTTATGAGTCACAGTTCGGCATTGGATAAATAATCGGCTAGAGGTAGGTAGGAATGGCTGTCGCTAGGCGGAATCTAGAAAAGCCATAAAGATCCCTTGTGATACCACAATCAATCGAACTCAAGTCCGTTCACTCATTGAACCAGTTTGAGCTTCTTGCGAAGACTAGTGTGACTACTGTGAATAGTTCTTCCGACTAGATCCTCTAGATTGTTGAGGAAGTAGTTGCCCAGGTGAGTATTTTTTCTTCTAGATAATTCGGCACAAGTTCAAAGAAGGTGAAGTGCGTTTTCTTCCTCTTTCTCATACAGGTACGACAGAGGACTTCTTCTTCTTGCCTGGGTGTCGATTGGACAGTGGCACGTCAGGATACCAATCATGGTTCCCATCTGATTTCTTTTAAGTGAGAGAAGTTCTCTACAACGACAGAAGTTTAGGGTTGGCATGCAGACAAATTCTTCATCTCATCTTAGGTTAGTTTATGGAAGGAGCTTGTATGAGTTCGAAGATTATAGGTAAAACGAGGAATACCAAGCAATGTAATCTCAAAGCGTTACTTAACGTTGGTCATTATTCGATAGCAGAAAATTAATATTTCATATTTTTTGTTCTTCTTCTTCCTCCTGCCCGTTGTAGCGCAGCAAATTATGCAGCCAACAATAACATTTTGGTGTGCAGTGACAATGACAGGCAACACCGCCACCAGTCGTGGGTGTTGACACTCGGCAGCAGCAACTGTTGCAACATGCGGCCGTCACTTGATCGCGTCATAACTTTTGTGGCATTCGCTGCGTCGTCAAGTGTTGTTGGCCACTGTATGATTGTCGTAGCGGTAATTGTTGCTGCTGTTGTTCGTTCATTCAATGCACTTATGGCATTAACAATTAACGAAAATGCTTGATTGACGTTTTACACTTTGCATTTGTTTTCAACAGAAAAACTATCAATTATAAGGGGGAAATAGTTACAGCAACAACAACAACAACAACAACAATCACAAATCAATCAACAGTCAATCGTACACATAAATTTAGTTACAATTTATACATTACAGACAATTATTTGAGAGTTTTCATTCGTGTTGTTGTTGCAATGTCATTATCACAGCTGCTGATGTCAAAGCTATGGTTTTTGCTGATACTGTTGTTGTCTGTATTTTTCAATTGCCATTTATAATTGCAGATTTGTAACAATTGAGACATGGCAATTTTATAATCATTTCATTATGATGCATTGGCGCTGTTGTTATTGTGGTTGTCGTAGTTAGTGCTTAAGGCATTTTAATGTGTTGCGCTGAGTTGTTGTTGTTGTATGTGTTTATGATAGGCAATGTTGTACACCCACTCACGACAATGCAGTGCTGACAATGAAATGGAAAAATGCACAAATAAGCAGTTACACTGCGAAAAATTGGCGCTGAATTTGTTAGATTAGCTTGACTTCAAATTATTGACGAGATGGTAAAAAGTTTAACCCTAATTCACAGAATTTTAAAAGCAACGTAAACCCAGAAGTGAGACGTTCAGGCTTATATGAGCAAAATTATTGAAAACATTTGTTTAAAAAGTACAAAAACTATCTAAAATGTTAAATATATAAATGCAATATAATTCTAATATTCCATAAGAGGATTACATAAAATAATGGAATCGAAAATCTTTTGGATTTATCACCATTTGAAATCTTTAGTGAGACTGTGAGGCTCACTTCTGGGAATTAGGGTTAATAGTAAATGTTGGTAATATGAGCAAAAGAGAATTTATATTTTGACTAAATTATTTTTGGTACTTGTTAAACTTTATTAAAATAACGAGCCTAAAAGTAGGCTCCAAATTTGATTGTAATTATATAAATGGATATAAACCATTTTTTGTAATGCGCATAATTTTTATAACTTTCTTGTATACTTTCAGGCTGATATTTAATTATTGCATTATTTATTTTATTGAATAACTTGCATTGATTCATTTTATAGAAGAATTTCTATCACAGTGCCCACATTTTGGTTTACGGCAAGTTTGAAATTTTTTATTTTTTTAGTTATGTCAACTAAGCCTAACACTGAACCGAGTACACTTTAATACAACTATTAAGACTCGGCATTTATCCTAACTTAGTTTAGGCTAAACAGGCAACTTTCCGAACATCAGCGAGTATACCCTTAAGGCTCATTGTTATGTCCAATAGAGTGTGACAGACTTTTTGTTAGTGAGTTCCCGATGGAAGCTTTACCCTGAGCTCCATATGAATCTGCGTTCCATATTCAAGGTTTGAGTAATGTTTTTTGGAAGTCGACAGCATTCGCCAAGAAGATAACAGATTCGGTGTGTAGATTCGATTCTCACATCAGTGGGAGTAGAGAGCATTTGGTGAAAAGATACACAGATACACAGATTCGATTCTCACTTCATCATTTTAATAAGATCGCTCGATCTATGCATTGATTTCGTTGGAAGATTATTTTTTGGAGTAGAGGGCATTCGCCTAAAAGATACACAAATACATAGATATATCAGCTCGAACCCTCATCAAACCAATTCTACAATAGTAATCTGCAATATTTTAAATCTACCCAATAGTGGTATGCTGCATCAGGGGTCTCATTAAAATTAAAATCATACGTTTTCTCAAATGTCAAAAAGCTGACAATGTTTGAGCTATCTTCAGTTCAATTTGCTTCTTCAATCAAGTTGTCCAACAAAAATAACTACGAGATGAAAAAATGGGTCCAGCATAAAGTACTACTGGGTTCCCATTCCAAGACCTCGTAAAATTCCAATTTATAATTCTTTCTAAATGTTTTCCATCTCTTCAGCATTACTCAGTCAGAACCTTTACTTTTGAGCAAGATGCTATTCATCTCATTTCAATCAGTTGTGTTGAGCAACTAGCAGCGGATTTTCATATTCGTTAGTGGTACCAGAGCAACAACAAAACTAGGAGCAGTGTCAGTTAGCTCATCAAAGACACTAACCCCAGTGTTTTCCTATAACTCCACCAAACAGCAATAATGCGCAGAGGAAACTTTACACAACCCAGTAATAAACTTTGACATACGGAGGCGCGTTTCTGACAGATTGCAGATTGCTCCATTACATAGATCTATGAACCTGACAGAACTTTAATCGATTAACCGAACTAACTAACTATAGGAAGGCATTAGCCTTGTTGAGGCCTTTTGCGCTCATCTGGAGTGAATAAGGAAGAAGAAAAACTTGTTTTGGTTAGTTGATGGTTTTGACAGTGAGGTGGCCTCAATTCTTGAAGTTTTCTTCTTCTATGTATTAAACTCTTTCAGTATTCTAGTCCGTCAGTCAAGTAAGTTGGGGTTTTGGGTTTCAAATTCCACTGAATATCAATTTCTCATAAATTTTTTGTCTCAAATGTGGTTTAAATAATATTGGGCTTAAAAGTTACTAGGGTGATTTTTGAGGTTAAACCCCTTAAAACGAAAATATCACTTTCACATACATTTTATGTGTCAAGTGTGGTTTCAAATGTTACTGGGCTCAAAAGTTATGTACGCAACCTTCTCCACTGCTTTTCAGTGCTACCCATGTGCTCAACTTTTAAAACTTTCATAGAACTTTTGCATACATGCCAATGATTTCGACCTCAAGTATCTGTTTATATACATAATAAATATCAAGCTTACACTAAACCATGCGGAAGCTTAAAGTGCCACTTCAACACGCAAATTTAAATTTACGTTGCTCTTTGACAAAGCAAATTAGTCAATCAATTAAGTGTCTGTCTGATAATGCAAGAAGTAGCAAATCATTTGCCTTATAGTCGAAATACCTAAAGTACATTTTTCACATTGTGTCGTGTCATAAACACAAACTTCTAAACCAATTTATTTACTACTTCTACATAATTTGAATCACTAAGTCCATTCTTGTTGTTCTTATCAAACAGCCATTGGCATTAAAATTAAATTAATCAAAGTGAAATAGATAAAAGCAAAAAAGTCGCAAAGAATGTGAAAAAATTTGCCTTCTAACGAAAACTACAAATGTTTTCATTAGCAAATGATGTGTTAATACAAAATGATGAGTAGGAAAAAAGTGATTTTTTTTTTGTTTTGCTTACGGCCGCACAAATTTGGCCAGACATCTCGCATCACAGACATTGGCCGAATGCATTCAACTTTTAAACAAACAACCCGAACACAATTCGAAATGTTTCATATTTTCTATGCGCCATAATTGATTGGTACATGATTTAGTTGATTAAGATTTCAAGGTGGATATGAACGGTATTTTCAGTCACTTTGCTCTGAACGCTGACGATGTACGGCGGCGCCGCTAGTGAGTGCCTAATGATAAATGCACCGCGCTGGCAGTGTTGAATTTAGGCAATCAATATTTGAATACCGCATCTCATCCTTCATGTAATGACTCCAAAGAATACAAATAGAGATGTTTTTTTTGAAATTTTGATTTTGTGGCAGGAAATTCGTTACACTTTTTTATACATTGCAGTGCATTGGCATTATTGGACAATGGGCCCATTGGATGCGATTACCACGATTCGATTGCAACGTAATTTCATATTCAGCCACAAATGGCTGAAGGTTGTACGTTTACCATTAAACAAGAAGAACAAGAGGAAACCGTGTGCGCTTTAATTTATGATGCGAAATTGATGATGACAATCGGACGCAATGGCATTGTGCCGTAACCGCGTCGAAAGTGGATGCTTTCGATTGCCGGCAATCAACGAGCACATGTCGTTGTTCAGGGTGACTGCAGTGCGAACGCATGTTTCAGTAGCTGTTGTTGTTGTTGTTTTATTGCAGCTACTCATACTGCTCGTGCAAATGACTGCAATTTGCTTTGCTTTAATTGGATTGTTGAGGATGCAGCGACAAAAATTTGTGGGTGTAATTGAAAATTAATTAAAAGTCAAAACAGTTCAGACAATCAGAGGGGAGATTTGAGGCTTTAAAAGTAGAATTATTTTATAAAACTTGAAAAATAAACACGTTCTATATAACAATGTATGACATAAGACTAATCCAAATCAATAAGAAAGATATAAATATGAATATAAACACCAGAAAAATAGGCAAACCGATATAAAAACGAATTAATTCTGAGAACATAAAACTCTTATTGAAAACGCTTAAGATTATTAAACGAAAAATAATCAAAAACTGATGCCAAAAAATATGGATTAAGAATTCACTGATGGCAAGCAAAGCGCCTGCAGGTTTATTATGCTGTCAGTGGAAGGTTAAATTTACGAGCTCATACGATCTACGTGCAGTGTCGAGTTTAAGCGGATTAATTGAATCCGTAAAGTCATTTAACAATTTTGTTGCTCTTTTTTGTGCTCTTTTTTTATTCGCATCAGAATGGCAAAGGGATTGGCAATCGCGTGCGATTGTTTACTATGAAACGCGTTTGTTGTTTGAGTCTTTCGTTTTTCTGTTGCCATACCTACTGAATTTTCACTGCGCATGTATTTTGTTGTATTCGCTTTGTTGTAGATGCTTTTGCGCTGCTATACTTTAGTTGCTGCACGTTGACAATTTATTGCGCGCTGTAAAATTTATAGCGTTGACCTTTTCGCAGAGATGTTCTAGTTGTTTAGTGTCATGTTGTTTGCTTTTATTGTTGTTGTTGTTTGCAGTCTGTATTATGCCACAAGCTACAGCGCAGCCCATGAGTAAGCCACGACGAATGCGCACAAATGCTTTCCGCAATGACTGCATTTGCAACTGTGTACTTGGTCAAGTTCAGCCAATGCAACAAAGCGATGCTCAACCAATGTTGACCGCTTCAGTGCGCTGAGGTTGAGAGGCAATTGTTTCATTCGGCATAACCTATAACGGCATAAACAGAAATTGCTGAGTAATGAAGCGAACTTTTGCGGCATTCTGCATATTGATTATTGATGCTATTGTTGTTGTTGTTATTTTTTTTCTTTGAAAATCAGCGCCCACAGCAGCAACGAGCCTGCGGCAGCCACTTTGCTAAGGTCAATGTTGCACAGCGCACAGACTGACCGACCACTTGGACACTGAGTACAAGTATTTCCATTTCATAGGCGCAGCAATTGACCAATTGACCTTCTGCCAATGCCAGCAATTGCTATGCTCTTGTTGTAGTCCGACAAGTACCCATTCCAGTTAAAGCGCCTCGGCTAACAGTAAATATCGCATAAATATGTACACTTGCCAGAAATAGGCTACAATTGCCACTTGTGACTTCAAGAGCCGCATTCAGTTAGTGTTCAACTCAACTTTTGAACACAGCTCGGACAGCGACTTTATTGTCTCAATGCTGAGAAAATGTGAAAATGCTGACGCTGATTCAACAACAACTTTGCTTTTTGTGTTTCTAGTTAATTTTATTATTATAATTTGTTGCTGTTGTTTTTTGTTTTTGTTGTTTTTTGTTTTGTGGCATTCCAATTGAAATTTTACGTAGTCTTCTCAAGTATTTTGCAAACAAACTTCAAGCCAGTTTTATTTTGTTTAGCCGAAAAAAAATTGCTTCATTAAAAAGCTTCATGCAGTCTGATTAATTGTGTCTGCTTTGCGTTTAATTTGATGAGCTTTCGAATGAAAAAAAATTTCAATCTTTTGACCTACATTTGCAGGCATCATATTTCGGCCGAAAATTTTAGAATTGTTTTTTTTTTCGGCAATCTAAAAATATTTTTACAACATTGCAGACAACACTTTCATGGCAATTCTCAGGCAGTTTTTTGACTTTAAACAGTTCAGTGTGTTGCGTGTGGTTGTTGTAAATGTGCTTAAAGCTGGCAGCTGGCAACTCCCACGCGTCTAACACAACACTCGCTGGTGAAACGTGAGTAGGATCCAGATGAAGCTGTCCATGGACATGCAAATACTCACAGTAAATATTGTTGAATTTTATTTGGTTAACAATTTTTTAAAAGTGTACTTTTTTCACAAAGTTTGCTTACTTCATAGATTGTCAGATACATATTTAGGCTTTGTAAAGCCACATTGCAGATAGACAATTGGAATGTAAATAGTTATGTACATTTGCGTATATTTATACATTTGTGCAGTACATATTTATCTACGAGTAGTTAAAGGTCTTTTGAAATTTAAGGTCATAACCTACGCTAAGATCAGAGATACTGGGGTTTAGGATCTCGAAGGAGGAAAGGTTTCAAATGCAAGTGTTACTTTCAAAGGTATGGCTGGCTTGGGGACCTTAGTGTATGTTTTAAAAAACTATATTGAGGTTTAATTTGAAGATATGTACATATATTGCACACTAAATAAAAAATAGTCATAACTTAAAATTTGTTGAAAACTTTTTTTCATAAATAAATTCATAAATGAAAAATAATTCATAAATAATTCACAGCACACATCTCTAACTGCAATATGCATTCTTATCACTTATCACTTATTATTTTTTTCCTCTTCTTTACCAGGAAAAATACAGCAACTAACTTAAAAAATTGCATTCTTATCACTACGTCTTTTTCTCAGGGACCGTAACAGTTATAAGTTTTATTGTAAAAATCAATGCTTAAGAGTTAATTTTGACTTTTATTAAATGACTCAACAAATAACAGTTATTTTTTATTAATATTTTAACACTAGAATGCCCAAGGGAGTCATTTTGACTACTTTGAGGTCTTTTATTGTAAATTACTTTTGTTGCATCGCTTTCTAAAAAAATATCTTACGTGACTTTTATTAGTTTTTAAAGCTAAATGGAATAAATAAATTAAAAATATTGTAAAAAAATATTTTACCCCAAGTTTGCAAAATTTACCTTAAATGCCCAAGTCGTTTTGACTACCTATATACAATTTTCAGCAAATCTTACTGATAAAAAGACAAATATGCATCTTCAGTTGCGAAATATGAAAATTTCAAATAATTGCAAATATTAAAAAAAAATATCATAGTAGGCTGTGACAATTCTCAAGTTTTTCAATAAAAAATTCAAACACAAAATTCATTCACAAATTCCAAATTCCAAGTTTCATTCCATTTTATCCCATTGATGTGTAAAGTACGCCATTATATTTTAGTGAATTTTCTTTGTAAACCATAAAAAATAAAAATGGAGTACTTATTTTAATTTAATATAATGTGCATTTATTCATATTTGCTACTTGAAAACCAATAAAATTTTTAAAAAAGTCAGTAAACAACATGGTAGTCAAAATTACTACCTATGGGCATTTTAGGTAGGTCAGATTTTCGGGCATTCTAGTGTTAAAAATCCTATAATAACAATTATATGTGATTTTTTTTTTATTAGTCTACAAATAACAGTTTTTTTTCGATTTTTATTTTAGTTGTCCTATGATAACAATTATTTGTGACTTTTATTTAAACATGTCATTAATAAAAATCATTCAGTGAATTTTATTTATAAAAGTCATCAATAAAAATCATCCAATGACTTTTATTTTTTAAGGCATTAATAAAAATCATTCAGTGACTTTTATTTATAAAAGTCATCAATAAAAATCAGTGGGTGAACTTTTATTTATAAAAGTCATTAAAAAAATCATTCAATGACTTTTATTTTTTAAGTCATCAATAAAAATCATTCAGTGACTTTTATTTATAAAAGTCATCAACAAAATCAGTAAGTGACTTTTATTTTTTAAGTGTTCAATAAAAATCATTCAATGGCTTCTATTTTTTAAGTGTTCAATAAAAATCATTCAGTGACTTTTATTTTTTAAGTCATCAATAAAAATCATTCAGTGACTTTTATTTATAAAAGTCATCAATAAAAATCAGTAAGAGACTTTTATTTATAAAAGTCATAAATAAAAATCAGTAAGTGATTTTTATTTCTAAAATTCATCAATTAAAATCATTTAGTGACTTTCCGGTCCCTGCTTTTTCTTTTTTAACAGGAAAAATACAGTAACTATGTCTGTTTCAATGACAATTGCATTGCTTCTAAATGATTAACAGTTTTTTGGCGCTATTGAAAATTTGAAATTTTTGAATTATGACTTTTTTGTCGAATTGTTTCCTTTCAAAACTTAAAAAAACATAACTAAACTTCCTAACACTTATTCATACAATTCATTAATTCAAATCAATTCAATTCATTATCATATTCAAATTAATCTCAGAATAAAATCAACTTTAGCGACATGAGGTAGGTTCCAACACCCAAACCTACTCCTTGCATTGGGCCCAGCTTCACATTGTTTATTGCATGTTGCATAAGTTTACACATTGCCGCCAACTGTTGTCACACATTTATTTTCAATGCGATTTTATTGAAAGGCTAAACCATAAATCAAACTGCCACACGCACAGCAGCCGCATTTAAGCGGCTAAGTTGACAATTTTACGATAAGCATACAGCGAGCCTCAAAACTGTGTTGCAAGCACAACACAACAGGCAGCCAAGTTTAACAGCTGCCTGACCCCAGATGCGTGAAATGCAGCTGCCATGTTGCGGGTGTCATGTTGACAGCAATTTGTGGTCTACCACACCAACAACAACGACATGGGGCTGCACAAAATTGCCCATTCACTGTGACCTTAGGCCCAACAGTTGTTGCTTCTGTTGTCTTGAGCGTTTTCGAATTAGTCAAAAATGTTGAGTTTGTTTGCTTAGCAACAACAACAACACCACCGAAGATTGCTGCATGTACGCGTAGTACTTTCACTTACGCACCGTTTGCATTGTTCATTGCTTTTGTGTGTTGGCTTTGGTTGTTGTTGGGCTTTTTCATGGTTTATTAAATGTTAATTGTTTGGTTGGTTTTTGTTTTTGCTTTTTTCGCGCTTCTTGAGTAAATACTACGCGTGCGGTTAATGGCAACAACAACAACAGTTTGCTGTCATTGGACAGCAACACTGCGCCCCTGTTGCTGTCTAACAGCTGGACGCCAGTCCATTGTGCGCCTATCAGTGCTGTCGGTCGGCTGCCGGTTGGCTGCTAATAATTTGCATTGAAATTAAATTGAAATTGAAATTATTTCTACACCTTAGCGACACGCTGCTGCCGCAACTCGCTCCTCTCTTTTCGGTGGCGTGCGAATATTTGCGCACACAGCAGCAGCGAGCAACTGAGAAATGAAAAACGCGTACGTGGGCGTTGCATTAACCTTGTCCAATTAATAAACAAATTAATTATTGGCGAGTGGCAATTCAATTGTTGCTGCTGCCGTAGTGAATGCAGCAATTGCCACCTTCCCAATTGACCTGACCTCAAGTGGCCGTAAACAGAAAATTACAAATGAAAACAACAACTGTCTGCACCCATTTTGTTGTTTGTTCCCCTGTTCACAAGTAGTGGGGGACTGGCTGACACAATTGCCAGAACGTGATTTGTCTGGTGTTAGCAATGAAACTTAAAATGCAAAGCTGCGACCCCGAAAAGTGGTAAAGTGCTTTGATTTCCAAGCTGATTTCATTTATTTAGAGCCATTTTAATTGTGTGCAATTTTTTGTTGTTGTTTTTGTTGGCATTGTTGTTGTTACTGCTGCTAAAAAAAGTAGGAAGAGCAAGGCTGCTTTTATCGGCATGACTAACCTTTACCAATGCTCGATGTTATCTTCAGCTCTTTTTTAGTGTCAAATACTAAATGCACTGAACGAAAAGTTTACTGTCCGTAAATGCTTTAAAATGCATTAAAAAAAATTACAAAAAAAATATGAATTAAAAAACTACACTAATAGAATTGACATTGTGTGCAATTTTATAAAATTTTGTTCACAAAAATACTTGAAAATTCGAAAATTGCTCCACAGCTGCTCAGAAATAGCTCTTAGAGGGTTAAAATCTATCAGTGACCCCACTTTTTTTTCCTTCTGAACATTTCTTTCGAACATACTTATCTCCTAACTCCAACCCTTAATGGGGCTCCCATACAATTTTTAAAAATTTTGTTCACAAAAATACTTGAAAATTCGAATATTGCTCCACAGCTGCTCAGAAATAGCTCTTAGAGGGTTAATATCTGTCAGTGACCCCACTAATTTTTTCTTCTGAACATTTCTTTCGGATATACGTATCTCCTATCTCCAACCCTTAATGGGGTTCCCATACAATTTTTAAAAATTTTGTTCACAAAAATACTTGAAAATTCGAAAATTGCTCCACAGCTGCTCAGAAATTGTTCTTAGAGGGCTAAAATCTATCAGTGACCCCACTTATTTTTTCTTCTGAACATTTCTTTCGGATATACTTATCTCCTATCTCCAACCCTTAATAGGGTTCCCATACAATTTAAAAAATTTTGTTCACAAAAATACTTGAAAATTCGAAAATTGCTCCACAGCTGCTCAGAAATAGCTCTTAGAGGGTTAAAATCTATCAGTGACCCCACTTATTTTTCCTTCTGAACATTTCTTTCGAACATACTTATCTCCTAACTCCAACCCTTAATGGGGCTCCCATACAATTTTTAAAAATTTTGTTCACAAAAATACTTGAAAATTCGAATATTGCTCCACAGCTGCTCAGAAATAGCTCTTAGAGGGTTAATATCTATCAGTGACCCCACTAATTTTTTCTTCTGAACATTTCTTTCGGATATACTTATCTCATATCTCCAACCCTTAATGGGGTTCCCATACAATTTTTTTAAATTTTGTTCACAAAAATACTTGAAAATTCGAATTCGATTGCTCCACTGCTGCTCAGAAATTGTTCTTAAAGGGTTAAAATCTTTTTCTTCTGAACATTTCTTTCGAACATACTTATCTCCTAACTCCAACCCTTAATGGGGCTCCCATACAAAGTGATCCTTTTTATAAAATGAGCTCCCACTGCTCCCAAGTGTCTCCCAGACATATCAAATGTAAGACTGACCCCCATTTATTTTTCTTTCCGAATGTTTTTTCCATACATATCTAATTGCTATCTGCAACTCTTAAGGGGGTTGGCATACAAAACTAGTAATTTTCAATGCAAGTGGCTCCCCAGTTTTAATTGTAGTAAAGTAAGCAAGGAAACATTGTATCTCAGAAACTACTGAACCGATTTGAATGATTTATTTAACAGGGTGCAACATTTTTGAGTGCAAAAAATACAAAATTAATAACGCTTCAAAAATTCACCACCAGAGGTCGCCGTCCACACAAACGATTTTGCTAGGTTGTCAACTTTGGGGTTTGTACGAAGCTAAACTCAAAATGTATTTTCGAAATCTCCTTGTCATGAACTTTTCCAAATGAATTTTAATCTTTTTTAGCCCATTCCCCAGGATACAGTGAAATCAATAGAGCACCTGCCATACCACTCCATTACTCCCGTCTGGATCTAGAAAAAACCCACCCAGCCAGTTTTCTGCCGTGTATTAACCTTTGTTGTAATTAGCTTCAAAGCTCCAATTACTATAGAATTGCATGAGGGAAATCTTGATAGAATTGCGCTTGGTGCGCTTTGCTACAATTTTGCAATTTAGCCAACAATGAGCTGAAAAATGAACCATTTAAGTTATCAAGTGTCTGCCTCTAAAAACACGAGGAAGAACAAAACAAAAAAGGAGACGCAGTAAACTAGAAGATGCCACAGTCATTGGCACAAATCATACGTCGACATGACCTTCAGTGCATTGTGTGCGGCTGCGCGACTGTTGCTTATTGGCGCACCCAATCCCCCAACAAACCGAAGCGAACCTCATTGCACGGCGCACATTTACCGCATTCGTCACCCGCCACCCGTGCCCGTCTTAATGATTTGCACATGCAATATTCAACTGCTTTACGGTTTATATTTTTCACTACTTTATGGCCTAAAGTAGCGCCGCGGCTCAGTCTCAATGGCGCCGTTGTGCACGTCTTCGTACTTACGTACTTATGTTGCGTATGTATGAGTGGCTGCGTTCAAGTGTGGCAGCACACATTCGATTTTGGTGACCCAAAATAATATTCGACAAATGTACTTTTATATGTATGTATGTATGCATGTATTGTCGAGTGCGCGCATCGTCGCCGACAGCAACCAAATGAACGATGTGTGCACTTGTGTGTTCGCACATTTTCATGATCAAAGCCAATTGATTACGTAACTCCTGCCACACGTAAAGCAAAAAGTACGCTTTGCCCGTTTAAAGCGCACAAGACGGCAATAATGAAAATCAAAGACCAACAACTTCAAATGTGACGTTAATAACAGATTTTCATGTCACCTTCACTGGTTGCCATACTTCTTGATGTGGTTGATTGGCTGCTGACAGGTGCGACTGATGGCTGAACGAGAAGCACAAGTTGCAATGTGGCGATGCAAGCAGCACAATTCGAAAATTTGAAATATGTATATACTTATCATAAAAATGTTCACTATTTCAATGAAAAAAAGGTCTTGGCCGTAAATGTTTACAAGGCGTTTAACAATGTCTGAGAGTCCCTGTCGATGAAGGCATCAACAGTTTATTTACCTGATGAATGCTGTGTCTGTTGTTTCGATCTCTTTATGTTGATTTTAGATTCATTAACCCAAGAACACAAATATTCAGATGTGATACACAAATTTCCAGTCATTTTAGTGTTAATTTTGTCACATTTATCCCACATTTTATTCTAATTTATTTTTCATTTCCATGGTCTGAAAGGCTACAATTTGTATGGTTTCAGTGAGATAACTTCTTATACAATATAATTTTTATAAATACGTGATGAACTTTTATTAACCCTTATGTGTGTGATGGAGTACCCAGATACCCAAATCACTTTTATATCGAATCATAAAATATACTTTTTTATTACTGAGAGCTTTAAAACCAAGCAGAAACGGCAAAATTTCGTAGATTGCGAACAAAAAGTTAGATTTTTTCATAGAATTTGTACTTGAGTACCCGGGTACCTGGGTAAGGGTGTGTTTCAGCACACACAATAGGGTTAAAAATAAATGACTCTGGGATCAATAAGGAACTAGAAGTCGATTTTAATGACAACCAATTATAATTAAAAACGTGATGAATTGTTATTTGTTGCCCCCTGGCCCTAGGCATTTGTCGACAGCAGCAGCATTGCATACTTTTAGGGGTCATCTTAATTTTGCGGAAATTATCGCAAAGATGGTTCGAGACAATGCTGGAATGTTTGAGAATGAGTTGCGCTTCAGGCAGACAAGTAGAAAAGGTAGCCAAGAAAGGTGCTGTGAGTCAATTTGGTTTTGACAAGCAACGATGTAACTCAGAGTGGAAAAGTGAGATGAAATAAAAGTGACTGGTAAATCACTGAAGTGAAAGTAACTTTGGAAAACTGTATATAGAGTGATTACAGTGGTGAATTGTGATCGAAAATGTCGGTGTGTTTTATTTTGGCACAATTCAGCGATACGAACTATGCCTACGTGGGCCAGCAAAAGTAATTTTGGTAACAACATATTTCGGTTCAGTTCGGTATGCCTATTTTTGCATCTTACAGTCCAATGAAAGGTACGAGTATACAAATTTTAATTTAGTCGCTGTGTCAATTCAGTGTTATTCGCAAAAGTTGGCCTTGTGGCCTTGGCCAGGATGATAACCTGACAAGTATTGCTGCGAGACTTGAGTCTGATATAGGCAATGATAAATGGTCTTTATTGGGGAATATTAGCCCAAGATCTCAAATCAAACGACCATCGTTTGCCTCGAAACGTTCAAAGTTTGGGTTCTAATAGTAATGACACACGATTTTTCATTTAAAAATAGTATACAATTTTGGCACAAAACTTAATATAAAGAAGTATTTAAAATAATTATTTGGCCAAAATAAATAAAAACTACATAATGTTGTGTATGTTAAATATTGAAATATTTTGAGGAAATCATGGTAAATCTGCAAATGTTTGTTAAAAACCAAAATAGACGTTAGCTAAGAAAGATGGAACCACTCATAGATCAATTGATACTAAACAGAGCAGGGAAACCTCCTCTGAAGGGGGCAGTTGCCAAGCACTCGGCTTGAGTAGTTCATTGCACTTGAAGCTCAGAAAATTGAAGAACAATTGAATAGGATTCAAGGAATAAAAATGGGTTCAAATCAGTAGCCTATTTCGACAAATTTCGAACTCGTGAGTGGCTTTAGCCTTCAGGACTGGCATAACCAGCGAATAGATTAGATTACAGCTGCCTGAGACACACTTCTAAACCAACTATTTGCAAAGAACAAAAAACCTCAATAACTGGTAGAGTGCACGTGCCACTTGTCTGGAATGTCAAGAATAAGTGTCAGTCAACGTGACACCACAACGACACACCACACATTGCGACCAACTTGAAGCTTGTAATTGTGCATTGATGTCAAAATCGTAGACATTAAAGTAATCTTACCATGCACTGGGCTACTTCGATTACAGCAACAACAACACTTCACAATAGCTGCAACAACGACACACTTTAGCAGCGCAACTTAGACCGCCCAAAAAAAACCGGCAATTGTTAACTCGATTTGCTGATTGCCAGCTGCAATGGCGACATGTGTAATTAAACAGCGATACGGTAACACTGCTTGTGGCCAGAAAAGAGGCGTTCAATGGCATCGAATCTGGCATGGTGTATGATATCTTTGGGTTGCTTCTAGATCTTTTGATGGTTTTCTTTAATGTAAATGCACTTGTTGTTGTTTCTTGTTGTTTTTTTTTAAGTTTACCGCAAGTCATTCTATTGATGCACCAGAGCGGTGATTTTTTTTTCAGTCATTACACTTCAATTTGTGTGTATTCGATTTCGTGCCAAGTGCGTCACTTGACAGACTTTTGCTGCTTAATTTGAGTTTTGAACACTTTATGATGATTTTATGATTTTATTTACATTTTATTTTGATTTCTGTGGTAGTTGAAGGTCAAATGTGTTTGTTGGTGTACAACTTAAATTAACATAAACTTGTGGCGTTCAACGTTTAAAAGACTTAGGAAGCGACATGTTAGATATTTGAGGTGTTTGGGTGCGTACTTGGAAAAAGGTCATTGTCAAATATTTTACATACATACATATCGCTCCTTCGCTGCAAGAACGTCATAACTCAAAAAAATTTTTTTTTCAGTTTATGGCAACCCTGTGTGTATCAGCATATGATCTTTTATCTGTCAAAACCATATTGTAAAATATTCAATACTTTGCTCACAAGACGACATGAAACATTTTTTGATACCTTGAACTGCCTGTAATGGTCAACTTTAAAATTGAATTTTCTCGGAATTATGTAGTTTTGAGTTATGACGTTCTTGCAGCGAAGGAGCGATATGTACATACTAAGAATCTTAACTTTAACTCTGTGAAGGTATTCATGAACTTGGATGAACATTTTTCAAAAAGTTAGGGAGGAGAGTAACATCAAAATTCCTTTTTATTGCAAATCAGCTGTATGTTTCCTCACTACTCAAGACCGAGACTGCAGCAAATAATGTCCAATCCTTTCTGCAGCCTTTGGTTTTCAGATTTCAACCTCAAATATTTTGAAAATTTCCCAAATGGCCAACACAACTCATAGCATCGTTTAGGCGAAGAACTTCCCAAGCTTCGGTCCACGTTCCCAGCTGGATTTGTCGTCTCTACTCAGGGCCGAGTCTGCAGCAAATAATGTTCAACTCCTTCTTCAGCATTTGGTTTTAAAATTTCAACCTCAACTATACTGAAAATTCCCCAAATTTCGAACACAACTCAAAGCATTGTTTAGCAAAGCACTTCCCAAGCTCCAGGCCACGTTCCGAGCTAAATTTTTAATCTCTACTCAAACCGAGACTGCAGCAAAAAATCTTCAACTTCTTCGTCAGTCTATAGTTTTCAAATTTCAACCTCAAATATTTTGAAAATTCCACAAATTGCCACCACAACTCAAAGCATCGTTTAGCGAAGCTCTTTTCAAGCCACAGTCCACGTTTATTGGCAATGGTTTCAGTTCGCCCAACAACAATGCCGCCGCACACAAACACTCCCACCATAGAACAACAACAACATCACAAAACAACCATAGAACTTGGCGACGCAACACGGAAATTGCAAGCCGCTTCGCAAATGCTAATTACGCCGCATGTGCAGCGTGTCTCAATCGTTGAAAGCTCCCCGCGGGCTGCACGACTCCTTCGTTTGTTCTACGAAAGGTCACCATCACATGCTTTATGCTTCCAAATCATATGAAAAAAAAATCATCTATTCTAACTGCACGCTCGCCACTGTTTTCCCTTCTACTGTCGCCTTGTCGCCAGGAAATGTCATTGACGCTTCCGATTGACGACTTTCCGTCTCGCTCATTTCTTTGGCATTTGAAAATTTCAGATTAGTTGTGGAATTGATGTCAGAGTTTATTTTTTGAGAATTATACAAAAACATAAAACTTGAAAAATCGCATAAAAATCTTATTTTCATAAAAATTTTGTCAAAAATAATAAATCGTTTATTATTTTCGTATTGTTTCTTTTTTGCTTTATCGACAAAAAACGAAAAAAAATCCTTGGGAAATTTCAATTTTGCTCAAATTTATATTTTTTATTGCATTTGCCAACCAACAACAACGACAATTCGAAGCAATGGATAGCTGCTGCACCAAGAAGCATCGCACTGCGCACAAGCAACACTTGCAACAGCAACAACAATTGCACCAACAACAACAACACCACCATCTCAACCAATCGCCGGCCATGCGCCGCCTGAGCTTCGACGACGAGGACAACCTGAGCAACACGTCGCACAGCTCGGGCACGCTGCACACCGCGGACGCTGGCCAGCCGAACGCGCCGATCAGCGTGCGCGACATGATCAAACGATACAATTCGGCGGCCAAGACAGACGGCACCTTGAATTCGGCTCGTCGCTGCCAACCCTCGAGTGCGCTGCCCGCCTCCAAGTCGTCCTACTTTGGGGTGAATAAGTTTGGCTCGCAGACGAATGTCAAGCAATTTGTAATGCAGGTGAAGGAGGAGCAACAGCAACAACAACAACAACAACAACAACAGCAGCACAAGTCTGGGACGCTGTCAGTTCACAGCGGCTTTCACATCAACAATGCCAATAGTACCAACAGCAACAGTAACGGCAACAGCAACACCGCCAGCACTAACAACACCGCCAGCGCTAACATCACCGCCAGCACTAACAACACAGCCAGCACTAACAACACCGCCAGCACTAACAACACCGTCAGCAGCTGCAACAACACGCCCAGCTGCAACAGCATGAACAACAGCTGCAGCCAGAATAGTTGCTGCAATAATAACTGCAGCAGCAAACTCAGCTGCACAACCAACAACATGAACAGCAGCTGCCACAAGAAGCCCATCGACAATTGTCTCCCATGTCGAAGTCGTTGCAGCTCGACCAACGACAGCGACAAAGTCTTCCTTTACGATCACTTGCCAAACTCCAACAAGTGCGTAGACGCTCTGCCAGTCGCCATTTAAAGACAATTTTGCTTTCATTTGATTCTGTACCATAGATCGCCGACCATGGAGGACAATGAAATGCAGGAGCATCCCTCCAACTTGCATACGGTGTGTTCGCGCGAACGAAACAATCTCGTCTTGACAACGGACTCCATAGAAGAGGCCAATTTTCAGCCCATGGAATCGTCGTACCAGAGCAAGACGACAATTGCCAAAACAGCGAGTGGTAAGTAAAGAAGGAGTAACGAGATCGTGGGGAGAAAGAGAAGAAATGAAAGAGAGGAACTGCTGAAAGTGGCAGTGTGTGTTTGATATTTTAAATGGTTTGTGGCAATCATCGAAGGCGAACTTTTTAATACTTCAAAAACTTTAACTGCTAAAAGTAGGACCGATTGTACTTATCAGGAGATGAATTCAATTATAAACTCTTGTCCTCCTAATCTCCTAAAAGTCCATCAATTTAGTAGATGAATCAAATGAGGTAGGAATCTAACAAATCTACAGATAGAATAAATCTGTTAATGGCTGTTTTCTGATGTCCAAAGGGTTGTGACTGATTCCTTGAACTATTTACGGTTCAATAAAGAGAGAGAACAAATTTTGTGGCCCAACTGAAAGTATAATATTTAATATCAGAAGAATTGTTCAAGATTTTAAGTTTTTATTTTGCAAGTGTGGTGTGAAAACTGGAGCCTTTTAATTGTCAATACGTAATTGTATTTACTACTCTGTCAATGCCGGGAAAATTCATTGATTTAGTAAATAAATCGAGCTTAGAAGAGATTTAACAAATCGCCGATCATATCTAATCAATTCAAGAAATAGCAAATAATAGCAAATTAAATCAAATTAAATCAAAGCATATGAAATCAAATCAAAGCAAACGATTTCAAATCAATGCAAACGATATCAAATAAAATAACATAAAATAAAATAAAATAAAATAAAATAAAATAAAACAAAATCAAATAAAATAAAAACAAATACAATAAAATAGAATAAAATAAAAAAAAACAAAAAATAAAATCAAATCAAATCAAATCAAAAATCAAATCAAATCAAATCAAATCAAATCAAATCAAATCAAATCAAATCAAATCAAATCAAATCAAATCAAATCAAATCAAATCAAATCAAATCAAATCAAATCAAATCAAATCAAATCAAATCAAATCAAATCAATTCAAATCAAAAATCAATTAAAATAAAAACAAATACAATAAAATAAACACAAATAAAATTGAATAAAATAAATAAAAAAGAAAATAAAATAAAATAAAATAAAATATAATAAAAACACATAAAATAAAATATAATAAAAACACATAAAATAAAATGGAATAAAATACAATAAAATAAAATAAATAAAATAAAATAAAAAAATAAAATAAAATAAAATAAATGACTGACCATCTAAAGAAAACTTTGAAGAAAACAATCATCAATGCTTGATGATTGTGATCATGGGTTTTTTTTGACAATATTTTATAGTAAAAATGTTTTAATCAAGAGTGTCCACAAACAAACTCTGGGTTCAAGTTATTTTATCTATGACTTTCTTAAAAGTTACATAGACAGTTCGAGTGATGAAATCATCATCATCTGTAGGAAATAAAAACACTTCAAGTTCAATTCCGCAGCTAACCAGGCTTCACTACTTTCCGGTTGGATCGAGTTCTATGCAAATGAACGAGATCATAAATGGTCCGATGGTCTTTCTATACTTTGATGCATTATGCATGTTGGGTACATTCAATGATCTGAGCAGGAAGTTACCGATATTATTAAATTTATTTTCCATATCTATGGTTGGATCGAGTCCTATGCAAACGAAAGAGATCACAATGTGTTCATATGAACATAAAAAGCTATACTTTCTTTATACAAATCAACTGTTTTGGTAAGTACATTAGGTACATTTGACGATCTGAGCAGGAAATTCCTGATATTTCTCAATTTATTGTTCATATCTGTGGATGGGTCTTGAGTCTTTTCCATCGATCTATTGACTGAATCTATTGATCTGCCCAAATTTTGCTCTTCGTTGTGACCTATTCAACTGCAACTCGCTTACTGATTTATATTTCAGGTGTTAGGATTATCATTGACATCTTTTTCGATCAGGAGCAGCACAAAATCTCCGCCACCGATGTTGTGGGCAGTCGTGTCGAGACTGATATACCGCAGAGTCGCATTCTGAATGAATTCCAGCAGCAGGCCGCATCCGCACAGTTGGCACATCATTGAAACTTGCAAACAGCAAAAACAAAAAACAAAACAAACAAAAAAACACAAACTTCAAGAATAGGTACAACAAAAGGAATAAAAAAGAAATAATGTTTTATGCGTGCACAGAAAGCCACATAAAAAATGTAAAAACTCCAACAAAAAACAAAGAAAAACAAAACAGAACAGAACAATTGAGAAACGTTTTCCCCGTACACGTACACGTACTTTTTTCTATTAAATTTCGTAATGTTATTGTAACGATTTTTTTGTATTTGTCAAACTTTTAATTTAATTTTGCTATATTTTTTTGGTTTTTGCAAAACAAAACCAAACAGAAATATTCGGCGTAATTTTTCATTGAAATGTACTCGAGTCATTCAGAACAATTTGAAAACGAAAAATATTTAAAGAGTGAGAAAAAACAAACAAACCAAACCAAACCATGTACGTGATTGGCTAAATAAATAAAGGTAACAAAAATGCAAAACTTCTAAACAGTCGGTTTGGTTATTGTTCAACGTTTTTTGTCTCTTCGTTGGAAATGGTTGAGTATGTGAGCGGCGTCATAATGACTGTGAGACAGATATTCATCTCACTAGTTGACATAAATCAGGCGTCAACGGTTTGACTTTGCACGTGGGAAACGTTAGAAGTGGTCTTCGAGTGACATTAGTTTTAGTTGAAAAATTTATTTAAATTTTTTAAATGCGAACTTTTTTTAGTAGGTACTCATTATTAGTTTTGTCAGACTTCTGAAGATTCTCACAAAGCTGTTGCAGTTTTTTGGGCAAAAAAATTGGTATTGGGTGGAGACTAGTTTGAAGCTCTGAGTAGGTTTGTAATAAATAAATAATAAATAAATAACAAATAAATAATAAATAACTTATAAATAAATAAAAATAAATAAATAATAAATAAATATTAATAAATAATAATAATTTTTTTATTTAAATTCGACATAAGTTTTATCAGGCTTTGTTGATTCTGAAGAAGCTTCTTGATTAAAAAAATTAGTATCGGCCGGAGACTAGTTAGAAGCACTAAATGGGTTAATTAAACAATGTATTACAATTTTTGAATTCGTAATTTTTTTATTTATGTAGAATTCGAGTCTGGCGAAGCCAGTGCAGTTTCTTGGGCCAAAAAATGGGTATTGGAAGGAGACTAGTTTGAAGCTCTGAATGGGTTTGTACGTGGTGTTCACATTCGTTGACCTCACACAACGAACTGTTTAAGTTCAAAATTTTTTTTAAATTTTAAATTAAAAAATTTTTTTTATTTAAAATTCGACATAAGAATTATTAGATTCTGACGATTCTGATGAAACCAGTGCAGTTTCTTGGGCCAAAAAATGGGTATCGGGTTAGAAGCCCTAAATGGATTTTTAGTTGTTTTAGTTGGCGTTCACATTCGACAATTGGCAATAAAAAAATCCTCATTAAAAACATCCAGAGCAAAAAAAAACTAAAGCTAACTAAAAACCAAAAACCTTATTTAATGCGCCGCTTGCATTTCAGTCGCTCACCAGTGTCGTCGTACGTGTAAAATTTAACGAGTACGGCGGCACACTTTGTAAAATTGTTAATGATAATGACCCAAGTTGCAGTAGTTGCCCTTCTCACCCCGACCGTACACAAGTACGTACGAGTCTTTGTTATTACTACTACGCCACAAGTCGCGCCCTTTCGGAGAAAACCCCCAGTTGAGTTGAGTCGAATCGTAGCTGATGGGTCAAAGGTGAAATGCATAAAATGAGAAAAGAAATACAAATGAAAATGCGCACTGTGTGTGTGCGTGTAATATTAAATTGAAACCAAAAGCGAAAAAAAATGCTGTAAAAAAATCCTAAGTTCATCAAACATCTGCACTTGGGGCTTTTCGAAGCACGCGCGCATGCGCAGTGGCAACTTTTTCGTGATCCAAAAGCCGCATGCTGTTGACTTTCTTCCATTCATTTTTGTATTTTCCAACTGCCGAAATTTGGTTTCTTCTTCTTCTGTTGTTGCAACATTTCGTGCATGTTGGCAGCACTTTTTCATTGGCCGTTTTTGAGCAGTTTTTGTGCATTGCATCACAACATTACACCAACAATAAGTGGGTGAGTGGAGAAATGAGCATCGTTCATATGCCGTTCGATAATATTCGGCCCCGTATTCGTGATAGTCTGCGCATGCTTTGTGGGTCTGCAATGATGAAGATGCAACGTTGGGTGCGCTACAAACAAGTTGGCAGGGTCCATGGATGCATAGAGAGAGTTGCCTTTGTTGCCAGGATGTTAAATGATTTGTGAGAGTGATTTGCTTGCAGACTGTCTGAGTTGATCCTCTATGAGACGATTCATTGGGGTCATCACCATTGACCGAATCTTTAGAAGGCCCTAGTACGTACTTTAGGACCAAGGTTTCTCACGAACCAGCCAAGCAGAGCCTAAGACAAAATCTCGGACAAAGTGGCCCATTGTGCTATCACATTAGTCTCTCATATAACATGCTAGCAGAACCAGTTAGAACATCTGAGGAAGCTTAGTAGACTACAAAAAGTCGTATTGTCTAGATCACCCAAGTTGTCAAAGAAGAACTCACCAAGTTGAATCTTTCTTCTAGTGAGTCCTATCATCTTCCTTATCCATGCAGCTCCTGCAAAAATTAGTTAAAAATTGTTCCAACCTTCAATCAAAAGTTTAATCAAAGCCTTTAGCTGGTGTCTACCAAATGAAAGAAGTTCTCCAGAATGATGGAGGTTGAGAAATGGGCAGATTTGACGCGCAATAAAAAACGGTATTCCTTTTCTTCCATCTGGAGTTAGTTTCTTTTATGAAGCTCGAAGCATACAAATTGCAAGGTGCATTCCAAACATTCTCACACCTTGGCCCATCTGCTCAGTAATGCCTTGTCGAGAAGGTGATCTGCCTACAGCTACTTGAAATGTCCCTATGTTCAGGAACCCAGCATAGGTGTCTAGCAGAATCATTGAGAGTTATTGACTTTTAACAGTTTGGAACAGACTTAGATGATGTAGAAACTGTATCCAAAGCCCTGGAAGTGGATTGGCTGTCCAATAAAATCAGAAAATCCAAAACCGATATGTTGTTTACCCTCAGCCAGTTCGACGTTACATGGATTGCATTGACTTAAGCTTGAAAGACAGTATAGTGATTAGGCAGACGGAGCTTAAGAAGGCTTTAAGAGTTTCACGGTGATTACTTTTCAACTCAGCTTCACTGAAACTTGGGTGTAGTAGTAGTAGGAGGATTCTGACTCTAGAAAAAATGAAATTGTGCAAAGAGTGTGGGACTAAGTAGAGTGTTTCTTTCTGGAAGCTTTTAAGAGAAGAAGCTTTTAAGAAAATTGGGAGATATAAGATGAGATTGTCTGAGATTTGGAGACGATTTTTAAAAGTGGCTTCTGGCATAGTTCAGCGAATGTTTCTCAGAGATGAAATGTAACTAAGATTAACTTGGATTTTCAAAACAATTGGGAGACAATTGGAAGAAAACAATTGGCATTAATAGTGTAGCGATGAGGCACTCTGTGCTGTGCTATGCATGAATGCGAGCATACTTTTAGGCATGCACTTTGAAGTACGGCCGGCATGCTATAATTATGGCAAGGATGGTTCGCGAAGGTGATGAGCTGTGCTAGAACAATCGAGATAGAGAGTACAACTAGAATGTGCAAGAAACATCGACGCGATAAGAAAACAAGTATAAAAAGCAGCAGTGTGCAGCGCAGAGGGTCGTGTCTGTGTTGAGCAAGCAAAGGGTAGTGTAACGTAGTAACAAGTGTAAATTTGTAAATAAAGCGATTGTTAGTTTTTGACTGCGTTTGCGCTGAGTAACTGAAGTAGTTTTATCTTCAAGCACAATCAAAACGAACTTGGATTTTCCTAACAATAGTTTCACTGATCGTCATTGAAGAGAAATCTCACTTCGATGGACTTAGATCGGTAGAGATCGGAGAGACAGTAGAGAGTATTTCCTTCAAAATCGGAAATAGTTGTTTCACTAAAAACTTGTCTGTACTCAGATTGGATCAGATTTAAAGAAGGACATTCGAATACAACTTCATCTTAAATGGGCTAAGAGTGAGAGGAAGTTTGAGGGCGATCGGAAATAGTTTCACTGATTGTCTTATAAAAACTTGCCGGGTAAAAAACATTAGATTAGGATCAGATTTAAAGAAGGTGATTGGAATAAAACTGGAACTTGATTGGGCTTAAAGTCGGAGGAAGTGGGAGAACGATCGGAAATACTTGTTGCATTGATTGTGAAGAAAAAACGTGTGTAGTAAAAAACAGAGAAGAAATGTCACTCAGATTGGCTCAGATGTAAAGAAGGAGACTGGAATACAACTGGAACCTAAACGGGCTTAGGGTGAGAGGCAGTGTGAGGACGATCGGAAATAGTTGGACGATCGGAAAGTTGGAATAGTTGTTTTACTGATTCACAAATAAAAACTTTACTGGTAAAAAACCGAGAAGAAATGTCACTCAGATTGGCTCAGATGTAAAGAAGGAGACTGGAATACAACTGGAACTTAAACGGGATTAGAGTGAGAGGCAGTGTGAGGACGATCGGAAATATTTGAACGATCGGAAAGTTGGAATAGTTGTTTTACTGATTGCCAAATAAAAACTTTACTGGTAAAAAACAGAGAAGAAATGGCTCAGATTTAAAGAAGGAGACGAGAATATAAAAGGGGACTTAAATGAGCTTAAAGTGAGAATAAGTTGGAACATGATCGGTAGTTGTGGTTTCACTGATTTTCTAGCAAAACCGAATCTAGTAAACAGCAAAGAAGAAATATGACTAAAATTGACTCAGATTTAAGAAAGGAGATTGGAATACAACGGGAACTTGAATGGGTTAAAAGTGAGAGGAAGTTGGAGGACGAGTGGAAATAGTTATTTCAGTGATTGGATAGTAAAAACTTGTCTGTTAAAAAACAGAAAAGAAATATTGCTCAGATGGGATCCGATTTGAAGGAGGAGATTAGAATACAAAGGGCACTTAGAGTGAGAGGAAGTTGGAGAATGATCGGTAGTTGTGGCTTCACTTATTGCTTATTAAAACCTTATCAAGTAAACAGCAGCAAAAAATCTGACTAAAATTGGCCTCGATACAAAGAAAAAGATTAAAATATAACTGGAATTAGATTCACTTAAAGTCCAGTAAAACTTTTTCAGAGTAAAAATGTGACTTTTGAACTTCCTAGAAGACTAATTTCCTATTTTTGCTTCACCAACACAACAGTCAACTGCTGAGCCTTTGAGAACTTTTTATTAAAATACAAAGGTAATATTTATTCGAGTTATTGTTAATAAAAAAGTTGTTTGTTTGTTTGTTTGATAAAAAAGTTGTACTCGCCAAATGTTAATAAAAACCATTCAATTATATATAAAAAGATCAAATAATTAAAAACACAATGTGCAGCGCTATAAGAAATCGTTCAGGATGATTGTTTGGCTTAAATTAAACTTACTTTAACTAATGGTTTACAAAAGCAGCCAAACGGCAGATGGTTCCCTATCTGTTTGGCTGTTCAGTTCACTATCTGTCTGCCACATTAGTCAGCCACATAAATCCTTTTTTCGCAACCCCAAATAATGAATGCCATCTGTGCTGGATTGCCAATGGATTAGCGATTGAAAGTAACAGCAGCTTGCAATGGAGCGCAGCCAATCAGACAGACAGACAGACAAACTATCACGCAGTCAGGCGTAATTCCTTTCAAGCTAGTTATGCGCTTCAAATTGATTTAAATTGCATGGTTTTGCAGATTTTACTGGTAATTTATGGCCAACGACTGGCTTAATCGGCACACAATGTTGGCCAAAAAAGTCGTGTTTGTCTTTAGAGCAACTTGCGATTTATTTGCATTGGATGATATAATTATGTGCAATGGTGGAGTTTAGTGGTGCACACAATGATTCGATTTATGGAAAATTTTAATACATAGAAAAATATTTTGTATTTAAGATTTAAAAAATAATCGTGTCACAGGAACTATTTGTGCATTTGCAGCGTAATCGATAAGAATTGGTCCAAAGACTTTTTTTATCTAATTTATTTTTTCAGGTATGTTTGTTATAGTAGAAGAAAGAAGTGATAGAGAGAAAAGCCATGTATAGATTTTGGTGGAAGATATTTGGGAATATTTAAATGTTCCGAGAAGCCCAGAGGAAGCTCATGACATATGTAAACTATTGGTTTATTATTAAAGACACTGACACTGTGTGGGTTGAAAACATACATTTACCTAGGCATGTTGTAGGTTAAAATCAGTGATCACCATTCTGCTACTCACGAGCAGCACAATGGTCCTCACTGGTCTTAAAGTACAACTGAAAATTCCCCTAATTTTTTAAATTTAATTTTCTCTATTTGCTCATCTAGTGAACTATGGGCTTCATGACAAGTCTCCATGTAGTACTTTCTGGGGTCATTCCTTTTGCACTACTTTTTATGCTCTTGCAGCTAATTCTCATTGAACTCTCAACTTTCTCCTCCAAATGTTTTTCGGTCCCTGACCCTGACTTCTAGTCTAAATAAATTCTCATTGAACTCTCAACCATTTTCTCCAAGTGTTTTTCGGTCCCTGACCCTGACTTCTACTCTAAACAGTTCAGTTCCTTTGCTTCTTCATCTACCAGTTTTCAAGCCTCATCCTTTCTGATCAAATAGATCCTTAAAAATTTGATTTAAAAACAACCTCAACAATTTTTGCTTAACTTCAAAGCAAAGTATAATTTTTATAAGTTAGGTGGTTCTGGGAAAAAATATTATCAAAAACCCTAAAACTACTTAACACAAGTCAACCAAGCATTGTTAACGATTTAATTTGTAAACTCAACATAAAGTAATAAAATTGTATGCCAACAACGGCAAAGAAAATTTAATAAGCATAACATGGCTTTCGAGTCTTTGCCGCAACCAATTGGAACATTTTGACATGCCAACATGTAACATGAACCAACTGAGAACCGCAACGACAAACAGACAGACAGTCAAGCAGACAGACAAACAGTCATGCAGTCTTGGTGATGCGTTTTCAAAGCTTCAAAATCATTTCGTGAAAATTGCACCAAAGTACAACGGTTTCATTTACCATAAAAAAGAAACAAAACATTGGTGCCGCAATGAACAATGCTTGAACGAAACAAAAAAAACAACAACAAAAAATGTACACCAAACTAATTTAATGCATCACAAGCAAAAGCAACAACAGCAACAACATGCAGTGTGCCCTGCGTTCGCATTGTCGGCAATGGTGTGAACAACAAATGCAGTTGGCTTTGTTGTTGTTGTTATTGTATATGCTGCAGTTGCCATTTGGCACTGCTTGTTGTTGCTATTTACATTGTGCAACTGCCAGCCACGTTTAATTACAACCGCCCTCCATCCGACTGCACATCTTCTTGCACCCTTTCGCCGGTTGCAGCGTTTTGATTTTCTTTTGAAAGTTTGCCGCTTTTACAAACATTTTCTGCTGTGTGTATTGCAAGTTGTACTGAATGTTGCATTTTGTAATCCAATTTGATGGTTTTTGTTTTCTTTGTTTTGCTCGCTTTGTTTGTTGCCTGTCTGCCTCAATCATAACAGCGGCAACCTATTTGCTGTGCATGGCTCAAGTGAATTTAGATTTTTATTTGATTTGCGGAAAAATTTGCGTCCACACAACAACAACGACTGCATTGCGGCAGCAGGAAATTGGCCATTGGGATGTTGGGAGCTGATTAGTTTTTATCGACTATTCGTTTGCTGCTGTGCACATTCGGGTGGAATGCCTAATAAATTTTAATATTGGTTGACTTTTTAACCCGCTAACGTTGGTAATGGATGCAGTTAGAGTGCAGCGTTGAGTGAGGTTCCGTAAGTCGAAGTGAATAGATTTTGGGCGAATGATATGATATGACTCAATATTACACAAATATGCTTTGAGCAAATATTTTTCAGAAATTGGTTCACGTGGCTGAAAATTTGACTTGTAAAGCTTAAGCAACCAGAGAAATTTTATGCAGAGAGTTGTGTGTCAAAACGCTCCCCTACATTATTTGTTTTTTGTTTTAGACTGTTTAATAATAAAATAATAATAATAATTGACTGGCACGACAGCCCGCTTTCGCGAGACTAAGGCCTAGCTTCCCGCAACTACCCGTGTTGTGCGTGTGAATTTGTACGCGGGTTGAAGGGACCTACAGTTTAATGCCGGTTCCGAACGGCAGGTTGGGAGCTTTTTCATAAGCAATTTTTACTCTCAGAGGTTTGCCATTTCCAGCTGAGAGGACAGCCACCGAAAGAGAAAACGAGTTTTCCCGTTATTTTTTTAGGTGTTATTACAGGCAGTATTTGAACCTGAGGTTGCTGCCTGCGACTCGCGGTCCAACGCACTAACCAACTGAGCCACACGGCGGCGGCTTAGACTGTTTACCACTCTTTATTTGGGCATCACTATGCTCCGCAGAGGCCTCCGAGTCCAGTCCAGCTGTCGGTCAGCTGCAACCTAAACCATTTTCTGTTCTCCCGCTGGGGTTTTGGTCGAAGAAGACCACTTACTGGGTGCCTTTTCGTGCCTCTGTTCTTGTTCTAAGTAATTCATATAAAATGCTCGTCTAACTGTTTACTATCTCAGAGATAAAAATTATAGCTTATACTCTTCTCAATCATTTGACTACTATAACTCGTTGCATTCACTATCAAATTTAGCGACATAGATATAGTTTTTTGTTCTGACTGACTGACTGATTCTTCACCCCCTGATTCCGAACCACTGGAGGTTCAAACATGAAAGGCTATAGTCAGATAAGGTAGTGTAAAGTGCGTTCCAGTCTATTTCGATTGTTATAGATCATTTTTTATTATTAGTTATTATATCAGTAACAATTTTCCCGAGTTTCAGTCCTCAGCAATTAATCTCCGGTCTGGGAGGATTAATATAATAAATAAAAACAATAACAATAACTTTTAAACTAGTGGTCTGATTTAGATGAGATTATGACATATCATAGATATCACTTAACAAAAAAAATACCTCAAGTTTTCCAAACCTACAAAGACTACATATCATATCCGCTGATATCTCGAAAAGTACACATTGGATTTGGGTAATTTTTCACAAAATAAATCTTAAAAAAGTATACAAATTTTCACAATAAAACAATAAAAGTCATCAAAGGAAAAATTGATAAAAATACTAGAGAAAATACAGATATTTAAAAATGAAAAACCGTCAAATCGTTAAGAAAATTCGGTGGAACTCAAAAAGGAATATAACCTCAAGCGTTTTTTCGTTGTTTGAAAAAAATTGTGTATCCAGTTCGAATTTTGTTACAACCACCAATTTTTTTGTAATATTTTTCTCTCCTAGTGTTTTGCAATATATATATTTTTTCCACATTTTTGTCCACCTGCGTTATCCTTAAAAAAAATAAAATGCAATTTTTCAACATAAGTTTTGATATATTTTTAGGTCATATTTGCCATACTGTTACCAAATTTTTGTCCTCGATTTTCTGACAAAGGTTTTACAAAATGTATTCGTTCCAAATTTTTTTATTAACCTGATACCTATAAAAAATAAATGTAAAAATTTTTTTTTAAGGTTATGGTTCTGATATAGTGAATAAAAAATTTAGAAAAATTTATGTATCTTGTTAAAAACTATATTTTAAATCACAGATCAATTTAGGCGACTGTAAGGTGAACATAACTTAAAAAATAAAAATTGTCTTCTAATTTTTTTTAGGTATTACGCAGATGAATAAAAAAATTTGACATTACTTACTCCTTAAAACTTTTATTAAATAATGATCGGGTCGACAAAAGGTTAAGAGAAACGTGATTTATGGGGCCCATTGGCTTCAGACTTGGAGAAAGTAGTGAAGATGAGCAGATTTTGTGGGTTAAGAGGTTTGTAGGCAACGAGCAATGATTGAAGTTTGTTGCTTGAGTCTAGTGTTTTGTTAAGAGCTATTTCAATTATCTAATTATTTTTCATGAAAATCTTACGAAGTCAACAAAGAATAAAGAGAAAAGTGATTTATTAGGCCCATTGGATTCAAACTTGGAGAAAGTTCTCAAAATTAGAAATAATTCAACGCAAACGAGATAAAAAATTTGTCAAAAGTTTGTGTAAAAAACATAACATTAGATAAAAGTAAGTAAATTAAAAGTAAAGATTATTTCAATGAAACCATAAAATGCATTCATTATATATTTATGTAAATATTATCAACAACAACAACAACTTTTTGCTGGGTATTTCGATGGAAGGAATACTCAGCAACAGCAACAAGCGTACGCTCATGTTTATAAACATGTTGCTACGTTCTCATGCTGCTGTATATAGCAACAACTTTCTCAGCTGTTCACTCTCGCACTTTTGAGTCATATTCCGTTGCCAAACCGTCGCTTATTTTCTTTTTTATTTTAATTTTTAGCGCAAAATGTTTCTTCTATTTTTTTGTTCCATAACTAAAGATGCGCCGCGTTGCTACTTCAGTAGCGACAGCAGCAACAAACATTGCCGAGTGTTGTGGCCACTTCACCTTCGGCGCCTATTAAGCACTCTCGATTTAATGTGCGTAGTGTGGCGTGTCGGTTCTGCGTGCCTCTTTCTCCCACACACAAACAATGTCATGGAGGAAATGTTGAACTTATTATCAGGCAACTAAAAATCAGTAAAAATAAATCAACGAAATGAAGAAATTACACAATGTTTGCGTTTGTTATTATGCAGTGGTTTTTCATAGCGAAGAGGGCGAGGCGAAGAGGAAAGCAATTCACATTTGTAGCGGCAATATAATTGGCACGTTTACAACTACGTACACGCTGTCCATGTATTGTCGTCTCTGATGATGGAGCTCTGTTGTTGTTATTGGTGTTATTTTTTGTGGTCAATATTGTAGTTTGTGGCTGTGCCACTCGAAAAATGCGAACAATGCAAATGCGATTACAACAATTAAATTGATGAGTGAAGAAAGAGCACGTACGGATTTTTGCTTTTGTAAAATCATTGCTTTTTCAAATGATTTCAATTTTAAACTAATTTTTATTTCTTTATATTTTTTTTGTTCGTTGCGTTGAAGATGATTTTGTTGCAAAGTTGATGGCTGACTGCGACTGCTCTTGTCGACTTGATTAATTGTTATGGTCGATGTTTGCAAAACTTTGCCATTTTTTTATAACAATCTAATTTGTATGTGTGCCTGTGTGTGTCTATTTTATGTGTGGGCGTTTGCAAAAGCAGCTTTAATTGTTGCCGAAATGGTGTAATTGTGTTGTGGCCAAATTACAGTTGAAGTCTATGCTTTTTTGCCAAATAATGAAATGCCACAAGAGTGCAGCCAACCATTCGCCACTCTAATTTCCGACAAAAAGCCAAACACCAGCAGCAGCACAACAACAAACAGCATTCAAGCGCCAGCCAACTCATCAATATTTGCCAACGATGCACATTTGAAGAAAAGAAAAAAACAAGAATGTCAATCAAAATGTCAACAACGAATGGTGCGCACGCTTGCCGTCGAGCATGGCGACAGCGAACGTCAACGTGGCAGTCACACAGTCGACAGGCATTGAAGGCATAACTCAGCCAAAGTGCGTCAAAATGCTCCAAAATTGCACTCAAGCGTCTTCATTTATGTAGTTGTTGTTTAGTTTTAGGTGCTGATGTTGTTTTTGTTGTTGTTTTTGTTTTAGAGCATTTAGCAACATGTCAAGTGGCATGCTTACCATTTTTGTGACTACAGATTGAGTGCACATTTAAAAGCAACAATTATAACAACAACAATAACAACAATAAAGATGCAACATGCGCTTTTGTAGCAACAAAATCAGCCTCAGTATGCCTCATGCATTTAATCATGGCCTCAATGAGTATTAACCCTTTCATGACCAAATAAAAACCGTTAGAATTTGTTTAATTCTCTTAATTGTACTTGGCGATTGCTTTAAGGACTGAAGAAACTTGAACTGGAACATATAGAAACGTAACATTGGTAGTGAAAGGGTTAAGAAAATGAAAAGAAAACATGTAAGCACTTTCAGGTTAATCTTGATCAACTTATATATTTAATGCTGCATGTAAGCAACACCTCTTTTGAACACTAAACATTTCACATTTATATATTTCTTATCTCAAAAACTGCCACGAGTCAAAATTTATAGACAAAACAAATTATGAAAAATTTATAAAACGAGTTATGGTGATTGGCAAAATGTAACACTCCCATTTTCAAACATTGGATCAATATAGATAAAAATTAAACATATGAAGTATTTGCTCGTTTAAAACACATACTTTCGTATGTAACATTGATGGTGGAAGGGTTAAATATTATGTATTTTGAAAATATTTTTATAGCACAGTATTGCTTATGAATTTCTTCCACTTACTTAGGAGCAAAGATTCGTTATAAAATTTTCAGTATAATCTATACCAAAGTTTATTTCAATATCTCAACTAATTGGGAAAATGTACCTAACAGGCAGTAAATTGAAAGACAGATGAATGAAGGAATGGATAAATATTTTATTCAATCGTTTCCCTTGAATACTCTGATCACAGAAATGCATGTTTTTCCATACTGAACACGCCTCCATCTGGCCATTACTGGCCAGATGGAGGCCCCATTACTGGCCCCTGAACTGAGTGAACAAGAATTAGTCATCCCAGGTGCAGAGTAACTAATCTAACATGAAAGAAAATATCTCATATAGAATTTGAATAATCCAAAACCAAGTAGCAGACAATTTTACCAAAATGTCTATAAACTATTCCCAACAACAAAAGCAAAAACAGCCGCCTATGGTGCTTGCGCTTCTTCTAGCATTGCGTGCAGCTGAATGCAGAGTCTAACGTTTGTTGTTGTGCGTGAATGTCTGAAACTTGTTTGCTGCGACACTTGTAGGAGTTTAAACTGTTGCAAGCTGCAGGTATTCAAATGTTAGATTTGAACTGTTCTACGTGAGACACCTACACTGATTGCTGAAAAAATTACAACAGGTTTGTTGTAATTTGAACTATTTTTGTATATAATTTGTTGTTAGCAATTGTCAAGTAAATTTAGTTGGAGAATTACAATATTTCTGCTAGAAAAAATTTGCTTTCGTGTCCTTAGTAGTTGTTGATTTTACTATGTGTATGGTTGTTAAAGCAAAAAAAGGCGTGGTCAAATTTAAATTCACAATTTTCTTTTTTACATAATTTTTATAGTTTTTACATTTATTTTTTACCTTTTAAATATGTCCACATGACATTTTCCTATTCAAAACAATAGACTCAAGCAACAAACTTCATTCATTGAGAATGCAGCTCAATGTTCAGAAACTCTTAATTCAACATTATTATTATTTTACTTTTTTAATATTTTTAATATTTCAACATTTTCCAGCAAACTTAAATATATCTCTTATCAAAACAATAGACTCAAGCAACAAACTTCATTCATTGCCACTGCAGCCCATTGCCTAAAAACCTCTCAATTCACAAAATGTGCTCATCTTCACTACAATTTCTCACCAAAGCTAAAACTCAGCAACAATTTGGCGCAACATGGCACACAGCAACAATTGCTCAACAGTCAGCAATCAACCAAATACTCTCATCGCTCACTCTCATTGGTCTCTTTGGCAAAATTTGCATTTTGTGCTCTATTCTCACTCACGCCGCAGCATCTTCACAGTTTTTGTTTTTTGTAGCTCTTTGTTTTGTTGTTGATTTTCCAACGACAACAGCAACTGCTGCAGCAGTTTGGTGCTCAACTGCCATTGTCGGCGTCAGCTTTTTGTTGCTGCCGGCGCATTTGTTGGCACAACGAGCAGCTTTTTGCTGTCGCTGTTGTCATCGTTGTTGTTGTTGCTGCTCGGCGGCTTCTTAACGCAAGCGTTGGACGGTGCGATCGACTGTGAATTTTTATGTTCAAATTTAGATGAATGAAATTTCAGTTCTTGGCTGCGCTTCGAAACGAACGGTTGTGCTTTGTTGCAGAGACGCGCGTGAAAAGCAACGTTTAACCAGCGAACGAGTAAAGTTTTTAAAGTACTAGATTTCACTGAAATTTTCAACAAAACAAACAATTTCAAAATGTTTTCTAATTAAAAATGAGTTTTATGCAAATTTTGCTAAAAATGTGCAGCAAACTGACGCGAACGCGCACTGCTGCTGCTGCTGCACCCAGTGGGATGACGCGACGTTTTTCGCTACCCCCAAAAATGGCAATGGAGCCAAAATGAAAAATCGCATTTTTGCGCAAATGTTAACAAGTTTTCCTTGGTCGGCAGCCGCAGCAGTCACCGCCACCGTCGCCGGCGCCCTCGTCGTCTGTGCGCATCATCGCTCGTGCTGTTGCGGCAACAGCCACCGTCGCGTCGGTCGCGTCGCACTGGCACGTCGGCGCTGGCGAGCGAACGAGGCACACTTTGTGATCTTTTGCACTTTAACCATTTCACGCGACACAACAACAGCAACAATAATAACGCTTAAAACAGCAAAAACCACAACTGACAGCACAGCAGCCGTAGGAGTAGCAAAAGCAATCGTCAGCCGCCTTTAATTTTGACAAATGTACAATTTTTTTCACTTTGTAGCTTTTCTTGTTGCAACGAAAACATCATTCACATAAAATCGCAACAAATTGCACAAATCACTGATGCCGCACACCGCCCGCACATTCTCGGCAAATGTGCATTTATTTCTGTTGGAAGACCAAAATAGTCGGCAGCGAAATCGTTAGAAAAACCGGCACTTGATCGGCGCCGCTGATTTGCTTATTAACACAGGTTTCTAGGCAGCACATGCGCGTTGTTGTTGTTGTTGCCCAATTTAAAGTGCTACCGCTGGGGCAGACAGTCAGTTAATTTGCCTCTGTTACTTGAACAGCAAACGTGATCTTGACTTTAGTGGGTTCAAGCAAATTTCGTCGCCGTAGTTGTTGTCGCTCTTCAATTTCGATTCGAATTGCGCATCGGCAGCCAGCTGCATTCCTTCAGTTTGAAAACTATATATATGTACATATATTTATTTGCACATTTATTTGCACAACAGATGCTTGTCACTGATCTTTAACATCGCTGCAATTGTTTCCTGCTGCTGTGCTGCCAGCAATTGTTGCAATGTGCGCTCGATTGCGCTGCTGCGATAGCCGAAAGGTTACAAATGACAATAACATTAACAGTGAGCATTGATTTGTCGAAAAAATAAACAAGCAGCAAGTGGCATCGAATTGCGTTGGTAATTTGCTTGCGGCCATTTAAAAATTTATAAAATTTTTTTTGTGTTCAATTAGATAAACAAAATTTAATAATTTTGAAAAGCGATTCCGAGAACTGTTTTGATTGTGATCGATCGATGTGCAAATTATACGCACACTGGCGACAAGCGAAAAATAAAAAAAAGCAAGAACAATTTTGCTTAAACTTTAAGTGGTGACAGAAGGTGGAAATTACAGCTGCGTTAAGAAGAAAGTGAAAAAGCGAAGGGAGTAAAAGGAGACGAAAATTGCCGTTAAGGAGTTGAGGTAAGTGGGGACGAAGTGAAATGAAACTTACAAGTATATAAAAAAGATTTTAAATATTAAGAAAAAATAAAAAAGCTTATTTTAAAAGAGTTCAAGTGAAGAGTTTTAAAGTGAAAAACTAATCATGATGACAGAGGTGTAGGGTTAGGTTAAAGTGGTTGTCTGGGCACGAAACTTTGCCGAAAGACGCACTTAGGCCACTACAATTGTAATGGATCAATTTTTCAATGATGATTTGTTGAAAAAGTTCTGCAATTGAAGCTATGAAAAATAAGTCAAGTATACCTATGATGACGGATTATAAAATGTGACGGTACCACAACGGACCCTAGAGACCTAAATCTGTCTTATACAGAGGCAGCCATTCTAACCTAATCCGTGTCAAAGTTGGTTGCAATTTTGTTATGCTGCGAATTAGAGTCATGAGGAGGATTCAAAATGTAGGCGTCTGTAATTGTTTAATGATCACAAACTGTGAAAGCAAGCGAAGGAAAATGCCACACTAAAAGTGGAGTAATTAAGTGAATAACACAGATTGATGCATTCAACTGTTCGTTGGCCCTTAAAAGGTGTTTGAGAAAAGTAGCAGAGCTGTACCAGAGGACTTTGCATGAGTTGAGAGAAATTTCGTATATCTCATAAATCTTAGAAACTTTTCTCAATCGTATTATTGCAGCTGATGAAAAGTAGATTTTGTATACAAATATTTCGCGCAAAATAGTTTTAGTGGAGGGGGACCATATCCCATTGGCAGCTTCAAAAGGAGCTTTCATTCGAAAAAGGATATGTTCTGCCTTTGTTGAGATGAATGAAGACACCACGACCAATAAGGAACTGAATTACATGGGGCACTCAAAAATCGTTTTAGTTTGAATGGAAAATTCATTCATTCTAACCGATTTTCAGCTATTCAGAATTCTTCGCAAAAATAGCAGTAATAGTAGTAAGCAACACTTGAAGTAGTAATAGTAGTAGTAGATATAGAAATAGAAGTCGAACTCGAACTCGAAGTAGAAATAGAAATAAAAGTAGAAGTAAAAGTAAAAGTAAAAGTAAAAGTAGAAGTAGAAGTAGAAGTAGAAGTAGAAGTAGAAGTAGAAGTAGAAGTAGAAGTAGAAGTAGAAGTAGAAGTAGAAGTAGAAGTAGAAGTAGAAGTAGAAGTAGAAGTAGAAGTAGAGGTAGAAGTAGAAGTAGAAGTAGAAGTAGAAGTAGAAATAAAAGTAGAAGTGCAATTAGAATTAGAAGTAGAATTAGAAATAGAAATAGAAGTGGAAGTTGAAGTAAAAGTAGAAGAAGAAGTAGAAATAGAGATAGAGGTAGAAGTAGAAAGAGAAGTAAAATTAAAAGTAGAAGTAGAATTAGAAAATGGAAGTAGAAGTAGATGTAGAAGTGGAAGTAGAAGTAGAAGTAGAAATAGAAATAAAAGTAGAAGTAGAAGTAAAAGTAAAAGTAGAAGTAGAAGTTGAAGTAGAAGTAGAGATCTCTATCTCTAGAAGTAAAAAGAGAAGTAGAAGTAGAGGAAGTAGAAAGAGAAGTAGAGGTAGAAGTAAAAGTAGAAGAAGAAGTAGAAGTAAAAGTAAAAGTAAAAGTAAACGTAGAAGTAGAAATAAAAATAGAAATAGAAGTAAAAGTAAAGGTAGAAGTGGAAATAGAAGTAGAAGTCGAAATAGAAGTAGAAGTCGAAATAGAAGTAGAAGTAATAGTAGAAGTAGAAGTAGAATCAGAATTAGAAGAAGTAGAAGTACAAATGGATACAGAAGTAAAGGTAGATATAGAAGTAAAAGCAGAACTAGAAGTTTAAGTATGTAGAAGTAGAAATAGAAAAAGAAGTAAATGTATAAAGGGAAGTAAAAGTAGAAAGAGAAGTAGAATTATGTAGAAGTAGAAATAGAAGTAAAAGAAGAAATAGAAGTAAAAGTAAAAATAAAAGTAGAAATAGAAGTATGTAGAACTCATATGTAGAAATAGAAATATAGGTAGAGGTCGAAATAGAAGAAGAAGTAGAAGTAAAAATAAAAATAGGAATAGAAGTAGAAGTAAAAATAAAAAAAAAAAGAAGTCAGTTCTATCGGCTTTGACTTGACTTGGCAGCTAAAAACTGAGTGAAATATTGCTCGGTTCTGTAGCTAAACTGTTCACCAGTATTTAAAACAGTAAAAAGAACGACAAACCTGATGAGAATTACTGAGTTTTTCCATTAAGCACTGCTCTCTTTTTATTACGTATGCTATGATCCAATATTTTCAGTTATAATAAGTAGTTCTAGATATCTTCAACTGCCCTAAGTAAACAAATTAGTGTCAAAATAAGACATTGCGATATTGCTTTGATGGCTTCAAAGGTTTAGAGTGCTACAATATATATTAAGGGAAGGCTCCCCTGGATTTGGGCAAAAAATAAGGCAAAGTTTGTAATTTTTTTGTGGGATAATGAAAAGGTGTACAAACTTCCGGTTTTGACTATTAAATTCGTCTGTTATTTAGGAGTTTAAAAAGTTAAAAAACTTGATAAACTTGACTTTCTAAAAACTTCAAACACGTGTATCTCGAAACCATTTTTTCCAATCTAACTGAAATCCCTGGACTTGATCTAATGATCCGATTTTCTTCATCTAAAAACTGCTCGAATGTATTTGATTTTCTGTATGCCTTGAACCAACAATTTGCATAAATAGTTATTTATTTTTAATTTTTAAATGTGGTTGAAATTAAAAAAAGGTGCACAAAATTTAACTTTTTACTTCAAATATTCATTGTGCAAGAATTTTTCGTTTAAATTTTTTGAGTCTAGTTCAATGCATAGACAATTTTGTTGTCTTTAAGTAATGACAATGCTTTTTGATTTCAGTCCACTACAAGAGGCTGCAGGATTACAGTTCTCGAGCGATGTTTGGCGCGCAGAGGCCTACGGAAATCGCCATTTTGTAGCCGCCATTTTGAATTTCATCAAGTTTTTTAACTTTTTAAACTCCTAAATAATAGACGAATTTAATAGTCAAAACCGGAAGTTTGTACGCCTTTTCATTATCCCACAAAAAAATTACAAACTTTGCCTTATTTTTGCCCAAATCCAGGGGAGCCTTCCCTTAAAATAGTGAGATAGGTAGGTACTTAGATAAAAGTGGTCCTAAGGACCCATAAAGATCCCTTGTGAACTGTAAACAGTTCTCAATCAATCGAGTTTATCATTGAATCAGTTTGTCCTCCTTAGGAAGACTAGTAGACTGTAAATAGTTCTTAATCAATCGAGTTTATCCATTGGATCAGTTTGAGTTTTTCACGAAGCCTAGTAGACTGTGAACAGTCAGCTGGGTAGATTGTCGAAGAGGAAATTACCTAGGCGAGTTTTCCTTCTTCTTAAATAGCACAGAAGTTGAAGTTCACTTTATTCCTCTTCCTGGATCATAAGGCATTGAACAAAGTCATTAGAAAGGGAACCATACCTGCTTACAGTCTAATATTTAAATATTTAAAATTTCATTAAAGTTAATCTAAATTAAGTCAATGAGTTTTTCACAGTATGTACACAGTAGACAATATACAATAATGTAGACTAGAATTATTATCACATTTAGCTTAAATGTACGAGTATGTTCCCGCGTGCTTGCAAAACAAAACAAAAGACTCAAGCAACGAACTTGACTACATGAGAACTTAGCAAATTCAAGCCAGCACCTAGTTCTACTTTCATGTGGTTGCACACATAGTTCTCTACAATATTCCCACGTGAATTATGCGGCTTACATCATGGCAGCGCCCAAGCTGACTAAATTCAAGTCTCAAACTTTTTGCAGCAAAAGACACTCACACCAACAATGCCAAATATAATTGGCACATTTTTGTGCACATAATTGAAATTTAATAACTTCCTCATTACACACGCAGCACGTCAACATTGCAGCATCGAGACATTTAAAATGAAATAAATGTAAAAATTACTAAAAAAAACAAAAACAGAAGCAGTCAAATCAAAGACAAACATTTTTTGAAAAAAAAAAATTCACACGCCAACGACGCTGGTGCAAGCAGTCAACGACGCTGGTGCAAGCAGCTAGCAACAGAAATGAAAATAAAAATTCGAAAATAATAACCATTGACATGTTTATTAATTGCCACAACTACAAACCAATGTTCACAATTGTAGTCTGCAATTTTGGGAAATTCATTTAAAGTGACTTTTCCAACAAATTGCAACCAAGTAGTTGCCAAAACTAAGCATTGCATTGTTTTTATTGCTCTTTTCATGCATTTTATTGTAACAATTTAATATTAAAGTAGTTGTTGCTATATTGCCTTTGAAAAGGTCAACAAACGAGTAACACGAAAAGCGCACGAGACGAAATACGAATAAAAAAAATAAAAATGCAAAATGTACAAAAAATATTAAATTTCATGCTACGGACAGAAGTTGTTGTTGTAATTTATTTCAATGAAAGCGAAAGTCATTTGACTGAAATAAATTTATACGTTAGCGCTTTGAATATGTTTTTTTGTTGTTGTTCTCGTCTTGGGGTTTGTGTTGTTGCTATTTTGGGTTATTGTTTAGAAGCGTGTAGTCATCGTTGTTAGTGTTTTAGTGTTCTTTGTTGGTATTTCGCTACCACTGAGCCACTGACCCACTTTAGGTTTTTTGTTGGTGTTCGCTTTGAAGCCATTGAAAACAAAACAAATGTGGAAACTTTGCTGAGAATTTCGCTGGAATAAAAAAGGGCGTGAATTTTTCGTTTTTTGTTTTTACTTCAAGTGAATGGAGAAATGTGCGAAAATAAAATAAAGCTGAGGAAAATTATTTCTGTCATATCACATCGGAAATGTCTAAAAGTGTTATTCACGGCGTATTTAAAATGCGTTTAAATTTGTTTGGTGTTGTTTTTTGGCAATTCACACCTTTTACTTTTGATTTATTTCACTTTTTTGGCTTTTGTGTTGTTATATAAATGCTTTCAACTTTGTAATTCCGGCACTGCTGATGCATAAATATTCGGTTTCTAAGGCGAATGCTTTCGGAAAGTGAGGTGTACACAACCTTTTCCACTGATTATATAAATTTAAAAGTAAAAATTTTCGAAATTCTCTGGGAATATTAATTTTTGTGACCATTGTCTTCTCATCTTTGGGCATCTTTCAGTTTTTTAAGTCTTCGCGGCCTTTTAATTATCGATTTCCTTGTAAGTTGAGACTATAAGTCTCTGAGTCCTCTGGGGCTTTGAGTTCATCAAAGTAAATCACAATAGCCGTCCTAGATTACAAGACGATAGAGGCAAAATCTGCTACGGAATGCTCTCTATAAATTCTCTCGATCGGTTAGTTCTTCTAATTACTTTATTCTCTCAACATCAAAGTCCACTTTGCCTTTGAATCACTCCTGAATCAAATTTCTTTTAGTCCTCTTTATCTCTTAATACGCTTGGCATCACTGTCTTCTCGAATCTTAGTTTTTGACCTCTTTGTTTCCTTGGGGTCAGAGTTCTCTTGGCGTCTGAATCATCTCGGTCTCTTAGCTCTTTCGACGCCTAGATTTGCGCGATGTCATTGTCTTCCCGGGCTATTACTTCTTTTGCCTCTTTGTTCCCTTGATTCTAGAAATCTCTCGATCTAGATCTCGATCTCTCGATTTGATCCCTTTGTTTTCTTAGTTCTATAGATTTATAAATTCTATAGATAGACTCTATAGATAGTTCTAGAATTTCTTCTTCTTCTTTCTCCTCTTTGTTTCCTTGACTCTAAAATTTTCTCGGGCTCTGAATGATCTCGGCCTTTTAGTCCTGCCAACCTCTTAATTTTCTCACCGTCATATTGCCTGCTCAGCCTCTTAGATTTTGATCTCTTTTTTCCCTTTGCTCTAGAGATCTCTTGGCCTATAACTCCACTCGGGCTTTTAGTTCTTTCCATCGGTATATTTGATCAATGTCAATGTGTTCTCGGCCTCTTACTACTTTCACCATTTTGTTCCCTTGGCGCTAAAGTTCTCTCGGCCTCTTAGTCCTGCCAACCTCTAAATTCTCTCATCATCATATTGTCTACTCAGCCTCTTAGATTTTGATTTATTTTTTCCCTTTGCTCTAGAGATCTCTTGGCCTATATTTCCACTCGGGTTTTAAGTTCTTTCGACCTCTAGATTTGATCAATGTCATTGTGTTCTCTTCCCTTCCTTTGACTCTAAAGTTCTCTCGGCCTCTTAGTCCTGTCAACATTTAAATTCTCTCATCATCATATTGTCTTCTCTTCACGATTCTTTGTTCTCTAGAGTTCTTTCGCTTAGTACTCCTCTCGTGCTTTTAGCTCTTTCAACGTTTACATTTTCTAGTGCTATTGTCTTCTCGGCCTTTTAGTTTGTGAGCTTTTTGTTCTCTTGTCTCTAGAGCTCTCTTGGCCTCTGGATCATATCGGTCACTTAGTTCCTGCGACCTTTGGTTTCCTCGGCATCATTGTTTTCTTGGCCGCTTAGTTCTCCGACTCTTTGTTTCGTTGGCTCTAGTTTTTTTCGTTCTCTGAGTCCACCCAGACTCGTGGCTCTTTTGACCTCAAGATTTTCATGCTGTCATTGTCTTTTCGCCCTCTTACTCTTGTCGCACATCTTTTTCTGTAGCCTTTAGATTTCCCTTGGCCTCTGAATCATCTCGGTCTCTTAGTTCTTTCGAAATCTAGGTTTTCGCAGCATCATTGTCTGATAGGTCTTTCAGTTTTTAACTTCATTGCTCTCTTGTCTCTTGGTCTCTTATTACCTTTGAGCTTCCTGTTTTCTCAGCATTAAAGTTTGCTGCGTCTCCAAATGGTCTCAGTTTCTTAATCCTTCTGATTACTTTGTTCTCCCAGACTCTGAATCCCCTCAACTAAACTACAACAGCCGCCGTCCACAGCACGTTAGACATTCACTTAAAAATGACTCCAACCGATTTCAGAAAGCTGCACTTAACTTTCTACCTTTCTAACGAAAACAGTATTTGATCAAAAAAATCTTGGTTATGCGCACATAACCTCAATAACCTCGTTTCTTTGGACTATATTTTGCGCAATAAAAAAGGGCAAAAGGTGAAGACGGAAAACATTTCCATTTCGACTGCATTGCAACGCGCTTCATAATCGAAGGAAAACTCACAAAAACTATAATGAAACCCCAAACAACAATAACAACAACAACAAAAACAGCAACAATAAGCTGACAATTTGGTCTCGGCGTCTGAAAGTTTGTGGCGTGCGATTGTTTTGAGGTTTTTGCGATTTGGCGTTTCTAAGAAGGGTGGAAAATGTCAGTATTATCGAATACAAAAACAAAAAACACAAAGAGCAGCATAGAAAAACAAAGCAGATGAGCGAAGAAAAAAGGCAGCACGAACTGCAGCAACAATGGCCACACAAATCCAAACACCAAACAATGCAGAATATTTCCGAAAGTATTTTTCCACTCGCACAGCCAAACAAAAGCAAAACAACAACAAACCAAAATTAAGTAAAAACTACAACAATAGCAACAACATGACTGCGGCAAAGGGGCTTTAATTGCAGTGCGAAAGAAAAAGTTTTGCAATATTTTTTGATGGCTTTTGAAAGATACAAAAGTAAAAAAAAATTAAAAAATTATAAAAAAAATTTTAAAAAATTTAAAAAAATTTTAAAAATATTAAAACCCCTTAACAATAACTGCACGACAAGACATTTTTTGTTTGCGATGGAAATGCCAAATAAATGTACATCAAGTAAATTCAGAAAATGCTCATTCGAATGCATTGGCCGCATGACCGATTGTCATTATCGCAATTGCAATGCCATTAAATGCCGCCGCGTCGCAGCGGCTTTCACTGATCGAGCTCCGGGAGACGCCTTTGGCTGGCAGCGGCTGCAACTAATTTGAGTTAATGCGATTTGGCGCTAATTTGCATGGGAATCGCGCACGTTTATCAGCCGCCGCGCTGAGCGTGAGCCGAACATGCTTCGAAAACAGCGTTTGCCGCGTGCCTGGCACCCAACAGGAAATTGGCGCCGTGTGGCGAGCAAAAACCCAATTAGCGACGTCTTCGATTGGCTGCTAATGAAATGTGCCGGGATATTAACTTGTAAGATATTTCATTGAAATTGCATACCTTCGGGCAATCACTTTGTATCACTTGCGTGGTCATTGCGCCGCATTCGAAACGTTGCTTTTCGCATGGCGCATGCTTTGCGTTGACTTACGTAATGGCTGACTAACCTGATTCTGATTATGCTGATCCCCAACAGATTAGATGTCGTTAAAATTGCCAGACAAAGCCAATATTGAGAAATAGAAATTTAGAGAAGGAAAATAACTATATAAAAAATGCACATAGCAAATGCTTGTTGACAAAGAAACATCGAAAGAACAATAATGGAATTAACGATAAAGCAGACTTAGCAATGCTACTTTGATATTTCAAGCATGTGTCAGCATACGAAATATGCCACTAGTAGCCGTCAGATGAATTGAAAATTGCCAATGCAATGGCGGTGTTCACGATTCATTGCAAATGCTTTGGCCAAGCAGCGAAAGCACAAATTTAGGTAAATAATAGTGAATATTTAAAGCAAGTAAGAGAGCTTTAGCTGGGTTCGATTGACTTACTGACTCCTATCGCTTGCACGTTAAGATTCAAAATAAAAAAAATTATTAACAACACTAATCTTTAAATGAACAAAGAGAAACATGGTTGAGCATCATTTAAAAACTTTTGTACTTAAGCTTAACTGATATACTCGTAGTTTGCATTTATGTATATAAAATAATAATTATTATTATTTTACCAGAAGACTGCCACTATTTTTACAATGATCTAAATTATTTTAACTAACATTTATCTTTTGTCCAATTCCGATTTTATTGCCATATGAATTTTCACTGTTCAAGTTTTGATTTATGCGAATAAAGTACCTTATTTCATTATTGTTACAAAATTTCATTAATTTTTAATACTATTAGAAATATTTCAAAAGTGTTTCCAGTACTGCATAAAGGAATGAGTTTAATAATAGTCTGCATCAAAAAGTTTCTGATTGCATAAAATTTTGAGCTTTTTTACGTTTTTTCTTCCTCCTGTAAAATTGCAAAAACATGAGATACGTCCTTTCTATATTAAGGTGACGATATGTATATATATATATATGTACAGTACTTTTCGCTTAAAGCGAACTTCGAGGGACTGAGCAAAATGGTTTGTTTTAACCGAAAGTTCGCTTTAAAAGGTGTCCGTAATAAGCGGAAACATACAGCACGTGCTTTTGAAATTGGTTCGTTTTAGGCGGAAAATCGTTTTAAACGGGTTCGTTATAACCGAAACGTACTGTATTTATATATATTCCTACAGTGGCGTACACAGGATCTCATTTTGGTGGGAGGGAGGGGTTTTGCGTACAATTTTTGAGCCGAATACCATTCGAAACCATATTTTTTACCAGAAATTTATATGTTTGGAGGGGTTTGAACCCTAAAACCTCCCCTGTGTGCGCCACGGTATTTCTATATAAAGTCTATAAATTGTCCCGAAACCACAAGAAATTTATGCCAAATTCAAATCTCGCATAATTGTCCATTAAATCCACTGAATCAATGATTGAAATATTCGAACTGGCAACCCTTTTTACAACTAATCCTGGGGTCAAACAGTATCTGTACCAAATTTCTTGTTCTTATTTCTTCTTGTTTGTCTGATAAGTAATCATAGCTTTTGCTTTTTAACTTGAGTTACTAACAAAAATCTCCTATGAGAAAAATGTCTATTCATTACTAGAAAAATACTTTGGATTGGATACTTTGAATTTCAAAAAATTACAAAGGAGTTAAATTTGAAGAGACGTACACCAGGCATGATTTAAAGTTGCATGCAGATTTTTAATAATGGGCTATCGATGCTTGCCATTTCATATAGTTTGACAAAAAAGTATAAGAACCATAAAATGTTGAAACTAGAATGGATTTAAATGACATCGCATGCCTTAAAAGTCGACAAATTGCTTTATAGCTGCTTAGAAATTGCTCTTAGAGGGTTAAAATCTATGACTGGCCACCACTAATTTTTCCTTCTGGACATTTCTTTCAAACATACTCACACCTTATCTTCAACTCTTCACAAGGCTTCCATACAAAATTATGTTTTTAATCAATGGGCTCCCAAGTGTCTCCCAGACGTATCAAATGTATGATTGACCTTCATTTATTTTTCCTTCAAAATGTTTTTTTCATACATACCTAATACCTACATATCTCCAACTCTTACTCTGCCATACAAAACTGACCGTTTTCTATGGAAATAGGTCCCTACTTGCAAATTATATAATAATTATATTTATTCAACAATATGCAACATTCGTGAGTGCAAAAAATATGAAATTAATTAGAGTTAAAATATTCAACACCAGAGGGTGCCTCCCATACACATTTGTTGCTCTGCCTTGATAGTCTGCCTATAAGAGTTCAATCCTTACGACTACTCGCCTTCGTTAATCTCTCAGACTAGATATAGAAGCTATATAGTCCAGAAGACGATACACCAAAATACCTTATAGTATCTACCGGGAACAGTGGTAACAAAACGGCGTCGACGCGCTAATTGGATGTGGGTACATTGTCACTGGAACTATTCAACCAACCAATTTTAAAGTAACCAACTAAACAGCTAACAATGTATTAAAGCTTTCCACAGATACCCAAAATTCTAAATTTTTTATACTGCAATACTTTGACTCAATAATCGAGTAATACCGGTTTTTTTTTAATAATTCACTTACCACTTCAAAGACACTGTCCGTTTCTTAAGGGAATTGCTTTGGCTTCTTTCCTCCAGCCGGGGATGGATAGCTCAATGGTTGGAAATTTTCAACTGTGGTAACACAACGGGTCCACTTTGGCCTATGTGATCTTCTCATTTTAACTGCACATCAGTCCATGTGATGCGAATGAAAAAATACCAGACCCACTCTTCAAATTGACTTCATTTCGAAAAATGCTTTCATTTAGTGCAAACAATAATTTTGTTTCTCAGTGTTGTTGTTGAGAATTTGACATTAGCGATTTTCAACGCCCACACTCCAACGATTACGTTATACGAATAGCAAAGCGGCCTGCAAAAGGGAAAATAAATTCAAATCAGTTGAAATTTGCATATTGTGGCAATGCTGTGTGAGTTGAAAAACTCACTCGAATCAACGTCATTTCAAGAGATCAACACATCACTTGACACTTTGGTCACACACGAATCGTAAACCGGCGAACCACAGCGGCCAACGAACAGAGAAATTAAAAGAGAAATAAAGTAAAATGAAATAAAATGATTGAAATGAAAAGGCCAGCAGACAGCTGGAGGCAAATGTTCACTAAAAGGCGAGGGGGGGGGAGAGCAACACACAAACAAATCAATGCGAATGCAAAAGTTCAAACGATCAACGCGGGTTGGCTGCTCGCATTGTGCAGTTGAGGTCCAACATTTCTATGGAAAATCGCACTGTGGCGCATTAAAGTCTGAGATCGGCTTAGGTGCGCATTAGTGTGGCTTAATTTATTGGTTTGGCCAATGTGGTTGTTTTTGTTGTTGTTATATTTTCCAGCCCATGACTAAAGCGGCAACTGCACACAGCGGCAGCTGTTCAAGTGTCACGCCGGCTGGTATTGGCTGACATACCAAACGACCGATGGCGTCGGGCCGCTGTTTTTATCGCTTTGCATTTGGCGCGCTGTTTCCTTATTTGATGCGATCGCGGCGCCACCATTGAATGCGCCAAAGTGTGCGGGCGATGTGACGCTGCCGTCACCAGCATTAGCAGCTCTTGCCAGATTGCAACATTTGTTGTTGTTGTTGTTATTGCATTAGTCGGTTCACGGCTGCAGTGCCGCCGATTTTCGTGATAGAAATTTTCACCTCCAACTGCGAATTCAACGCTACATTTGTCAGCTCTGTTCCATGAACTTTAGTGCACGTTGTGCCTAACCGATTGTCGCTGCGGGGATTAATTTCAGCGTTGGTGAGTTTTTACAACGAAATTAAGTGATAATTGAAATGTGTGTGCCATGAAAAAGCGAAAAAAAATATTTTATTGGCGTATTTGTTGTTGTAAATGTATTAATGTATTCGCTTAATGTCAAAATGTGGTCATTACGATTTTGCTTAAATTGCTTGTAAGTTGCTCCTACAACGATATCGGTTGCAGCTTGAGTCTGTTTACATTTATTGGTGTCAGGTGTAGAGAAAAAAGCAATAAAAAAAATGCATTTTTCATATGGAAATTTATTTTTAACGCGTAACGTATGGTCACCCTAAACATACAAAAACATCAAAGAATGCAATTTTTCAAAATATGAATCTTTTGTGAATCAAAAAAATTACACTGTACAACACAAAAAAAATAACAAGGTTCTGACAACGGTTTCTGGTAGAGGGAACCAAAAAAAATATATACGTGTATCGGCGTTTTGAAAGTTTACGTCTGAATTTTTTTCTAGGGGGGTCAAAGTTCTCCCCTTTTTGCACATTCTTATGGTGAATCGGCATACGAAAACCATGTAACCTCACATTTTAGGTATATGATGTGTTCAGCAATTTGATGTAAAATACTACAATTCAATTTGACCCTTTTTTCTAAATTACCAAAAATGTCCTGTAAAACAGGACTTTTTAAGGACAAAATGTACTACGAAAATATTCGCCATAAAATTCTATTATAGGTCCCTGAATACACCAAAGCTCAGAAATTACCTTGAATGCCAGAATTAAGCCGAAACTGAAAATGTGTTTAAGTGTTTATTTCGTACTTATTCAAAATTGGTACTAAAATCTCCTACAAAACTTGATTTTTGAGGGTTAGTGTGTATGGGAAAATGTTGCAAAATAAGAATGTGCAAAAAGGGGAAAACTTTGACCCCCCTAAAAAAAAAATTCAGACTTAAACTTTCAAAACGCCGATACACTTATATATTTTTTCGTCCCCTCTACCAGAATCCGTTGTCAGAACCTTGTTATTTAAAAAAAAATTTGATTTTGTTGTGCAGTGTTATTTGTAGCAAAAGATATTTGAAAGATAATATGTGCTCAGTTTAAAGGTTAAAAGCCACAACTTACCAACCAGAGATCAAAACGTCAACACACAAAGGCAGCAAAAAGACTTGTAAAAATTGAATAATCAAAAGACCGCATAAAATATACCCTTTGATCAATCTTATAATTGGATAGTTGAATTGATCACATTAATCACATTGTCCGGTGTGTGGCACTGTCAGTCGATTTAATTTGACTGTTACGCAATCATTTCAAAACAATTTCCGCTCTTAATCACTTAGAGATAGTTTGTAAGTTTACAGCACTTATAAGACGAGTTAAATGAAAAATTGTTTGCAGCACTTTTGAGCTGAAATGATTTTTATCACAAATGTTTCTTATTTTATGTAGTTTGACAAAATGAGCTGTAACGATTTTTATCCCAAAATTGCTTCAGCTTAATTAAATTGGGTTCAAATAGGTTTTAAAACTATAGATGAGAGTTAAATTTTTTTAATTTCTATGACTAAGTGTAACGTCAACCATGATACAATAAAAAGAAAGTAATTCATTGTCAGCAAAGAAATAAATAATAAAAAATAAATCAACGTCTTATAGACGTTTTTATCACAAATGTTTGAGTTTAAATGATTTTTATCACAAAATGTCTTCAGCTTAATTAAAGTGAGTTCAAATAGGTATAAAATTATAGAAGACAGTTAAATAATTTTTAAATTGCTATGTCGAAGTGTAATGCCAACAATGCAACGGAAAAAAAACTCATTGTCAGTAAAAAAAATTAATAATAAAAAAATCAATTATAAGACGATTTTATCAGAAATGCTTGCAGCATTACATAAAACATTTATATTTACATCTACATAAAAAAATTTTTTTTGAGCTCAAAAGAAAAAAAGAAACAATTATAATTCAAAGTAAAATAATTTTACAAATTTATCGCATTTATATAGCAGAGTTTTTGTGTCCAAGTGAAATGTCCACACTGCTTGTTAGTAAAGAATTTAATTCTAAAAAAATCAACTAGTTTGTAAACTTTAATTCAACCACAACCGGTTCGGTGATATCCCCATTCAAGCATAAAGAAAAAGTGCAAACGTTTTTAAAATATTATTTAAATAATCGCTACTGACAATTCCAACATACGAAGACATTTATAAAATTTAGTATAAGCACTAAGATATGTTAGATAAGGCAAATTAAAGTTATTTTCCAGTTGTTATAATTTCAAAGAAATCTTTAAATATACTAGAAACTCTTACAATTAACATTAAATAATCATAACGCGACCACATTGTTTCGTACATACTCGTTTTAACTTTTAACTCTCTCTAACATTTGTCTCAAAAAAATGCAAATATTGCAACCAAAACCAAACCAGTTGTCATAAAGACAAAGTTTATGAACGCTTAAATCATGTCGCTTCCAATTTAATGACATTTATTATTACTTTAATTAAGACCAAAAAAAAACCGACACTTACTGCCTAATTAAAGCGCCGGAGCTAACGCTTTGCAAAATGTTTGACAATTTGTTGACGTGCCATTTGGAAGGGAAAAGAACTTTGAGACTTTTTCATACGCTACACTGGATTCTCAGAATATATAGTATTTTGTAATGGGTTTGTAATGACCAGAAAGAGTATGTTTTCAACATATAAAGCCGCCTCAAGCCCAGCATGAAGTGCACTGGGCTTCCAACGCAGAGGCCGTGGGTTCGATTTCTAAGTATTTGGCTTGGTAGTGCACTTTCCTTAATGTACAAGTTTTTCTCTTCAGCATTACTCAGTCCAATTCTTTACCTTTCGAAAAACTCGTTCACCGGTGATTTGTCTTAGCTGGTTCTTCCTCAGTCTGAGGTATTCTTCACTCCATTTGGAGTTATAACCTTTGATAAAGATTTTCGATTGCCTAAGACCCGAGGTGTTAGACCAGTGCCAAAGCCACATGGAATAATGATTCAGATCTTTAATGTCAAAACAAATAAGTAAGTAATCAAAAACAATAATTAAAGTGCACCGTGCGACAGCATTTTTCACACCGGGAAATAGAGACCCTTATAGTAATACTGCGTACTCAGTTTTTAATTTCTACATTCTTTGTCCTTTTTTTTATTTATTTATTTTTTTTTTAAAGGACTTCAAAATTTTGAAGAGGATCAAAAATAAAAAAAAATATAATAAATTCTTAACCTCGTTAGAATATGGTGTTATGTATATCAAATGAAAGAGGAAAGGCTCAAGAATTTAAATAAAATTAATTTTTTATCTATTCGTAAAAAAAGGATATGAAAAAGGTCCTTTGAAAATTGTAATCCCTTATATCCTTGAAAATTTACATAGCATTTTCTTGAAAAGTAAGTATGTCAAAACCCCAAATTTCCCTGATCACGTGTCAAAATTGCATTACTCTAACTTTATTAGTTCGTAAGTTATTAAGAAAAAAGCGGAAGTTGCAATTCTAATGAAGTACAAAAATTCTAATTTATTTGAAATCAATGAAGCGAAAATAATGAAATTTTGACACGTGATCAAGGTTTTAACATAATTACTTTTCAAAAAAATTCTGTATAAATTTTCAAGAATATAAAGGATTTAAATTTTCACAGGACCTTTTTATATTCTTTTTTTACAAATAGATAAAAAACAATTTTATTTAAATTCTTGAACCTTTCCTCTATCATTTGATATACATAACGCCATATTCTAACCAGGGTAAGTATTTTTTCTATTTTTTTTTTATTTTTTATCCCCTTCAAAATTTTTAAGTCCTTTTAAAAGGACAAAGGATGTAGAAATGAAAAACTGAGTACGCAGTATTACTATAATTGGTCTCTAGTTTCACGCACATATGGATTTTTCCCGGCGTGAAACATTTTTTTTATTTTTGTCGCACGGTGGCATACACAGGGGATTTCGGGGGTTCAAATCCCTCAAATACAAAAATTTCTCGTGTAAAATATGGTTGCGAATGGAATTGGGCTCAAAACTTGTACACGGAACACCCCCAATATAAAATCCTGTGTGCGGATTAAATTTCAAAGCAGTTCTCTCTACAATAATTGTATCATTCCTTCCTAAAAATTATCTATTAACTGACTTTATTCACCAAAATGCAATTTTTGAGCAGACAAAATAAACCTCACTACAGTGTACGGTGTAAAAATGTCTGCCAAATCAGACCTAAAACACTCTATTTTGCCATATTTTTAAGTATGTCGCCAATTTATAATTGATGAGTGTTTTGCCGCCATTTCAGTTTGACACGCTTACGAAACACTAAATATGTATCAAATATACAAAAACAAAAATAGTGATCGTCTAGAAGGTGTCGCGCGCAGCAATCAAGTTTTTGGCATTTGCATTTCACTCATTTTCAGTATTTTTATCGGCTCTAAAGTTATGTGACATTTCATTATAATTTCATTTCAAAGCAAGAATGCAATTTTTTGTCCAGTTTTGCCGCTATTTGTTCAGCCAATCAAAGAGCAACAACAAAGACCGGTTTTGTTAGTTTGCGGTAAAAATTTGCAATATTCAAACAATTAAAGATGCCAAGCGCCAGAAGCTTCAAAAGAAAACTTGTTTGAAACAAGTGCATTGCAATAACAACACAACACAGCACATCACACCACACCACAGAACATCACACCACACCACACCCACGCTCAATGCGTCGAGCAGGTTTTGTTATGTGACAATGCGAATTGCACATAAATACTTTTAGTTTGCTCTTAATACTTTTTAACTGTTATTCACTTCCGTTTCCGAAAAAATGCGAAATTCCGATTGAGTGTTGTCAAGCAGACAACACCACAAATGGGCGCAAACAGCGTTGACCTCAGCGCCAATCGGTGAGGAGAATTGTCTGCTTTGCGTCAACAAGAGCTGATACAATTCTCGTGGGCGACAGTTTTTCGGCACCCATAAACTGCGAAGGTGTGCTTACGTGCGACACGTCATGTGGATTTGTTGCGCACGCATTTTTTGCGTGCGTGTTGATAAAGTTAAACGCCGCAACAACAAAAACAGGCATTGTGGGACAAATATGGTTGGATGAGCGTTAAAACTACTCTTTCAGTTGGTTGGTTTAACTTTCGGCAACACTGTCTGGTGTTGACAGGAAGTGCTTATATGTGCATTACTAGAATTAATGTATCGTCGGCTGGTCTTTGAAATTTAATCTGTGAATGGGAACAAAAAAATATTTGTAATGAATTACGACTTAAGAGGTTGAATCAAGTGAACTGAAAGCTTTCTCAGCTCACAACTCTCAACTCTTAGATTTTAAGATATAGAATAAATTTACAGTATTATAAATTGTTAAATTTTTTTATATTATTTAATTTTTTATTTTTGATTTATTTTTATTCTTAATTTTTTTTATTATTTATGTTTTTTTTTTATTTTTAAAAGTTTTTCAATTCAGCATTGTTTTTTCGACTTGCTATAAAAAATTGTTATAAATTGCTACACATTGTTAGATTTTTTTATATTATTTTATTTTTTATTTTTGATTTATTTTTATTTTTAATTTTTTTTAATATTTATGTTTTTTTCTTTTTTATTTTAAAAATAATTTTTTTATTTTATTTAATAATATTATAGTATTATAAATTTCCAGAATCTCAGATAAATATATACATACATCAGGGAATGAATTCAGCTTTGCTTTTTCGACTTGCTAAAAAAAAGGTTTGAGAGTCAATAAGATAATACAACGTTGGAAATAGAATAAAGATTCAAGAGACAACTTTCTTAGATTTAAATAGGTCATAACTAGAAAAAATTTAAAAATATAATCGTTTATATGAAATGTCTGGATCTGTTATGGAAAGAAGGCTTAGATCAATGAGAAGAGGAAACAAGATATACATAAATGTACATATAACAGATAACTTTCTCAGATCTAACTAGTTTTGACTTGAATTTACTTGGGTACAATATTTCAAGTCAATAAGAAAATATAATTTTCTTTAAAAAAAAGATAATGATAAAAAGATAAAGATAAAAAACAGATAACTTTCTCACATCTGATTAGTTTTGACCACAATTTATTTTAGGTCGATATTTCAAGTCAATAAGAAAATATAATTTTCTTTGAAAATTGCTTCGGATCATAAGAGTCAGATGAACTTTTAGCAGACAGATTCTCAAACTATTTCATAGAATATTTTATTATTATATATTATTTCAACAGATAACTTTCTAAGATTTAACTAGTTCATAAAAAAATAGAAATATAGAATAGAATAGCTTACAGAAAATTTCTGGATCGGTTATGGGAAAAAACACTTGGTACAACGAGAGGAGAAAACAAGATATATATTTCTTAGAGATTAAATCCATATATGTCCATACAACAGATAACTTTCTCAGATCTGACTAAAAGATAGAAGTCATTTAAGTACAATATTTCAATTGAATCAGAAAATAAATGTTTCTTTATAAATTATTAATAAACTTTTAGAAGACATGTTGCATGCAGTTTGAATAGATTAATAGAATAGATTATATTATTGTTTAATATCTCAAGCCGCCATAAAAAAGTTTTTAAGGGTCAATAAGAAGATACAATATTGAAAATAGAACACAATTTTAATAGATAAGTTTCTCAGTTCCAATTAGTTAATGAATCATGCATAATATTTAGACGCATTATGAAGAGTTTTAATAATAAGAAGAAGAGCGTCAATAAGAAGAGACACACATTTTTTCATATTAACAGATAAGTAGTAGAATCAAATTCCAAACGATAACTTACTCAGATATAATTGATTCATGGAATGAATCAGAGAATTGTAGGGTAAAATATTTATTAGATAATACTTACACAAAAGGCTTTGGAGTTTGGAAGAATTTCAAACAAAAAGTCTTCACAAACCGAATGAATTATAGCAATGAATTTAGAATATCTCTGACCAGTGTTTAAATGCATTCATGTCCAACCTAAAAAAAACTATTAAAATGCTTTAAAAAAACACATTAATATAAATTCTGATGTTCTCAAACCGAATGAATTTAAGCAATGAATTTAGAATATCTTTGACCAGGGTTTAGATGCATTCATGTCAAACCTCAAAGGGAACTAGGAAAATTTTTCTTTGAATACTAAACTTATTAGTTTTAATGCCTCAAAAGAAAACTAGGAAAATTTTACTTTGAATACTAAACCTATGAGTTTTAAAAGAAAAACACATTCATATCTTCATTCCAATCTTCACAAATCAAATGAATTTTCGCAAAGATTTAAGAATATCTCTGACCAGTGTTTAAATGCATTCAGGTCGAACCTCAAAAAAACAAAAACTATTAAAATTTTACTTTGAATACTATAACCTATAAGTTGAAAAAAGAAAAACACATTCATCTTCATTCTAATGTTGGGTCGAATAGTTACTGAAAGAAGTAAGCAATCGGTTTCAGAAACGAATCGAATCGAAAGTATTGGTTTTGAAAACTGAAAAGTGCTCACAGAGCAAAAACAAATAGTTAGAATCAGGTATTATGGTATGGAAATTTTGAAGTATTGAGTATTTTTGGATAGGTATAGATTTTTTTTAGATTTTTAGAACGAAATTTTCCATTGTCGAGTTAATTGTCAGAAAAAGTTGGCCATCACTAAACAAGAATCTATACAACCTACTTTACAACTACTCAATCAAGCACCTAAATTTATTGGCACTATAACTTCTGTTCCTATCAAACTAGAGTTGTCATACGACGACTTTTGTCATGGTTGTTGTTACGAAGAATCTTGAAAAAAAGACAAAGAAAGAGATGACAATGAAACGCTAATAATTTTAAGCTGTCTGTTTCTTGCTAACCTTACTGAGCTTTTTCACTCTACTGTCCATCTAGAACAGTGATGACCATTCTGCTACTCGCGATTGTGTTAGAAATATGTAAGAAATTACATTAAAATCCAAGTACAGTGGTGTCTGGATATAGTGAACTAATTATTGTAAGGCCTGTTCACTGTATTGAGGTGGTTCACTATATCAAGGTTAACATTTTTGGTCAAAAACTCGTTTTATTTGCTCAAAATTCAATTTTTGTTTTTTGCTTGAAAACTTTTTTCTACATTTAGAGGCTCGATGTGAAAATTTGGGTGTTCACTATATCGAGGTGTTCACTATATAGGGGGTTCACTATACCCAGACACGACTGTATTTTGTTAATTCTTCTAAGGCAACATGAACTGAGTCCCAGAGGTATGAAAAATTTCTGTAATCATGATAAAAATAGAACGTTATATTAAAATTTTTTTTTTCGATTTCAAATTTTTTTTATTTTAAACAATCGTAACAACAAAACTAGGCACATAACGTTCTATTTTTATCATGATTACAGAAATTTTTCATACCTCTGGGACTCAGTTCATGTTGCCTTAGAAGAATTAAAATATTGAATATTTATAGAACTCAAATTAAATCTTCAATAAGGAAACATTTGTTTATTCACTAAATCATTGAATTCGCTTAATGAATTTTTGCACAACGCACCTCAGCTCGCACCTACGCCGCAATAAAATGAAAAGCCACAAATGTGTGCCGCCTGCGCAGATTTGTGCAAAGCAAAAACATTGCGGTTTTTGTTTTTTTTTTTGCAAAAAATCTAATCAAAATTTTAACAAACAACAAGAATTCATAGAACGGTCAGCATAGTTAATTAAGGCCATATGGCTATCGTGAAAAAGGCAACAACAGCCGGTTAGTGTGGCAGCTGTTGCGTCTGCCTGCTGTCTCACATTCGCCAGCCGGTCAAATAAAACGCTCTGATTTGTTTGATCGTCTCGTTTGCCTTGTCTTCCTTTATTGCGTTGCGCGTTTGCTGCAATGCGATGTGACTTTTCACGCTCGATTGAAGACGCACACGCATCGCCAATTTAAGCCACACATCACTTGCAATAAATATGCGAATTCAATGCCGGCTACAGTTGTTGTTCGAGTTGCAATGGACGGCCCACGGGGCGTATGAATTGCATTCAAAGTGCACAAAGTGCCATGGAAGGCAATGTTGGCTGTGCGTCTTCGATTGCTGTCACTGTCTGAAGGTCAAATACAGCTGGCAACCAAACAAAACTTAACTACAAATGCCAGCAGAAATCGCTAATTGTTGTTATTGTTGCTCTCGTTGCTTTAGTCTTTCTGTTCGCTGTGATTAATGACGTTCGATTTTTGGAATTTTTCATATATTTCGTTATGAATAGGCAAAGTTTATCAGCATTTTCCCACACTCCAATAACCAACTGCGCAGCGTCTAATGCACACAACAACAACAATAACAACAACACAAACAACACAGCCAAACCACTGCAATATCGTTGGTGACGTTGCGTGTGTTTGGCTTAACACATTTTAGACGCTTGCCACTTTTGATCATACTGCCACCCGCTGTTATTATTTATATTTTATTTAATTTGTATTAATTTGCTTAACATCTCGCAGTTTTGTGTGTTTTTGTTTTGCGCCTTTTTTTTTTTGCTTTTGTTGCCTCTGCTCGATGGTTAATTACGACATGAGATTTTTCAGCAGTGTTGACCTTGAAAATTCTACACACACAAAACAACAACAAAAATACCCATGCGAGTAGATAATTTCATAATACATAGTTGCCATGGGTTAATGAATTCGAGTTGAAGTGGTCAGCAGAGGCAAATTAACGTAGAGAAGAGAATTTGTAAACAGCAACAACAAGTGTCTTTCGCTTTTACTTTCTGTTGACTGATTGCGTGGTAAGTGAGTTGGGGAGTGAGTTGGCAAGTTTGGCGTTCTCAGTGGTATAATTAGTGCATTGTGTGGCGGGGTCACGTGACTTCAAATGCGGTTCGGCTTAAACTGACTGAAGACTTAGGCGAGTGTTGTAATTAGCTGACATTTTAATGCAGCATCGAGTTAAACTGAACAATTAAGATGCCCTTTGGCGAAATTGCTGCTAGCCATCTTGAAGACTTATCACAGAAGCGTCAATCTTTATGACCTTACAATGCTAATGTGTGGTGCATTTGATTAGCTGAATTGTCATCTGTTGAATATTTTGATGAATGAGAAAATTTTTAAATTTTTTTTATTGCCTTTTATATGCAAATGTCAGTCACAGTTGACCTTTAATTTAATTTAACTTTAATTTAACATTTTTAAGCAGTTATTAAGCAATTTTAGTGGGGTTACAGTTTCACTTTAATAACAAATTTGAAAAGCTTTTAAGTTTATTATTTAATTGCAACACACAAAAAAAGCATTGCATACATGAAAAGTTACTAGAGCGGCGTTATTTTCATCTGGCAGATGAAAAACCCAACTAATTGTTGGTAGATGAAAAAAAATGATGAAAAGCGACGCCTGTAAGGGGAAGCGAGCATTAGCAAGCAACGCACCGAACCGATCAAAGTGAGTTCCCTAACCGTCCTGCTGTCACCTCCTCTATACAACAGATGGCGCTATGAGCAGCGGTAGTTCAGAGGCATCGTTCTTAAGCGGCGATAGATGGCAGCCCCATCACTTAGGACTACCTGCGGAAGGCCAATCACCTACCCTGGCAAAAAAAACACCAACGATTAAGGTAACCAACAAAAAGCAATATCTTGTAAAGGCCCTATGATCCCGAGAGGAGTGAACAAGGAGAACAAAAATGGATGAAAAGCAAATTGTGTTTCAATTCAATGTCCATTCATTTTGTATGGCTCTTCCCTTTCTAAATTGTCGACACACAATTTACTAGTAAATAATATCCTCTCTTCACTGGTAAAACTTGTTTTCTATAAAACGGTTTCTTTCCCCAGTTTTTTAGGTAGAAGTATTAGCCAGATGGACGTTTACCCATTCAAATATCACTGCAATTTCTATAGGTTAGAAAATGCAAAAGAGGCCAAACAACCTGATGAGATTTAAATATTAAACTCTAATGAGAGAAACGTCAATCTTATCAACACTTTGTTATTTAAGTAATTTGGAGTTTTTGGAGTAAATAAATCTCCAAATTCAAGAAATTCATGCAGAAATTTATTACATACTTACTTTCTTTGTTTCTCTCTTAAAACCCCACCTCACTTTCCTCTATTACATTTTTCTTCTGGAGCCTTAAATACAATGGGCTACCTGAGTGCTTGAGAAATTGAACTTTCTAGGTTTACTCTCTCGGCTCCCCTCATATTCATCTATCCATACAAAAAGAATCTGTTACAATCTAAAGATTTCCTTATGAAGGGACGAATGAATGTTTTTGCCTATCAGTTACTTTCTTTCCTTTTCTTTTATAACCCCACCTCATTTTTCTCTATCACAATTTTCTTCTTGAGTCTTTAGCACAATGGGCTCTCTAGCCTGACTGCTTGAAAAATTTTTCTGTTTAGGATTCACTTTCTTGGCTCCCCTCATATCCATCCATCCATACAAACAAATCTGTTGCAATCTAAAAATCTTCTTATGAAGGGACAAACGAATGTTTGTGCCGAACAAACCAAATGAGAAGACAATGAGAAGAAAGATCATTGGTATAGCTCGACGATACAACAACCAGCAGTTTTTTCTAACTCAGGCATGTTGATTGAATAATTCTAAGGTTTCGAAGTTCAGAAGATGACAACAAAGAAGCAACAAATGGTTAAATGGTTATGTTTATAGTATAATTCTGAGGTGTGAAGGTTAGACGACGACAACCAAGAAGCCACGGCAAGCGATAGTTTTAAAATGTTTTGTTGCATTTTTTTTTTAATTAATTTATATGTTAATTTGGATTGCCATAGTGTGTAAGAATTACATGTTCATAGAGAGAATTATATGTTGATAGAATAATTTTGAGGTTTGAAGTTCAGAAGACGATAACTTGTTATCAACTTGTGGCATGCAAAAGAAGTGATTCTTAAATGCCGATGCTTTTTGTAATTAAATAAATAAATAAATTAATTAATAAATAAGAAACAACTGCAACTGAAATGGGTGGATCTAACCACCACAAGAAGATGAAATAAGAAAAATAATAAAATCAGAGGAGTTAGAGTCAGTCAGAGAGTCTGTCAAAAGCCTCGTTCTGAAATTCTCTATAAGGCAGAAAAACATACCAGACAAACTCTTTGAACTTATGCATGAAGTCGAACAACTTTGCGATTTTATTCACTTTTTTATTCCTAAAATTGTTCAGGAACCTTAACCTCAAAGTACTAAGTCTGAATTTTTTGAGTCTGAAAACATTGTATTGTTCCCACTTGCTTCCTATTTTTATCGAGGAAGATCTTAAAATACACTGAATTTGAGAACCAAATTATTATGATAGGCAAAATCAATTAGTTTTGACAGCAGGAATGTCAAAAAAGTCATTAAGACTTTGACAGCAAATTCTTTCAGTCAGATTCAAAAGATTTTAAGATAAACATTTAATATTTGTTGTAGTCGAAGTAATTTCATTGTAAATTTAGAAACATAGAATGAAAATGATGGGCAATAGACCATTACTTCTTTACTTGTCGGCTCGAATATTAAAAACAAAAAAACACAGTTGAAAATATACTTCCGGCTTTTAGTGCATAAAGAAAAAAATCGCATATTTTTTCCCATAAGAATTAGGCTGTACTCTCTTGACAGTTTCACATAATTAATGGTATTAGTTCGTATTGAATAAATGTATCATAGAACCAAACCTGTCAAACCTGTGTCAGCAAATCAGCGCAACACATTTCATAACAAATTTATTTCAAGTCATAAATTTCCATCATAATTATTGTAAACGAAACCAAATTCTTATAAAAAAAAATAAACTAAAATTTCAATAATCTATATTAAAAAACTAAAATAAAAAATAAACTAAGATGAAATGAAACCAATTTAAATAAATCACATTAAAGCCGGTTTTTTGTTTTGATTAATTTAAATGAAGCATGAAATTGCAAATACAGTTTGACTGAAAACTATTCACACCTTGCTTAAATTTTTCAATGTTAAAATTTTTGTATTGTATATAATTGATTTATTTTGTGTTTAAGAGTTTTCAAAATTTCAGACAAATGGTTTTTTAATTAAACATTATTTACGGAACTCAAATATTCAATTCTCTATTAGTGACTTAAAGGGAAAATGTTTTCAAAAATGCTTGCTTGAAGCCAACTTATTTGGTGAATGAAAATATTGAAACAACGGTCAAAGGCGTGGCACACATTTTATTTTATTTTTTTATTTTATTTTATTTAATTTTATTTTATTCTATTTGATTTGATTTGATTTTATTTTATTTTATTTTATTTTATTTTATTTTATTTTATTTTATTTTATTTTATTTTATTTTATTTTATTTTATTTTATTTTATTGTATTTTATTTGATTTGATTTGATTTGATTTGATTTGATTTGATTTGATTTGATTTGATTTGATTTGATTTGATTTGATTTGATTTGATTTGATTTGATTTGATTTGATTTGATTTGATTTGATTTGATTTGATTTGATTTGATTTGATTTGATTTGATTTGATTTGATTTGATTTGATTTGATTTGATTTGATTTGATTTGATTTGATTTGATTTGATTTGATTTGATTTGATTTGATTTGATTTGATTTGATTTGATTTGATTTGATTTGATTTGATTTGATTTGATTTGATTTGATTTGATTTGATTTGATTTGATTTGATTTGATTTGATTTGATTTGATTTGATTTGATTTGATTTGATTTGATTTGATTTGATTTGATTTGATTTGATTTGATTTGATTTGATTTGATTTGATTTGATTTGATTTGATTTGATTTGATTTGATTTGATTTGATTTGATTTGATTTGATTTGATTTGATTTGATTTGATTTGATTTGATTTGATTGGATTTGATTTGATTTGATTTTATTTTATTTTATTTTATTTTGTTTTATTTTATTTTGTTTATTATTTTATTTTTTATTATTTAATTTCATGTTTTAAGGGAGTTCTGTACACAACTTTGAGGCCCAATACCATTTGAATCATATTTGCCACCCAAAATATTGTTCCACTTTCTTTCATATAAAAGAGATTTGAACCACCTTTGCGTTCGCTACTAGTCACAAAAATACTTATTTCAAATACTTCACATCCAACCCTTACCTACAATTCGTTAAAACATCGTCTTCTTGATTTTCGGTCGTTGAAAGATCAAAGCAGAAAACATACTTAGAGAGATCTTCCAAGATTTAAAGTCTTAAGAAATATTGTTGAATTTTTTTAATTTTAACATTATTATTTTGTAATATTCCAGTTTATAGATGGTCTGTTAAAAAATTTATTTTTTTGTTTGACTGAATTATAAATAAATAAATTTATTAAATTCTGAAGAAATTTGACATATGGTGCGAATAATTTCTTAATAAAGTGTTGGACTGAATGTTAAAAAAGCTGTTAAACAATCGTGCGAGCTGTTTTAACGATTCACCTCATTATTTCACATTTAACTTTCGATTTCAATCAACGCTGGCGTCTAATAAGCCACAAACAAATAAAAGTAAAACGAAATTGCCTGCTGTCGCCATAAACATGGTCAGATGGTTGTTGTTGTTGGTATGTTAATGATAGGCAAATGATTTCCTTATGACTTGTTTTATGACGAGGATTAACATGATTCGGTTCCCAAGAGAACCAAATATTCTTAATTTGAAATTCTACCACTTTCACCATTCAGTTGGTTTGAAATTAAAATTTTGTTCAAAATTTTATAATAATTATAAAACCAATTAAAATTCCAAGACTAGACTAGTGGCTTTCAATAAAAGTTAAAGTTGAATTTTGTGCTTTAATGAAATTTTTTTAGTAGAAAATAAAAAACGACGTGCTAATTTGAATTATGAAATATAAAAAACTTCAACTAGAAACAACAATAGCCAAGTTTATTGATTGCCAGCGGACATATATTTAATGCTTGCGTAAACATTTTCATGCTACACGTAAACATTTATGATTACTTAAAACTTGTACACTGTGCGTTTAATGATGCGCCAATTATTCGATTATTATTTTTTTCATTCAATATTCAACATAAAAACGCAATGAAATCAATTGGCAAAATTATTTGGCATGCCATTTCACGCTTCAACTATCGGCTCGACTCTTTTGACCGGATCTACAAAAGCACATGAAATCGCATTGTTGGCGTTCGTCGTGCAACTTGTAATCATTTAAGCTATCAATCAAAGGTGTAAATTACCACACTGCCAACGTTATGTGATGCGATTTATTACGGGCAATGTTGAGGCTGCTGCTGCTGGTCAAAACCTCATTTGACTATTGTTCGATAATGGTTAATTAAAAATTTTTTAAGCGGCTTTTCTATGACAGCAGCAAGTAAAAGTGAATTGCATAAGAGATTTTTGTTTCTTTGTGATGAAAGATGGTGAAAAATTTGTTGTTATATAATTGAATTGGTGGAGGAGTGTACGAGCTGTTTAAGGCTTTTTTTAGTTGGACTAACGGAGGAAAATGAAACAGTCAACTCAATCAATGAAAATCAAGTTTACTAAATACACTACCATTCTTTAATTGAATGGCTACCGAATGTACTCGATCTGTTCATAAATCTAAGCAGAACTTAAATTTCAAAGAAGCCAAAGTTAAAGCCACTTTATTTATTAATTTGAAATACTTTGCATTTGACTTTAGAAAAGACACCAAAATATCTAGAAAATGTTCAACCAAACTACTTTCTTTCTTTCTTCTTAAAACCGCACCTCACTTTTCTCTATCACCCTTTTCTTTCTAAAACTTAAGTGGAGCCTGAGTGCTTGAGTAATTTGACCTTCTAGAGTTCATTCTCTAGGCTCTCCTGATATCCATGTATCCATCAATATTGCCTTTCCTAGCAAAATGCTAGATTACACTCGATGTTAGCACTGGGTCAGCTCTCTACTCCGAAAGACTTCAAGTCCAGAGATCATAAGGGGAACCAATCCTAAGCAACCTTTCTAAAACCACAATTCTGATAAGGAACAGACATTTTCCAACCAAGCGGTTAACAAGTTTTGTCAACAAAAGAAGTGTCTATAGTTGAAGCTTAGACTAGTTTATGTTATAAAATTTTATGATAGTGAAATTTAGATTTCGTTCAAGCCGCACAAGTCTGCTGTTTTAGTACCACAAACTCAGTGAACCTTGGCCAAATAAATCCACATTGTTTTCTTCAGGAACTGCTGGATTCAGCAGAGTTTTACTTCTAACAGTTTGCTAAATTTTTTAAGGAAGGTCTCAGATCCAAAAAATTTAAAGCCCGAAGATCATACATACCAACAAACCCAAGCAGCCTTTATAAAACTGCCAAACTTATAAAGAACAGATATTTTTCAACAAAGCAGTTCATAGGCTTTGTCAACAGACAAGCTTTTGTAAAGAAGAATCACGAGACGAAATCTCTACGGTTGAAGGTTAGGTTAGATTAGATTATTGTGGCAATGAAATTCAGATTTCATGTAAGTAGCACAACTGTGTCGTTTCGGTACTAGAAACTTAGTGACCTGTGGCCAATTAAATTCACTTTGTTTTGTTTAAGAACTGCAGTGTTCTGCAGAGTTCAACTTCTATAAAGCAGGGACAGGAAATAACAGTTATTTATGAAAACTATAATTGAAAATTTTACTATGAAGGAAAAATCATGCAAATAAATGAAATATACCAATACATTTCTTTTCGCACGGAGAATCAAACTTGGCAATAAACTTTTTTTGTAATTTTTACGGAAAAATTAAAAAATAAGAATTATTTTTTATTTATATTTTAAAAATCCTTAAATAACAATTATTTTTGATTTTTTTCATATTAGTCCACAAATAACAGTTTTATTTCGATTTTTATTTTAGTTGTGCTACGATAACAATTATTGGTGACTTTTATTTTTTAAGTCACCAATAAAAATCATTCAGTGACTTTTATTTATAAAAGTCATCAATAAAAATCAGTCAGTGACTTTTATTTTTTAAGTCGCAATATAAAAGTAATTTTTATTAATGCATGCAAAAGTTATGATTCTTCCAGAAAATAGAATTGTCAAGACAGGTCTTGTTAAGCCGATCAAGAATGAAAATTAGTGCAATTAATGAAAATTACTTTTATATTGCGATTTAAAAAATAAAAGTCACTGAATGATTTTTATTGATGACTTAAAAAACAAAATTCACTGACTGATTTTTATTGATGACTTAAAAAATAAAAGTCATTGAATGATTTTTATTGATGACTTTTATAAATAAAAGTCACTGAATGATTTTTATTGATACTTTTATAAATAAAAGTCACTGAATGATCTTTATTGATGACTTTTTTAACTAGAAGTCACGAATAATTGTTATCATAGGACAACTAAAATAAAAATCGAAACAAATTGTTATTTGTGGACTAATAAGAAATAAATCAAAAATAATTGTTATTATAGGATTTTTAAAATATAAATAAAAAATAACATTTATTTGTTGAGTCATGAAATAAAAGTAAAAAAATAACTCTTAAACATTGATTTTTATAATAAAACTAAATAATAAAGTATGAAGTTGGTTTTTTTTTGTTGTAAGAAGGTCATAGAGCCTCAATAAATTCAAGCAATACTCCCAGATTATCTCTCTTAGGGCTCACAGTGAAATATGTACTTGGTAGACAAATTGAGAGAAGCTCCATTTCTAGTCAGACCAGTAGCGGCTTAAGAGGGGGGGCGGAGGGGCGGACCGCCCCGGGCCCCGGGCTGCGGGGGGCCCCCGAGAGAAGCTTGTAACTATATAAAAATTTCAAGTTTTTCAAAACTGAAACTTGTAAAAAACTATTTGCGCTCCACAATGGTTGATGAAAGACTAAGTCGTTTGTCACTTTTATCAATTGAAAGAGACACAGTATCGACAATTGACTTTGAAATGGCAATAACAAATTCAGTTCAATAAAAGCAAGAACAATAACAATTGTTTGCAAATTTTCAAAAAATTTTCCCTCGAAGATTGCATTTTTTAACTTAAAATTTTGTGCAAAATATGCAAATACAAAATTCTAAGTTAAAAATTAAATATCGCAATCTTAGAGTTTGCTTGTAAACTTGTGTAAATTACACAATTACTTAACCTCATTAAACTTTGTAGAAGTCGAACAAATTTACAGTTATTATTATTATTATTATAATTATTGGTTGGATAAAAACACATGTCCCGGAAATCCGGTTTTCGAAGGCAATTCTATGCTCCTTGTAAGTAAGCTAAATATGGGCTTCTTACATGCTGTTATGTAGGGGAAATATGTTTTTTCAGGACTTTTTTTATAAAGTCACTGCTACTGGGTTTTATAAAATATTTCTGTACATTTCTGAAGATTTCTACTCGACACGAAAAATATACCTAAAAATAAAAGTGTTTTCTAGGGGGGGGTTTGTGTAACTTTCTTGAGAACTTGAAATAGAATAAAATTTAGATGTATGAATCTACAGACTGAAATCCAAACCATGTATGTTTTCCATACCTGACAAATTTTGGTCCTGAAAGTTCAAAATAGAAAATTTAGTTAAAAGACAATTTCCCTCTTTCATTTGATACCCATACCTTCATCATTAAACTATCGCATATATTTAATATTGAAATGTGTATCTCCTTAAAATGTTAAAGTCCTTTAAAAAGGGTCAGAGAATTCAATACTGACTATGCCAGAATACTAGAAATTATCTCTAGTTTCGCGTCTATATCAAAATTTGGATGGGTCTCGGCAAAAAAAAAAATTTTTTCGCACGGTGTAATAAATGTAAAGTTGGTGTTTTCACTCACTGCATCATAACTTTATCATTTTTCTTTCAATTCTATTGATGTTAGGCTTAATATTTGATAAAATAGTATATATTTCATTTTAGATTTTAAAACCAGAGAAGATAATTTATTTTTTCTTTAAAAGAATATTCGAAAATTTATGATTTTTTAAATTTGTCGAAAAATTCACATTGTTACAACTTTCACCGTCAGTAACTTCCCAAATCTCATCTGATTTGGACAATCTATATATCACTAAAAAGCCACTAAGGTATTATCTTCTGAACGACGGACAGCTCGTGTTAATCGGATAATTCTTTTAGGAGATATGTGCTCATAGCTGAAACAACAGGAAAAACATCGTTTTTCGAAGATTTTTCGAAAACGCTTCTTCAAAAATTTTTTGGTTTTCAGTTTCGTGTTCAGCGGCCAAAGTTAGTCTAGAAAAAACTTTTATTTTTAGGTGCACGCGATTGGCCCATTTTTTGTCGACAATCGAATCCTCCTCCTCGGGTAGCTTAAAAAAATGGCCAGATCGTAGTAACGAAGCAAGATTTTCTGTTTTTTTTCGAGATTTAAGATGGCATTTGGAAATGACGAATTTGCTCCCCCAAAAGTTTTCCTAATTCACGAAAGTTTTATCCATTTTTCATTTTTTTCTCTGGGATTCTATTGCTTTCTATAAAATTTCAAGCATATATACGTTTAAAAATAATTTGTCTCGTCGTTTAAAAATAAAAGTCCGTTTACTGTTCAATGGAATACAAATTTTCAAAAAAAAAGCCAAAAGCATAACCGGAAATTCCCCTTATTAGTTTTGTATGCAAACTTATGCTGCACCGTTTTATGGGGCCCCCTCAGCCGTCGCCGCCCCGGGCCCCCGAGCACCTTAAGCCGCCACTGAGTCAGACCCAGTTTTAGGCTTTGTGCCCAGAAACCCAGACAAAAGATATAAAGAGGTTGTCTGCCAATGCATTCAGACTCTTTCTACACTCATTTACTAATACTTATACAATTCTTCAAGTGTGGCTTGATGGCCAAAAAGAATAGCTACTGATTTCTTACTACAGTTGCAGCAGTCCGGAACTGTCGGAGTAAGCCACCACTGCTTTCTTTTCGAACACTGAAATGTTAATGAAAATCAGTGGCTTTCAAATTAGCCAAAAAAAAGTAATGAAATATATAAAATAGTAAAATGTATAATGAATAGTTTAGAGCAGCGATTACCATATAAGGCAACGTCATCACTGGTTTAGCGATACAGAAATCCCAGTGTAGCATTGATAGGCAAATATAGTTTTACATAGTTAAATTGAATGAACTTTTCATTAATTAAGATTTTCATATTTATACATATACCATAAAATTTTTTTTCAATAAAACTGTCAACACCCCGAATATAAATAACATTTATTTGTTTAAAAATAACATTTTTTTATTTATTGTATAAATGCAAATATAGTCGAGACAATGTATAAAGTGTTGGACACTTCATCAACACCTTCGACATCAACAAAAATACCAATCTTTTGTAATATTTATTTTAGGCAAACATTTCATAATGCAAGAATTTTTTAAGTACCTCATTAAGCAAAAACTGCGTGTTGCGTGTCTTTTGTTATATTTGCACCATAAAAAAATCATTGCCGCTGGGTATACAACGTAGCCATTCAATGTGTAAAGGCGCCAAAGAAAAAGCTTGTTTTTGTAAGATGCCAAAGAAATAATCTTAAAAAAAAATATAAAAACAAAGGCGAAAATTTGCTGTTTGTAAGTTGCCAAACTTCGTTCGCAGATTGTGCAAAATTGTGTAATAAAGCAGAAATAACTTTTCATTATTGAAACTTGAGTAGCAAAACATTGTTGAGTGTGCAGTTGTCATTTCAACATTCAAAATATTTCGATTGTGTTTGGCTTTTTTTTACTAATTTTGTTGATATGTTTTGACAAATTTTCTTAGCTCATCAAGCAACAACAATCGTTGACATGGCCAACGAGCCATGAAAAAAGCGGCTTTATTACCAAATTATGACAATTTGGTATGCGAAGGAAATTGAGGCATTAAAATTTGATGATTAGTGGCAATTCGGATTAGTTTGGCTACGCGACAACTCGTTGAGGCCATTTTCACACTGAAGCGGGCGACTTCAAAAAAGTTTCTGTTATTATTATATAATTATTATAATTTTATGTTTATTATGAATAACACCTACAGCTGCAAAGACATTTTTCTATGACTTGAACAAAACCTTTAATAATTTTAATTCTCATCATTAATGCTTTGCCCTTTTGAACCGCAGCCACAGTCCAATGAGCCAAACAAACACGTGAATCAAAACGCTCAACGCATAGAACACTACGAACAACAACAACAAGACGCAACAACATTATCGACCGTCGCATCAGCAACGTTGTTGTGCGCTTCGTGTGCTGCGTTGCCGCCTTCGCTGCTACTGCAGCGACTTGATCCGCCCAATGCAGTCATTGTTGTTGTGGCTACTGCTTGGATATTAAATTTGATTGCTTATTTTATAAATTCAGGCAATAATTTGTTTAGCTAAAATTCGCCGTACGCAGTTTGCTCACAGACCGCAAAAGTTGTGGCTGCGCATCGAACATTGACAACTTTTGGCACGCGTTGCTTTCGTCTCCCTACGCTTTAAACTTTACGCTCAGCCGCTAAAGCGTTTATCTCTAGAAATCTGCAGAAAACCTTTGGGCGCAGCTGGAAATTATATTCAGCATTGAGGCACTTGGCTGATGGGTTTAAATTTGTTGTTGTTTATTAAAAAAGCGGCACACCCAAATAGCACTTTTGGCACTTTTGGCACTTGCACTTCATTTTCTGATGTCCTTTTAAGAGGGACTTGAATATTTTAAGTACATACACAGTTCGTAGAATTTATTTCAATATTTGCGATAATGCAATGTTGAACATATGGGTATCAAATTAAAGGCGAAAACTGTAGCCTTTTGACTAAAATTTCTATTTTGAACTCTTAGGGCCAAAACATATCAGTAGGGACCTTTCCAATATGTATCTATCGATATTCTTGAAGATTTTTATCGAATCCTTTTGAGAAAAATACGTGTTTTGGATTTTAGTTTGTAGTATCATACCTCAGCAGTTTCATGTCTATATCATCATTTGGATGGGTCAAAATTACTTTGGATGTTATAATTCCTGAGTGGCTCTTTGATAAAATGAGCTCCAAGCTCGATGAAGGTTAGACCCCATAATAGTTATTCATTTATTTATTTATAATTCAGTCAAACAAAAAATAAATTTGAACAGACCATCAAAATAATAAAGTTAAAATTTGAAAAATTCAACAATAATTCTTAAGACTTTAAGTCTTGGAAGAGAGATCTAAGTGTGGAATGCGATTAAGTTCCGAGAGCGTCCTAGCAAGAGGAGCACCATCTGCGTCTATCCAGGAATTTATTGCGAGTAAAAAGAAATAGCGATGATAGACAGATGCGCAGGTCTGAGTACTTTTTCAGCATAGAGTGAAAATATTGTAAGTGAAAGTGAAAGTGAATAATGTAAATGGCGGACAAAAGTTTTTTGCTTATTTTCTACTGAAATATTCAGTAACATAAGAAATCTTTCACTTTTACAATATAAAATTATGCTTATTTAATTATTATATTTATTAAAAAGTAATCATATATTTTATACACTAAAAATTGCACTAAAAATCTGACTCAATAAAAATGCCTCAAATATCAAATGATTGCTGTCAAACACCTTCAACTATTAAACTACGTCAACGACACTGACTGTCAATTCAATTGCTCGTGTGTACTATTAGCTTCATATTACAACAATTACAGCAACACGACAACGACCCAAACTAGAATTAAGGTGCCCAGAGACAAATGACTGCCAAGCCCAAAAGCACAGTGTTGGTTGTAACTTTAAAAAATTTAAGCTGAAAGCTGTTGCAATTCCTTTCCACCTTCAGTTGCACAAGTCATACTGTCATACAGTCATTATGGCGATACAACAACAATCTTGCACTGCACAAATTTGTCGTCAAATGTTCTAAATTCAACAAAGCGGCTATAAACAAATAAAGATTAAACGACGATCATAAAGTGCACAAATGCCGCCTGTCACTTGGCGTGATGCGACATTCAAAAAAGTTAAATATGAGGAGACGCCGAATATTCACCTTGAGGTCTCTGGCGTTTGGCAAGTTGGAACTGCAATTCGATAACTGGAAAAGCTGGTGCTGGCTTGTGATATTAATGTGGAAACTATATGAATTCATACAGGGTGTCACTGCTTGTATCATGATATGAAAAGTTGAGATGGCCCACCGTAAAAAGCATTAATCTTCTTTGAGTTTTTCAAAAAACATAATTTAAACACCCTGTATTGCGTCTAGTCAAGCATAAAGTCGTGTTGTAGTTTTGTGTTTGGGCATTTCATTTGTTATTGTCATATTTTTGATACTTTCAACCGCTCACCGTTGGCAATTCCGCTCCTATCTGCTCACGAAAATCTTTCCGACACATTGACAACTACCGGCAGGCACACCAACAAAAACAAAACAAAAAAACAACTACCCAAAGCAATCAGACATTTGTTGCTTTCCGTCGCCAACAACAGAGTTTAGAATCTACAGATTCATTATAATGACATGAGAATGTGGATTCGACAAAAGGCAGTGACGTTGTTGAAATTTGAGCAAATTGTTTGCTACACTGTGCCGGCCCGATTTGAGTCGCTGATAGCATTAATTGCGTTATAAAATATTTTTTTTTAAGTCTTCACATACAGCACTAAAAAATATTGAAATCATAAAACTGCTGCAATTGTCGATTGGCACAGCTGATAATCTTTTGACACGAGGTGTCAAAAAAAAACAGTGCTTAAAAAATATTTTCAAATACTAAAAATAGAAAAACAAAACAAATCAAATAATCAAAACAGTGATTTACCACTTTAATGTTTTCATAATAACGTATTAACTGCTCGTTTTGATTTCAACTCAAGTGGTGACTCAATCAACTTAATCAACTCAAGTGTTAAATTTTGTTATTGCAACTCTTGCAAATGTGTTGATTTGAAAGCAAAAGTGTGCGTAAAAAATTTGATGCTTGGGGTTATGTTCAAATAATGGCCAGAAATGGTTTATCTCAACATTTATGGACTTTAACTTGTCACATAAAAACGATCTTCCAAATGGTCTCACAAAAAACAATCAAATCGCTCACACTTGGAGGTCAGTTGACGTTGTCAAAATATTATTTTAGTTGTACCGAAAATTTCTTTTGCAATAGAACTCAATCAGGGTCCAATTTTAATATCAATAAATTATTAAAATGTTGTCATTCTGTATAAAATTCAGATTCAATTCATTCAAATGAGCATCAAGAGATTTGTTATAGGACTCGAGTTCTTGAGTTAATTTCCAATGACAGTTTAACAAATTTTAGCTGGTGAAATGGCGCACTGGCTTCTCATACCACAAACCTTATGTTCGATTCCCAGCTCGGGCTGGTGAAATACTCATCAACTTCTATCGCTATCCGCATGAAGGAGGTGAGAATTACAATAATCAGACCCCTCCTTTCCCACCATTCATCCAAGCTGCAAAAATAGAAAATTTTTTGGAAACTAGTTATACTATCCGAAATCTGCTTAAATGTATAATGTAATATTAGTCAGAAATGAAAGCTACTTACAATGAAAGCTATAGCAATCACGTCCGAGAACGAGTTAACTAACTAACGAAACTAATTTAGCTTTAAGAAAATAGTAAAATAAAATAGTAAAAGTTTTTTTCAGAAAGCCATGCAATGTAATAAAAACATATCTCAATGGAGACATTTCTGCTCCATAGACATTCGAGTGTCTCTTTAGGTATTTTTTGATGTAGATTGTTGAAATTTTGTATTGTAAATTTGTTTGTAAGTTTTCATAATTTCAATGTGTTCTAAGGTATTCAATTGATTCACATTGTACCAAAAATTTCATTAAGAAAAATCGTCAAAATTCAATTCAATTCATTCCTTGTTTACAGTTGTTAATTGTTAAGATTGTACTTTTGTAAGTACGAAACGGATAGGCCAATTCCCTAAGAATTAAGGCATTCCATCCCGGAATCCCGAATTCCGAAATCCTCGATTCGCGGCTGTTTTCAGCAGCTCCAAAAACCAGGGACGGATGATTTGGAATCCCGGAATTTTAAGTGTTACGGAATTCGACCAATTGGTTCCCTTAATAGTTGACCGATTGTTAAAAAAAAACAATTTGTGAAAAAATAATGATTGTGGTTCGGTCCTAAATTTAGCCATCAAAGAATAACATCAGCTTCTGAACAATTTCCTAGCACTTACCCGAACTTAGACTTCGATGCGACATCATTTCTCCTCTATTTCAGCGCTCAATTTTTGGGCAATGTATTTTTTCATTAAATTTTACAAAGTTCAAAATATCAAAATCGACAAATTTTACACTAAACCATGGCTCTGATATTCAAAAACTAAGTTTTAACTTATTGAAAATTTATATAAAAATATATACAGTCGTGTCTGAGTATAGTGAACCCCCTATATAGTGAACACCTCGATATAGTGAACACCCAAATTTTGACATCGAGCCTCTAAATATAGAAAAATATTTTCATGCAAAAAACAAAAAGTGTATTTTGAGCAAATAAAACGAGTTTTTGAACAAAAATGTTGACCTTGATATAGTGAACAACCTCAATACAGCGAAGAGGCCTTGCAATAATTAGTTCACTATATCCAGACACCACTGTACTTAGAAAATATGAATAAACTTTTTTGTTTGGTTTGCAATATTTTAATACGAATTTCATATAATTTTTGTTGAAAATAAAACCTATTTTATATAAAATACTTTTTTGTTTCATAAGAACGGCAACTTAAAAAAAGTTTGTGTTTATAGGTATAAAATATTTGACTAGCTTCTATGATTTCCTGCTGAAAAAGTTACAAAGAACGAAACCCAAAAATTCCTGGGAAGCCGGGATTGCAGTTTTTAAATTCCAAAATCCCGGGGCATCCAAAATGCTTCGGGCTTGAACGCCTTACTAAGAATATGTGAGTCTCTAAGGTATTTGAATGTAACAAAATATAAGAAGAACTAAGAAGTATACTAAGAATAATAAGAAGATAGAAGAACAAGAAAAATTACTAAGAATATGTGAGTCTCTCAGATATTCGAATGTACCAAACTATCTTGTATGGATAAAATGTTTTGACAGAAGATTTGAAAACTAAATAACACAAAATGACAAAAATTCAAGTCTTAAAATTACAAAAGGCTGAAAAAATAATTTGGTATGGAACGTTTGAAAACTAAATAACACAAAATGACTGAAATTCAGGTTTACAAATTACAAAAGGTTGAAAAAAAATTGGTATGGAACGTTTGAAAACTAAATAACACAAAATGACTGAAATTCAGGTTTAAAAATTACAAAAGGTTGAACAAAATTTTGGTATGGAACGCTTGAAAACTAATACAAAATGCATAAAATTCAGGTTTACAAATTTCAAACGGTTGGAAAAAAAGAATTTGGTACGGAATGTTGAAAACTGAGTAATAAAAAATGCCTAAAATTCATGTATAAAAATTACAAAAGGTTGGAAAGAAGAATTTGGTTTGCTTACATCAGAGTTCAATTTTCATTGTTTTGACTTTGAACAACTTTACTGAAAGTAGTTTTGGCATGTAAAAGCAAAAATATTTCAAAATTGTGGGCGTCCACCACGCCCCTTTCCACACTAAGAGAATAACTACTATGCCGAATGCAACCCTGCACTGAAGCACTTTGCAACCAACTAAATGAGTGCGCGCTGCCAAGTGCACCAGCACTCAATTGCGGCGATTTCACGCTTCTCTACTCTGACTATAAAATCTGCACTGTAGATACTTAACTCTAATTCTGTTATTGTTGTTGTTCTAAACTCATTAGCTTTGCTATCGTTTGCCGTTCAGATAGCTGCGTCATCGGTATTGTGGAATTGTGCAAAACAAACAAAACCGTCCGCCCATACACACATACAAACATTTGTGGAGGCGTGTGCGTGTGTGTATGGTTGTTTGAATCTATAAAAATACATTGGTCGCAGCACAGAACTATTAAAGCAACAATAGCAACACACATACAGCATGCAGAATGCCGACTGGCATTCGCATGTAGCGAGATTTGGCCGACAGCCAACCATGTGCCCGGGTAGCTCAGTCGGTAGAGCATTGGACTTTTAATCCAAGGGTCCAGGGTTCAAGTCCCTGCTCGGGCGAGTCTACTTTTTTTATTTTTTCTTATTATTTTTTTTAATTTTAATTCATATTTAATTCTTAAAAATTATTTTAAACAAAAATTGTGCAAATAGGAATTTTACTAAAAGCAAAATTGTAGCAAAATGCTAACAAAAGCTGAACATAAAACAAGCGCATTGCGGCTATTGAAATTGTTGACTATTTTTTTAGTGTTTATGACTATTACTGTTATTATTGTTGTTGTTTTTGTTTACCCATGTCTTCATTTGTGTAAATAATTATGTGCAATAAATTAATTGACATTTTTTCCATACTTTCGTTTCTTTTCATGTGACTTAACGACACTGTGTGCTCTATGTTGCTGTTGTTGTTTTCATTGTTGCTGACACTGGCTGATTTCGATTTTAAGCCAATTTTGTTGCTGTCGCTGGTTGTGTTTTGTTGTGCTTCCTCGTTTGCACCGTTAAATTGAGGCATTTTGCAATCGCTACAAAATGTTCAATCATAATTGGCTGCTGTGGCCGGCGTTCGCTTGGCTCTTTTTGTACTATCTGACGGCAGGTATCGATGGACAGGTAAGCGAATTGTTGTTTCTTTTTTGTTGTCTTCATTTTGTTTGCCATTTTTGGCTGTGTTTGTATGTATTTGTTGCAGAGATTTATTGTGAATTAATGAATTCATTTCATGAGCCATTAGTGTGAACGTTTGACTTGCCGTAGTTGCACAACTTCCGCGCCTCTCTTGTATTTTTAGTATTTTTCTCATCTCTTTTTGACCATAACTAATGTCAGTTTACATAATTTGTGACCATTGCACAATTAATTAGTAGCACAAATTATCATCAGCACAAATTATAAGTACTGATGCTTAAGCCAGCAACTCGGTCATCGGCATAATTAGGCAGAATTTCAAACAAATCTAGAAGAATTATTTTGCTATTAAAATATGTTTAAAATTATTAAAAGGAAAATCATAGATTTTTAGTGTTTTTGTTGAAAGATTAATTATGAAATGAAATCAAATTGGCCGCTTGTCAAATCGATGGTTATGTTAGCAAATGAGTCATGCTTTGCAGAGTATTTGTGAAACTTAGCGCAAATAATTAAATTTTCCAGTTATCTGCAGTGTTTGGTGATTTATCCTTCTCACTGGCCACAAGTGCCTAAGCCCAAGTTGATTGATTGACTTTAATCAAATCGAGAAGTGACGAATTAGGAAATGTTTATTATTAATTTTGTGTTATTATATTAAATAATTAACAATGATTGAGGGATCATAAAAAACATTGTAATTCGGTAGTTGGATAGTTTTAATAAGCAGTTTTTTATTATATAATTAAAGTTGAGCCTACCAATTGTTGATGGTTTTTTGTTTGAATACTAAAAAACACTGCGCAAAGTAGTATTTTATGATTAAATTTAAATACTTTTTTATGTGAATACATATTAATGTTAAATTTTATCAGAGATGTGTATAGAAAAAATGAAGGGAAAGGGCCCAAGAGACTAAATTTCAGTAGTAAGAATACACAACTAGAGCTACAGTTACACGATAGCGTGTTTTGAAGATTCAAAATACCCTGAAATATCTGTTTGTTGCAAAAACTATGGCTGGCAAATATGATTTCAAATAGAATTGGGTGCAAATGTAGTCGACAGAACCCCGTCCAAAATGAAATTCTGCCTAGAGCAGTTTGGCTTGTTGTGACACTTTGAATATTGGACTCAGTTGGAGGATTTTTTTGACGTCAGGATTTTTTTTTAATTTCAAGGACATATTTATTTCGAACAGACATCCAGCAGGGACCGTAACAGTTATAAGTTTTATTATAAAAATCAATGTTTAAGAGTTATTTTTGACTTTTATTTAATGACTCAACAAATAAAAGTTATTTTTTATTTATATTTTAAAAATTCTATAACAACAATTATTTTTGATTTTTTTTTTATTTTTTCTTATCCTATGATAACAATTATTCGTGACTTCTATTTAAAAAAGTCATCAATAAAAACCGTTCAGTGACTTTTATTTATAAAAGTCATCAATAAAAATCAGCCAGTGACTTTTATTTATAAAAGTCATCAATAAAAATCATTAAATGACTTTTATTTATAAAAGTCATCAATAAAAATCATTCAGTGACATTTATTTATAAAAGTCATCAATAAAACTCATTCAATGACTTTTATTTATAAAAGTCATCAATAAAAATCAGCCAGTGACTTTTATATATAAAAGTCATCAATAAAAATCATTCAATGACTTTTATTTATAAAAGTCATCAATAAAAATCATTCAGTGACTTTTATTTATAAAAGTCATCAATAAAAATCATTCAATGACTTTTATTTTTTAAGTCGCAATATAAAAGTCATTTTCATTTATTGCACTACTGGATTCATTAAATATCGAAATGTATATATATTCCTGATCGGCTTAACAAGACCTGTCTTGACAATTCTGTATTCTGGAAGAATCATAACTTTTGCATGCATTAATAAAAATGACTTTTATATTGCGACTTAAAAAATAAAAGTCACTGACTGATTTTTATTGATGACTGAATGATTTTTATTGAATGAATGATTTTTATTGATGACTTTTATAAATAAAAGTCACTGAATGATTTTTATTGATGACTAAAAAAATAAAAGTCACAAATAATTGTTATCATAGGACAACTAAAATAAAAATCGAAATAAAACTGTTATTTGTGGACTAATATGAAAAAAAAATTAAAAATAATTGTTATTTAAGGATTTTTAAAATATAAATGAAAAAAATTTTATTTTTGAATTTTTCCGCAAAAATTACAAAAAAAAAGTGTATTGCCAAATTTGATTCTCCGTGCGAAAAGAAATGTATTGGTATATATCATTTATTTGCATGATTTTTCCTTCATAAATAACAGTTATTTCCGGTCCCTGACATCTAGGCAGACAAGTCTGTAGTAGAACAGACAAACAGGAGGACAGACTTGTAAATGTATAAACCAATGTTCTAATATGACTTCATTGCTTCTTTACAAAATTTAAATGTAAAACATAATCGTAGTCCGATTAATATTTCAAGTAATGGGCAATGGGCAGTCAACAGGAAGCGTTTATGTGAAATTCATTGTATTCATTTGTAAAACAAACACTGTAAAACATAAATTTAACCGGATTACATCGAACGCAATTTCGACCTCTGTTCTTGTGGTATTAACTAACGAAATTACCAGTGGCACTTCCGCCGCAGTGCGCATCTAATCTCAATGTGTACTAATGGTTGACGTGTAAAATATACAAATTTTCATGCGCACAATTTCTTTGATTAATCGCACTTGTGTCAACAACAACAATAACAACAATTTCCGTGAAATGCTGCCAAGAATCGTTACCGAAATTATTCAATTCTATTCATATTTCAATACAATTAGCAACACTTTTCAGTCGCCACTTATCAGCTAAATGAACACAGGTAGCTTAAAAACAACAACAGCAACAACAATAAAAACAATAGGAAAAACATTTTTATAAAACTGGAAGTTCTAACGCTTTTGGCAATTTAAAGCGTAACTCTTCCGTGTTTTACTTTTGGTTTTTTTGCGAAGCTTAATTTTTCTTGTATTGAACATAAATATTTTCCTGCTGTAGACGGCGCACTGCAAATTCTCGTTGCTATCGCGGCTGCTTTGCACAAAATCGTTGGTGCCGCGCTGCTGTCAACTCTTGTCTGCCTACAAAGAACCAAACGCACACAACCAACAACAACAACAAATTAGAAAACAAGAATTGAAAAAGCGCCAACAACAATTCTTGCTGCCAAAGCAGCCATCAACGATTAATTGCTGCCCGACAGCTGACTGCCGACTGTTGGCTGCCACAGCACGGCAGCAGTTCGCAGCGATCAAGGCTCCGCGATATCGGCCACCAATTGTTCCAGCGTTCAGCGTTCAGTGCTTTTAATTATGTTTTTACGTAGCTGTCGCAAATCATGCGATACACGGACCGCCCGGCACTTGTGGCCCATTCGTTGCTACATGTTGTCGACGACTAATGTACTCGTACTAGCCAGTTACATCTTCATTGCCGATAGTGCACAGTAGACGCAGTCGACAGTTGAGCAGCAAATTGTTGGCGCAAGTGACGTTCACAGTGAGGTTTTGTAATTGCAGTTGCCTGCTGTGGGAGTTGCCACAGCGATGCCGGTGTCGATGGGACAATAACTGGGCAACATGCTAATTTTTAACAGTCAAGCAGTCGATCTCAAGTTTAAGTTTGCTTCTAGCTTAGCTGACTTAACGCTTAGATGTGAATTGTTACTTTATTCAAACAATTTTCTTAAGGTGATGAAAATGTTTTGGGGTATTAGGAATTAAACAAAAGCAACACGAAACCTAAAGATTATTTGTTGATATAGATAAAGATATTTTGTAGAAAAATCATTTCTATAAAAATTTGAATCGAAATGGAAATCGAATTTGAAACAACTGAAGGATTCAATAAAACAAATTTGGCAGCTTTCTGAACAATTAAAAAAAATTTTCTTAATGAAATGCACCAAGAAACTCAAAAATATTTTGTTGAAAACCCTTTCTTATAAAAAAAACGTTCGTACCTTGGAAGAACACAACAAATAGAAGAACTCAGTAAAACAAATATGGCAATTTTTTTAACACATGTAAAACATTTTCTTCATGTGTTGAAAAGGTTTCAAATTACTAAGAAATGCACTAGAAAACTAAAAATTATTTTGTTGAAAATCCCTTTTCACACTCTGGAAAAAAACAAGTAAAACAACTCAATAAAGCAAATGTGGCCAATTTCTCACCGAATTTGAAGAATTTTTTTAATGTGTTGAAAAGGTTTTAAAGTATTAAGAAAAGCCAAAAATCGCCAGGAAAACTCAAAAATATTTTGTTGAAAAACCATTCCTATCAAAAAACATTCGCATCCTGGAAGAAAACAACAAATAGAAGAACTCAACAAAGCAAAGGTGGCAATTTTCTAATCGAATCTGAACAATTCTCTTAATGTGTTGAAAAGGTTTTAAAGTAGTAAGCAATGCACCAGAAAACTCAAAAATATTATTTTGAAAATAAAAAACGTTCGAACCCTGGAAGAAAACAACAAAAAACAAATACTCAATATTCTAAATGTAGAAATATTTTTTTAGGTTATTCTTTACTTTCGTTTGAAATAAGACATTTATAACTACATTTCCTTAAGAATTTCTATGCCAATTGTTTTTCTTCAATTTCGAAGAATACAATTGTTTGAGTATATCTATTCTCACATATTTCACAACACATACTTTTCCCATTCAAATCAATGATCAATAACGTTTATTTACGCCAAAACTTCCTTAAAATTTTTCCACTAAACAATATTTATTTTTTTATTAATTATTGCACTTTTTTATTACAAAAAAATGACATGTGAGCTGAGTTTCGTTCGTAATTCTACTCATAGATTTATCACATTAGTGGGCGTGATTTATTTAACGCTTTGTTTGTAGAAATTTATGATCGCCAATTAGTTATATGGTGAGTTGATTGGTTCTGTAACTACCGAGTTGAATGCTTCTCCATTAGTTGTCATAAATTTGAGCCATTTGTCAAGTCAGATACTGAGTTTTTCTTTCTAGGAAAAGTTTAACGAGTTGTTTTTCTATCTAGTTAACATCTCCACTTCTATTGATCAGTTTTTTTTAGAAGTACACAATTTATCATTTTTCATTCAGTGACGTTCAAAAGAGCTGCGGAGATTACAAAGAAATTGAAATGAAACAGCCCTTCCTAAGACAATGCTCAGCATTTTAATTTGTAGATCCCAAACAGATTCCCCGCGACTTTGAAGTCAATGTGGCCAATAAATCAAGTCCTTCTTAACCCTTTGTTGATCCCACCAGATTTTTATGAAAAAATACGTTTGTAATTATTATTTCTTATTTTAAGGGGTTTCATCACATTTGAAGTCAATTGGCGCATTAAATCATGTTTAGTTGACCCCGTCAGATTTTTACTTTCGAAGCTTTCAACAAGTTTGAAGTCAAATAAATATAAATAAATAAATAAATTCTTCTTCCATAAATTTTGGTTTCTCCATACAAACTTTTATTTATTTATTTATTTATTTGCCGAAATTATTTATTTAAATTCAGTCTTTGAATACAATTCCAACAGACTTTTTGACAATGCGGAAAATTTAACCCATTGTTGACCCCTTTAGATTTCGAGTTTCATAAAAGTGAAAAAACGTATTGAATTATTTCTTACTAAGAGTACTTTCATCAAATTTGAAGTCAAAAGGCGTAAAAAATCATATTCATGCAAACATTCGCCACTTTAAGTTTTGATTTTCAAAAAAATTAGAAATATGTGTCAAATTATTTTTGATTTCAAGTGTTTTCACCAACTTTGAAGTCAGTAGACACATCGGTTCAAGGTTTTTCGTAGTCTTTCCTTAACCATTAAAGGAGTTTCCATTAAATCAAGTTTCTTTAAACAACACCTTAACCCACGTTTTTCCTCTTTAGATGCCGAATTTTGAAAAATTCTATCTTAGCGGAGATTTATTTTTCAAAATGTATCTACAGTTCAAATCACTTATTTGTGCTTTAACCCATTGCTGCCTAATGGGTAAAATTTTACCCTTGAAAATTGATTTAAAAAAAAAATCACAAAAAAGTCAATGTTTGAGATCTCTCAAAACCATTGATAGGGATAGTTAGGGTAAAGATGGAACTACCTTAACCTAGTGAAGGGCACCCCAAAATTTCGCCATCTAGAGTTACCAGACTCCAAAAATCGTGAATTTTCCGGAGGTGGAAAATGTGGCGAAACGTAGTGGCCTTAGAACTTCACAAAAATCTGCCTACTAACTCACCTGTAAAAAATACAGGGTTTTGTTCACGTGTTTAGCTGATCACTTCACAAAGTATGGAAAAAAGCTACCATTGCTGCGTAATGGGTACAAAATACCTAATGAATATCTCAGCAACGTGCAGAGATATAAAGCTGAAATTTTGTTGCTGATCATTTTGGGTCACTTCTAGGTCGTGTATGAAATTTTATCAAAATCGTATGGGCGGAACTGGTACCCGGCAGCAATGGGTTAAGCGGTTTGGGCGGGGCGATGATGAATCTGTCTAGTTTATAAACTAAACTAGTTTATTTTTTACTGAAAACCATAAAAGTCTAATTTTTCTAGTTGGCCTCCAAAATTTGTGTTAGTTATAATTATTAGTCTATAAAATGATCACAAAATTTGTTAATCTAAACATTAGCTGCAAGTTTGCTGATTTGCTGAAGACAACAATAAAAAATATTGAATATCTTAAGATTTATAAATGAAAAGCTGATTTCGAAAACGCACTAAAACACACAAACTTTAGACAGATGAACCTTTTGAAAAGGAAACTTCTGGACAGGAAGGATTTCTGTAACTTTTCAAAACCCAGCTAGACTTTTGTTACTCTCCATCAGTACTACCGATTAGTCTGGACAAATTTCAAGTCAGATTCCATGATCCCAAAATTATAGCACAGTATTACTTAAATCATCACTGGGCGGTGTTTGTACTCACAAAGTCAAATTTTTCTTCAAAAAATGACTGAATTAGTTGCAAAAATATGAAGAAAGTAAAAACGAGACAACGCTTCCTAAACCACTGCTTGGGTGCTTAGGAATGTCAATTATATGTAGCCTGGGGTCAAGGCTTATATTTCTGAAAAGCTGGCACCTATGCTTTTTTTATTGAAATATTTTAACTCAAGGAAGTCTGGCTTAGGCATCTGAAACTAGTGAAAATTACACTCAACTGTAGGCAATATTAATGTATCGAACAGAGCGCAGCTTTCAAAGTGCAGTTATAATTGAGTTATAAAAAATGTGTTGGTGATTGATTGAGCACGATTAAGGAAATATTTAATTGATTCCTTAACACTTCGACACGATTGACAGTTAGTTGTATGAGTTAAACCCTCCAGCCAAACAACTAACGATAGCTTTACTTCCCCCATTCATCAGCATAATTAATTTACATTTAATTATATATATCTATCATTAACTATTAAATTATAATTATTGAGCTTCGACTTTAATTCGAATGCGAAAATTCAAAAGATGTGCGCAAAACTACCGTTATGCGGCACCTGCCCATCATTCGAGTCTAGTCGCCAATAATTAAAAAAAAAACAATAACAACACAACACATGCCTAGAATATATAAAAGATAACAACAACGAATTCATTTAATTACCGTTAGTTGATATCGACTATATGAATGATTCATTTGCGAATCGTTGTTGTGCAATTTGTATGCAAATTATTGCGACCAAGCCAAGACAAGTTATTGGAATTTTCGGCATCAAATTTTGATAAACAACCCAAATGCAAATATTTACGTAAATTTATTTATAATTTTTGCTGCCCAATACTTGTAGGACTTTGTTTTCGGCAACGATAGTTTTTCAAATTTGCGCGCCGCACAGCGACGACGACCTGACGGCATATTGGCGCAAAGATCGATGAGTTGAGCATTAATTAAATGCAAAATTAATACTACATATTAATATATATAGCGAAAACAATGAACTCACGTATGTACCGGGTGCGACTTGTTTAATTTTGCTGAATTATATTTATTGCTAATTTGAGGAACGTGAGGAAAGTATGCAAATTTCTTTCCCGGTCATGTTTTGCGTTATATGTAATCTGCATACAATGTAAGATAGCAAAAACGTTATAGAGATTCAATGATTTCTGGTTTTGTTGTCTACAAACTTGTAAAGAAACGTTCAAGCTATAAATAAATATTTATTTTTTAATTATATTTAGTCTGCAGTATAAAATATTATAGCTAAGGTAGGACTCTAGATAAATAAATATTTAAATAAATAAATATATAAATAAATTAATATATAAATAAATATACCTATAAAAAAGTAAAAGCACATGAGACCCATTTTGATCCTTTGATGTGACAGCGATAGCTTAGTTTTTCAACTCTTGATAATTTCTTTTCAATTAATGTGCATAGTGTCACAATAAATCTGCACAATTAAAATGTTGTGAAACTTTTTTGCAAGTGGCTCTGAAATTTTAAAGCTGCCATGTACAATTGTAAAAATAACAACAACGATTTTAAAACCAAATTCTCTACCAAAATTGATCATCAAAATGATGCAATTTAACGTCGTGTGATTTCTTTCATAGGAGTTTTGTAAAATCTTTAGTCTACACGAATAAACCACAAACAATTTCTGGGCTCAAGGCCGAGTTGCAACAAATCATCAATGGAATAGTCACATCTCTGTCAACATGTCATCGATAATCGGAAATGAACAAAGACCTGTGATTAGAGACGCGTGGCAATTTAACGGATATTTTATAATTAATCGGAAGTTGTGTACCTTTCAACTTTGATTAGTGACTAAATGGCAACATAGTTAATCTTCAAGGAAATAATAATAAGTTTAGGGGGTGTATGATTTTTATCAATGTTAATAAAAAAATATTTTTATGTAGAAACTTTGTCTGCTACGCTTCGACCAGGTTTGCTCATTTCCCCATGAGTTCATAGTTGCAGTTTCAGCGAGCAGAGGATTTGGATGAACCCAATAAGAGAGAAGATCTGAGTGTTCTGAGTGTATTTTTTTTTTAATTTTCTTTAATTTTTTTACAATGTGCATTTTAAGTAAATCCAAAATTTGCTGGATTGATTTAACGAATATTGACTTGAAAAAATTGTGTCCTTTTTCCAAGCAAAATGTTATTTATTTTTTTATTTGTTTATTTAGAAAATAGCCTAGAAATTAATAATATATAATTAATTAATTATATTTTATCTAATTAACTAATTAATTAATTCAATATTTAATTCATTATTAATTAATAATTCATTAATTAAATAAATTATTAATTTTAATTAATATTTAGTTAATTATTAATTACTAATTAATAAATTATTAATTAACTAAATTATTCATTTTAATTAATATTTATTTAATTATTAATTACGAACTAATTAATTATTTATTTAATAAACTAATTAATTAAGTATTTAATTATTATTATTATTTTTTTTATTTAATTATTTAATTATTTAATTAATTAATTATTTATTTGTTTGTTTATTTAGAAAAAAGCCCAGAAATAATTAACATTCATACAAACTAACAAACAATAAAGTAATATAAAATTATTAGATGCGCAACTAAGTTCTCGCTTGTTTTTTGATGAAAATTTAACTTTATTGTGAAAAATTATTACAAATAAATTATTCAAAGTATTTACCATTGCTAGCTACAACTTTTTCCCATCATTCTGGTAGAGCTCGAATACCTTGACGATAGTTTCAGGTTTCAGGTAGATTCGACTTTTGAGGCTATCCACGAATCAAGCCATTTGGTGATGTCTTCATATGAGCGGAGCTGATGGTCTGACTGCATTTGCCATCGAACGAAACAAATAATAATCAGACGACAAAATATCAATTTTCGACCTTCCTTCACGCGGACAGTCATCAACATTGAAATCGCCGTCTTTGAAGCAATGAAACCAATCAGTGCTCGTTGTTTGGCTCAGAGTAGCACCTCCGAAAACTTTTTGGAGCTCTCGATGCGCTTCATGATGCTTTGGTTATGTTAAAATCGATCAGCTGTTACTGCTCGAGCCATCTATTGACAAACAGCAATAACTTAGTTGCGCACCTAATAATTTACTTAAGTTTAAAGTTGGTACCAGTTCTGCCCGCACGATTTTAATAAAATTGCATACACGAACTAGAATTGATCCCAAATGATTACAAACAAAATTTCAGCCTTCTATCTCTGCATGTTACTGAGATAGTCATTGGGTATTTTTTTACCCATTAGGCAGCAATGAGTTAAGAGATGATTTTAAAAAGTTCCCTACACATTTCTTGTGCTCTGTGCCATACGATAAATTAGAGAAGATTCAAACCTCTCCAAATATCTGTTTGAGACAGAAGTTACTTATGGAACTTTCCCTCAAAATGAAATCTGAAATTTTATAGTTCATCATCACTGGTTGTGATGAACTATAGAAGAGACCAAAATGAACGTCAAAATCTGGCAATGGATTTTGTTGATTAGTCTAATAAGAAAATAATTTATATGGTCATTTAATCTCATCAATAGAGAAAATTCATCTTTTTTTAAATACAAAAATATTACTAATGTTTGTAATATCGAAACCCATTTCTTAGGGCTAATTCTGTCAGCTGTTACAATTTTAAGAAAATCTCAATTCAAATAAAATCGAAAAACCTAACCATAATTTAAGTTTCATTTCTTTTGTGTTTAAAGATTTGTGAAATTTTCTACCTCCAATCTTGTTTACACAATTTACAAAGCCTCAAGTTTCAATACGTTTATGTTGTACCATATTAAATGCTGACTTGCTTCAGCGATGAATCCTGTTGTTTTACTACAGTTGCGCTTGTTGTTGGTTTATTGCCCTTAACCTTAATTTCAAAATGTGTTGCTGGCGGCATTTAACATGCACACAGTGTGTACACCAGCGGAGAAGTGGAAGAAGGCGGCACAGTAGGAGCGGCAAACACACTTGTTGACTCGCTGTTCTCGAACAGTAAACTACACTCGAGTGCACACCGTAGCAGCATTAAAACAACAACAACAACATTAGCACCCAGCACTCAACACAGCAACACTGCGCCCAACCAATGTTTACCAAACAAATCTAAACTATAATAAATCAGCCAGTTCCATGGCTCATAGCAACGCCAACGCTGAACTGGACTTGGCTTGCAATGTTGCATTGCTCATTCACCACAAATACGCAAATTACACCGTCCAACAAAAATACAACTTTTGTTGAGATCCATTAAAATGTTAGCATAGGCCTCATTTAGGTCGTTTTGACAGAATATTCCATACTTAATTCTTGCTTATAAATGGAAACAGGTTTTTTTTACACTTAACCAGTAAAGACAGAACAATAAATTTTAGAAATATGACATTCAAAACATACTTTTTCGATGACTTTATTGACATATTTTTGTCCAAAAATTCAAAACAGAAAATTTATTTAGAAAGCGACAATCTTCTTCTCTCATTTGATACCCAATCTTCAACATTGCGCAATTGCAAATATTTAAAAAAATCGTTGAAATCTTTAAAGTCCTTCCAAAAGGACATTAGATCAGAAATCGAAAAACTGAGAATGCGTGGTGACCATGAATGACCTCTAGTTTCATGACTATATCAACATTTGAATGAGTCAAAAGCACTGTTGCACAGTGTTACAAGCCTAGGGAGGAGTTGTTGAACAAAACCCAACAGGGAGGAAAATATGTGTTGTGAATTTCAGAAAAATGTTCGAACCAAAAAAAAGCCTCTGTGTAAATATTTTTTTTACGTATGGAACTTGTGGCAATTTGTCTGCCAAAGGTTTGTCTCATATTTTGTTGGATTTATATGCAAATTTTTAACAGCTGAAAACTATGATAGATGACCATCTAACATAGATTGCAGATGGTCACTCTTGTGAGGAATCTGTCATGCCAAGTGCGTTTTCACATCTGGTGCCAGTGTGACCATTGTTTGCACACTTTATGCTTTTACAACCATAACACAACAAAGATCAGTCAGCGCAGATAGTGGCCAAGAAATTTTGTAGATATGAGGTTTGCAAAGTTATACATACATAACATACAAATGTTAAAGTAAAGCAAGGTCGAGCATTGCAACATTTACGCATTGCCCACCTTCTGTTGTACTGAAGAGCTTTTCACTGAGACAGATATTTGTTTTTGCCAACAAAAATCAAATTTGATAACTTTAAAAAAAAATGACAAGGTCGGGTGTGTTAATTAAAATGTATAAGCATTGCATATAACTCTTGCAGATGAGTGTAAATATACAAGTTTTTAATTCACTCATAGACTTTTATAATATATATCTGGATTTAAGAGATCACGTAGAGTTTTAAGAAAAGACTGTTGAATGCTTTTCAATTGAGTTATGTTGTTGAAAATAAAGTAGTAGAAACACAACTATGTCAGGACTGAACACGAGTAGAATTTTCTGACTGATGAATGGTACGCCACTTATCTTCTTATTTATGAATGGTTGTGGGCTTAGTTCTTAAAATATTTGTAAATAAATTCAAATCTTTTTTGGATACTTCAGCAAGTGGAGATACCTTTTATCTTACACCCCTTGAAGAACCATAAAAAAATCACAGATTTTTAGTAGAATTCGAAGAAGAAGTTTCAGAAATCGACATCTGATGCAGTAAGTTCTCGTCTTCACTGTTTCCTTATCTTTACAGCTTTTGGGAACTTAGACCCAATGACATAGAGCTCAAGAAACCTTAAAAAAATTTAATAGAATTTATTAGAAATTTTAAATTAATAATTTAAAAACTTTTTAAAACTTTCCTTTAAATAGTAACAAAATTAGAAACTTGGAAATTGGTAACTACATAAAATCTTTAAA